>VXBB01015265.1:104478-117794 GCA_013399915.1 Illadopsis cleaveri
CCTCCTTTCAGAGACAGGAGCCCGCCCAGCCCCGCCCCAAGCCCCGTTCTCGGATTCTCTGCTTCTAGTAGGTTACTCTTACCACTTAGAAAAAGAGTTTTTTAAAATCAGTTTGTGCCTAAACTCGCAGCTTGAAACAGGGTTGTACCTGAGTTATGGCAATAGCAACCTGTGCTCTCAGCCCACAGGCGCTACTGCTCACAAACCACATCAACAAAGTAACTCTTAAAAAGTAGTTTTTGGCTCCTTAGAGCAAGCCGAGCCCCCCAGCCCCCCCAAAAAAAGTCTCAAGTTCCCATATGTATTATTTATTTTCATTAACAGACTAGAAAACCATACAACTAAAATTGTGAAGATGTACAGAGCAGTGAAACAGTGGGGAAAGGGCAAGAATGAAAAAGCAGGGGGAAACACAAATGAAATACAATGAAGTGTGACTGCAGAGCGTGGAATTGTCGGGGCAAAGTCACTGCTCATGAAAAGCACAGGCTGCGACAAGTATGAAAAGACAGAGCTCAAAACTATAGCCTAAGGCTAAAACCTGCAAACCTGACTTTCGGGGAGTGCATCAGAGCCGCCCTCACAGGAACAGTGTGAGGGGAAAGGCAGGAGGCTGAGGAGTCAGACCAAGGGGAAACCTCAGTGTGAGACTGAGCAGTTGGCATGCTGGGGGGCCATCGCCCTTATGTTGTCACTAGTGATAGAGAAAAGGTTTAACTTAATTAGGTGGAAGCCTCAAAAATACCTCACCTTCTCCTTTGAAGAGCTTTTGAAGTAAGCCTCTGTTTGTCTCACATCCAAGGACTCGTTTGAAGCTCCTGAGTGAGTGAGCTTGCTCACATCTGCTGTGGAACGACACTTCAGGCAGCATTTCCTCTGCCCATTAGCCAGCCATAACAGGATAAATAATGGCCTGGGAATTATGGAAAGGACAGAGGGGAATGGCACTTTTATTTCAAGCAGGAGAGCCAAAGGAGATCAAGTAAATCAGTAGGGTACACCTGCTCAATGTCCCAATCACAACCAGGATGTAAAGTTACAACCACTCCTGACTTCCAAAGCATCCAGTCGTGCCTTTGCAGGCACCTTTAGTATTTCTCTTTAGCACCAAGGCCATGTAAGAGAGAGAAATCCAAGCTCCAGCTTCGCTTTTTGAAAGGGACCAGAGGCACTACCCTGGCTGAACACAACACCAAGACTACAATCCACTTTCTTAGGAAAAACTAAAGCTCTTAAAAAGCTAACAACACAGGACAATCCTCGTTTTGAACTGAAGAATATTGATGCAGCTCTGCAGAAAGTGGCAATTTTATCTTCAGCCAAACCATCCTGAGACAACCAGCTGAGAGTGCAGGAGCGGCAGACGAGGCAGCAGCAATCCCAGGTGTGTCCTCAGCTCCTCTTGTAACATTCCTGGACTGTTTTCAGATGCTTTGCTTAAATTAAAAAAACCTAACATCAACATATTTCTAACTTCAAAGAAATCTCTCATCAAATAATCTTTCTCACATGTTCCACCTCAGGTTTTCCTTCAAAATAACCTGGTTTCCTTTCCAGATTCATTTTAAAACTGTAGATCATCATCTCACAGGTACTCCTGGATATTCTTCTACCACAATTTGCAGCTTGACTGCCAGGCTGACAAGAAGTTATTGTTCAGTTCTTGTCCCACGCTGCCAAGTGACCTTAAGAAAAAAAAGTACAACTCTTGCTTAGAATCATTGCCACAGGTTTGCTTCACTATTGGATTAAGTGTTCTGCAAATAATAGGAAATGGTCCTCAGCCTCTTGGAGCTGATTTGTCTGTTCCCTGTTCTGCCTTTTTAAACCCTCAAACCACTCTTTGATACTCAGCACTTCTGCAGATCTACAATACAACAGCAGTTTCTCCAAAGGTGACGTGCCCCTGGCTCCGCACAGCTCCCACTCATCAGCAGGGGGATGGCAAAGGGAGCTGTGGTGACACTGACGGGGGTCACACAAACGCTGAGGAACCTCAGGGCTGGGCTCTGCTGTTTTCAGGGAGCAAACAGCCAAGCATGGACTCTTTTCCTCTGCAAGGAGACAAACAGTGACAAAGAATTACGAAGCTGGGATACTCCAGGCCCCAAACCTGCCCAGTCTCCACCTGCTGCACAAACCTGAGGCCAGACAGGACATGAATCCACACCCAGCACAGCCTCAGAGAAGGCCCAGCTGCTCATTTCCAGCAATGACCAAACACCCAGTCCCAGAGTCCATCAGGCCCTGCTCCCCTCTGCCCTGAATCGGCAACACCTGAGACATGTTGGCAACCATGGATTAACCAAATATCCACTAACCCATTCTGCCAATATCAGATTTCTCTGTCCATCCAGGACACACCAAGGAGAGGTGTCTCTGTCTCCCACTCTCCCAACAGAGACCTCTTCACACCCCATTCAGCAAACACCAACTTAACCCTGAGCTGGGAAAGCAAAGACAAGAGATATTTCAAAAACATCCCTGCCTTGATGCTGTCCAAAAACATAAGACAAAGCCCTTCCCACCACCCTCTTGGTCTTTTCCCAGTCTGAATAACTCTGGAAATGCATATCCAAATCCAGGTCAGACAGACAGCAATGTTTTCTACCCACCAAATGCCGCAGACTCAAGCATCAGGAGGCTGAGGATGCTCTGAATTGCAATTCACAGCCTCAGCGAACCCTGCATGGAAAAGCCAAGTGGTTGGTGTGCAGAAAAAATAAGTCACCATTTCTAATAGTTAAAATGTCAGTGGAAGTTACAGTAGCAAGCTTCGTATACTCACAGTTTTACCAGAAGCAGCAATTTCAGGTTCCTTCTTTTTGGAGCCCAGCTCCAAACGGGAAACTTTGCATGACTGCTCCTGAGAGAGACAAGTGGAACTTCAGAAGCTCAGGAAAGCGACTCCCTCTCCTGAGTCCTGGTTCACTTGCCCGAGCACCCGCAGGGCTTCCGTCCCACCTCACTCCCTGCTTTGCACGTTCATACTAATAAAAGAAACACCCAAGCTCTGTCTCCTGCCCCAGCCACCTCTTCCCTGCGCCCCCACACTGCTCCTCTTGCTCCCCTCTGCTTGGCTGCCCCTTCCCACAGGTCCGGGCTGGGACAAACTCCAGTGTTTGTTTCCTAGGAAAAGCTCTGCCGGGCGGCCCCGCCGTGCCCTGGCTGCAGCCCCGCAGCTCCTTCCCGGTTCCGTACCCGCGCTGGGAAAGGTTTCATTTGCCCCGCGCCCCCAGCGAAGTCCCCGCAGACGGTGCCGGAGTCGCCCCTGCAGGCGCCGTCCCCCTCTCCGGTCCCCGCTCACCTTCAACGCGGCTGCAGCCACAGCAACGCTCGGCTCCTCCGTTATCTCGCCACGCCCCTCGACTACCTCGCCTACCCTCGACGCCGCGCTACTCCCACGCTACTCCCCCCCCCCTCCCGGGCACCGCGTCGGCGGCAGCGGCGCCGCAGGTCCGCTCTCGGCGCTCCGGGCACCGCACGGGCGGAACCGGCACGGCCCCCCGGGAATCGTAGCCGCGGCTCCTGCCCTGCAGTACCGGCTGCTCCCCACAGGGCGGCAGCACTCCGGGTAGGAACGCCAGAGCGCATGCGCCTCACCGGAGCGCTGTTCCGCCCTTGCGTAGCATGTGATGAGGGGCGCCAACCCTCCACTCCGCATGCTCACTGCTGTTTCCGCGTCGCCCTTAATGATCACGTGACACATGCCCTCCGTCGCCAGTGCGCATGCGCATGGTGCCCACAGCAGTACCGCATTCTAGCCTGCAGGTGTCCCCCGTGGGGCTCTCGAGTCACTGCGCATGCGCCGTCTTTTGCTGCAGTACCGCTCTTCGGCCAGCAGGTGCCAGCAGCGAGTCACTCCGAAGTGTCCGCGCGCCGCGTGACACGGGGGTCCTCGGTGTCCCCGGGCCCCGGCAGAGCGGGGAGCAGGGCAGTGCTCAGGGCATAAAGGAGGAAAACACCAGACCACAACAACCACGCCCACGATTGTCTCGAAAACTGCTGGAAAGAAATTAAAACATTCCTCATCTTTTCAGTGCTCCCAGCCGAGACGGAGCACTTGAGAATTAAATATCTGTTCCCTGTCTCCCAGGAAGAGCTTTTCTAGGTGGAAGCACTGGAAAATATGACTTTGGATAGCGTATTTTCCCCTGCTGTAGGTACAAGAGCACAGGTAGACGCAGGTCTCAGCACTGTCCAAACACAGGTCTGGGCTCCTTTGCAAACTGTCTCTGCCATGTGGTTTTCTCCAGGAAAAATCAAAGAATTGCTCATAGCAATTTGAAGAATAAATTATCACAAAGGGAAATAAAGAATAAAATATTGCTGTAAGAGCCTTTGAGATCTGTTGGACTGAATTTGGAAGGGGGCGTTAATTCCCTGCAGTGCAAATACACAACCACTTCCAACACAAAGCACAGAGTGTCAAGTGGGGTCTGACAGCACCACTTTGACAAACTTCACCGTCATTTTTTGTTTCAGTGACTTTTCCAATCAAATTCTGAGGCTGGCAAACCTGGAGTGTGCCCAACACTGCATCTGGCTGCTGTGGAGCCAAAGGAAACTCCCAGGGGTGACTGCAATCCCAGGGATGACCTCCCACACTGCACAGACACACCTCTGGAGGTCGTGTGTGGGGTGGCAGTGACAGCAGCAAATTCCCACGGTCTGATGGCACAACACAGAGACAAAGGCCACCAATGCCCACAGGAGGTGCAGGTTTACCTTCAGCTCACTGTGAGGCAGCATCACCTTCCATGGCAGCCACATCCAAGGGGGAAGTCTCAAGGGAGCATATAAAATCGTAGGATGCAACAAAGTGCAGCATCTGTCACTCTGATCCTGTTGCAGCTCAGTGTTGGGGCCCAAACACCACACCTATGGGTAAACATTGACCTGACCTGGGTCAGTCTTAAACACAGCCCTAATTCTTACCAACAACACGGTCCCAGAGGTTTCCTGCCCAGGGCTGAGAGGAATCTGACATGATGTTAGTAAAGAACCTTTGCTGAGAGCAGTCATCACCCCAGTCCTTCCGGCTTCAGAAGATTTTGTAGTGAGAAGTCCTAAATTTTAATCCTTAATCTAAATTTTGAACATGTTTTGTTAGAAAAATAGTGGGCATTACATCATACAACAGAATTAAAAGACTCCACAAGGAATAACAGATCATTTTCCATTAATAACAGAAGTTTGTTTTTCCCCTCATCTGTCTGGCACTGTAGGACCAAATCTTTGCAATTGAGACAAAATGGAGTAGTTATTAAGGCTTAAACCTCTCAAACATTGTTATTTCTTGGAGAACTGTGCCAGCACTGAACTACTCCCATGTGCCCAGATGGAAAAATTCAAGATAATAAAAAGTGATTTATCTTCTCCCTCTCTGACCCATAACCAAAACAGTTGTGTAAAACAAAACAGACTATTCATGCCCCACCCTGAATTTCAAGCTGAAATCACACTGCTTCCTTAACGAGAGCATACAAAACTCATTAAAGCCAGAGATGAGGTTACAGACCAGAAAAAGAACCAAAAGATGTGCTCTGCTTCGATACACTCTCTGATTGATAATTCCAGAGGAAACTCCCCACTGATCATAAGCAATCACCTATAACTTCCTCATGGAATCATTACTGCCTTTCCATGGAAGTGTTTCAAACATCCATGGAGAGTTCAGAGGCTCGGTTGGGTTGTTTATGGCTCATCCTGACAGGCAAACTCTTAACCACCCTCATCATTGCTGCACTCCCAATTTCAGGGAACTACTGATACAGTTCATAAATACTCCCCTTCCCTGCAACTCAGTCCTTCACTGCACATCCACAGAGCAGATTTACTCCATCCTTTCTTCCCAACAGCACCTTTCCAGCACAAATCCCACTTCTCACAGACACAAACCAAACAGAAATCTACTACAGCTTAGGTGTTTGCTTAGAAAGTAATATTCTTAGTACATCAAGCTACATGATTAAAACACATACATGCATTGATGGTCAGCGAGGGAAAGCTTTTGAGTGGAGAAAATAGCCATTAAAGTAGCACACTTTGATACATTTTCAGAAAAAGCATTAGCACCAATTCCTAAGACCCTTTGTGAGGAATCCAGCCCCCTCCTTGGGACACCCAATACAGCAGATACTGAAAAATGAAGGAAAAACTCAAGCTTGTAGCAGGAAAAATTAGACAACTCTCTCCAACTTCTGGTAAAACCTCTTTAATCTTTCATGTGCTAAACCCACTGCTTTGATTTTATCTAGAAAAACAATGCCAAAACAAAAAAGACCACACAGCCTAACACAGATCACAGGTTATGAAAGATACTCCAAGTCAAGTAAGGAAACTCAGCAAACACAAAGTTTTAAGGAAACGCCAAGTATTCCAATGTGCTGCCCGTGCCACCTGTGCTGCTCCCTGGATGTGACCCAGTGGCAGCCACCACTGCTGCCCTCCCCAGCAGCAGCTCCCAGCCATGCCCCACCTCTGTTCTGAGCAGCAGAGCTGTACATTTTCCTGGCAGTTGAGGCCAGACATGGCAGCTGAACCATGTCACCTTCCTGGTACCTCTCAGGCCAGACTCTTCTCTCGAAAAACAGAAGCTCAGCAGGCAACACTGAGACTTGTCAAACACCTGCTTAGCTGAAGCAGTCAATTGACTCTAAAACACTTCCTTAGGTCTGTGGGAGCACTGACAGGGCCTGCAGCATAATGCTGTGACGTGGCACTCGGCACACAGGACCTCACTCAGTGTCTACAGAAACCATCCTGCTGCTCCAGAGTGTTTGCTCCCCAAAAAGCCATCCATGGTACAAGATACACATCTGACCAAAAGGCAGCAAGTGGCCTCAGATCCCATTCGTTGTCTGGTCGCTCTCACCACATCCTCACCCTGAAAAGGGAGGGGGAAGTCTACAGCTGGTTCTAGTGCCTTGGTGGAATAAACCAGCTTGAGAGCTGCTGCCATCTTTCTGAGGTGACTGATAGAGTGACAGGATGTGTGTCCACAAGCTCCTGCAAGGAGCCCTTGGGGTGGATTGAAAGTTCTTGCTGAATGATGTTATTCTGTGTAACCCCAAAGGATTCACAGCTCCAAAAGAAGCTTAAATCAAAACAATCATTGTGCAGAGAAAACCAAATGAAGAGGCCTCTCAGTGGTAAGATGTTCTCAGGAAAAAGGAAAAAAAAGGAAAAAGAAAAAGAAAAAAGGAGAAATTTCAGCCCTGCTTCTTTGCATAGGCAGGAATCCAACTTTTGTGTCGCTGCACAGAGACATGCAACAGCAAAGAACATGGAAGAGTTCAAGGGGAAAGCTACACACTGCCTTTCAGTACTCTACAAGAGCATTCCATTTCTGCCAAGCACTTTTTTTTTTGTTTTCCTATCCAGACCAAGTGCATGGACTGAATTTAAGGATATTTGAGCATGCTTGAAAGGCCTTTACAGACAATAAAGTACATCAGGAGAGAAATTAGTAACCCAGACCCTGAGCTCAATACATCCTGTCACTGTCCTGCAAGGACTTTTCCTTTGAGAGCTTGGGACCCAAACAGAAAATAAGAGAGTTCTGTGATCGGAGCAAGCAAGCTGGACAGCAATTCTCCAACCATATGCAGCTCAAAGTGGGATAAGAAAGCCCTGAGAGTGGGCATGTGCTTCCATTCCTGTGCACGAAGAAAACACCTTCCACTCCCTGACACTATTGCCAAAACACAGTTGCCAAGGAAAAAAAAAAACGACCAAGGAGAAGGCTGCAGGATTCATAGTGTGCTGCAGAAGAGCAAGCCTGAAGTTAGCAGCTAGAAAAGCACAGTGAAAATGAGCACCAACTTTCTCAGCAGCAGCAAAAGCAAAACTGCGGGGAATGGCAGATGAAAAAGGAAAAGGCTACAGGACCAAATTAGCAGAGGAAAAGAATACATAATCCAGCTGTCAAGTCAAAGCAAATGCATTTATTCCCACCTCTTGTACTCAATCAACAACGATGAAAGACACGTAAAAATCAGTTTTTCAGAGGCATCTTTTTTAACTACTTCCACAGTGACATGGCAATTTCGATAGGGGGGAAAAAAAAACCCTCTTGCAGGCTGGCAGCCTGCTTTGGGGCAGAAAAACACAGATTTGGGAGGGAGTGGAGCTATGAACAGGAACCTCCAGATATGTCTAGCGGTGCTAAAGGAACTGAGCAACACTGGCTACAACAACTTTGCAAAGACGTGGCCTGGCTGGGTGCCAGCTCCCTGATGACAAGAGTGCCAACTCACCGTGCAGCCCTCTCAACACAGAATGCTGAGGGCCCTGCCAGCCTCAAGCACATCTGCACTCCAACCTAGTCAGGATCTTCACAGCCCAACCACGGGAACGCTTCAGAGGTAGCCTTGGCAGATGTTTGTGAAAGCCATGTGCTCATGGCAGAGCCCTGCTGAGGCCACTTGTCACCATGCAGGGCCCACGCTCAGACTATAAAGAAAACAGGTAAAAAATGACAACAAATTAATTCTTATGTTGATTATTGTAACACACCTCCAGGTGAGAAAACATTTCTGCCAGCCTAACAAATCCCCTGCCTACAGCACCAAAGGTAACCAAACACACCTAAGCCTCTTAAAAAGATACTTTATGTTGTGTTAGGAATGTTAAGGAATAACACTTGGAATTATGAAAAATTGCTTTGGTTCTCTACTTCAGGGATGACTTTCAGACTTTCAGACCCAGTGAACTGAGTGTTCCCCAGATACAAACACAGGGCCCTCCAAATTTGGTACAAATACCTATGGGCAGCCATTATGCTTTTTCAGAAGCCTGTGTTGTGGCCTGTGTAGCCAAGGCTGGAAATGCATGCAGGCTTNTTTCAGACCCAGGAAACTCAGTGTTCCCCAGATACAAACACATGGCCCTCCAAATTTGGTACAAATACCTATGGGCAGCCATTATGCTTTTTCAGAAGCCTGTGTTGTGGCCTGTGTAGCCAAGGCTGGAAATGCATGCAGGCTTTCCATGGCACATCTAGATTTGCCTGGAAACACACGGACACACAAACACCCATTTCTGTGCCAGTCAGAAATGGTGTCACCCAGCAACTTGTCCCTCACTGCACTGCTTTGAAATACATTAAAAAGTCAGGGGGAAAAAACAAACCACAAAATAAAGGCCTTAGTGCAGCATCATCTTAAAATTCTGCCCAGTGATGGAGAGAAAGGAGAAAAGCTGTTCTTCCACCACTTTTCCCAGTTGTGGACCAAGCCGTTTGAAACAGCCAATATCGTCCTCAGCTGCAGCCATGGCAGGCTCCCTCCTTGCTTCAGCCTTGCCCTGACTTCTGAAGGGCCAGGGGCACCAACAACCCAAAAGTATCAGCACTCACACCCACTACTAGTACTGACACCTTCATGTTCTATCTTCGGCCAAACAAAGCTCAGGGATGTTTTTGCTTTCCTGACAGACTTGGCCAATTTAATTCCCATTTATCGAAGCAACAGACACCCTGTATGGCCCTGGAGTTAGAGCCCCTCTGGCACAAGAGCCCAAGAGAAGACTGTAGGGATGAGTCCAACAGCAAATTGAAATCCCAGATATGCAATGAAGGTCTGCTTTTGGCAGGTTTCTTTTTGCTTTTGGGACACAAGAAAGGCCTTTAGACCATAAACATGTATGTGAAAACCCCACACTGATGACTTGGCTTTAAAGATGTTGTGCTTAATGTTACAGACATAGAAATGCTTTGGGATTTGGTTTTTCTTGCACCTCCAGTCACTGAAACAATTTAAAAGAACAAACTGCAGAGTCCTGAAGCTCAAATATTCAGATTATATTTTGGTGGCATCACTTGACATAACAAAATCCAATGCAATATGTAGAAAATGAAAAGTAACATTTTCTCCCTCACTTTTAATTTTCCAGTTTAGGAGTCTTCCTAAAAACAGGATAAGAAAAAACAGAAGACACAAAGTGCAAGACCTACTATTAACAAGTGTGCCAAAACACCTGCTTTCTGTGTGTTTTGTAAACAGAACATGTTTTCATTACAATTGATTACTTTCCTAAAAATCCAAATTATATGTGTAAAAATGCATCCAGTAGGGGCAGGTGTTTCTGAGCCCACACCTCCCAGGTAAAGGATCAGAGGAAGAGTGGCACAGAAGAACCCAGAAGTACCAGCAAGAGGTTCAAGCTGACTGTATTTGGTAGGAATATTTGAAACCAAAATGCTCTGCAGCTGCCTCAAGCCTGGAGATCATAGAAACAAAACAAGCTGCACCTCGTGCTTTATTTTCTGCCCTCTCTGGTCAAAGGAGAATCATATAACACAGAAGATGGTAACAGCAATACAATGCCCCCAGGATGGCTAGCACCAGGGTTCATTCTCTTCTCTGGCTGATGGAAATTAAATCCAGGTGTTCTGGGATTTAAGGAACAAAGCCCAGCTTTGCCACTTGCTGTTCTACTCTCAGCCACATTTGCACAGCAGGAATATCACTGGGCTCCTGACCCCCTGGTGTATGAACACAAGCAGCAGCCCTCTCTGGCCCTTCTCAGGCAGCAACCTGACCAGTCAGCCTCACACTCCTCCCAGTTCAAAAAAACCCCAGACCATTAAAAACTGGGTATTTTACACCCAAAATAGGCTCCTATCAGAGGTCAAATACCCCACGCTGCACTCCCAAGCATCTTGTGACTGGACATGACCCTTGTGTTCCAGGGACACGGCTGTAACACCCCTGCACAAAGTCAGGCAGCAGCACCTCTAACGGTGGCTCCATGCCCTGCATGGAAACAACGTCCCTCCTCCAGGGAAAAGCCTTATCGAGGCCTGTTCCAGCTCTGGTTTTGGAGGGGTTCTGTCCCTGTCACACCCTGTTTATCCTGCTCAGCAGAGGTGACCTGGGATGCTGATCCTGGATGGAGGGCAACCAGAGAGCTGGCTAAACCAGGTGATGCACCAGACCCTGAGGCACAGAGATCCAGGTTCCCTAAATCCTAAACATCCTCCCTGTTCCACCCACTCCCCCATATCCTCTGGGTGGCACTGAGCAGAGACTTCTCAGCATGGAGGCATGGCATGGGTTGGGTTGTAAGGGGTCTCAAGAAATGCCTCCTCACAGCTACAGAAACCATGCCAGGGAGCAGGGCAGTGCCACAGACACCTGTTGGAGGTGCACAGCAGGGGAGCAGGACTTGTCATAGAAGGGACAACAAGAGCCAAAACAGAAAGAGAAAACAACCTTGAGCTCATTTAGAGATGTCCTAATAAAGTTAAAATGTTATTTCAAATTTACCTCTGCCAAGGAAAATAAAACAGAACCCTGGCTTCAAGTCCCTTCATTTCAGATCCTGAAGAAACACATGTACTGTCACAGTAGATGTCATGTTACGCTTCTGTCTCTCAAAGTCAGCAGTTCACTGGGGTTTATTATCTTGTTTCCTAGTTCTCATCCCAAAAAACCCTCAGAGAAGATATCTGATGGTGCCTTCCTTTTTTGGGCAGGTGGAAAGCAGAAAGCATTTTGAGGAAATTACTCTTACTTCTGTTTACCCCATCAACCTTCTCTTGACCTCACACGTGATGCTTAGACCTGAAAAGTTTCATCGTGCTTTATCAAGAATGTGAAAGATGAAATAAGAACACTGCCTCCAGCCTTCCTGAATGCATTTCCTGCCACAGGTACTCATTTTGACTACCTGCAAAGGAAGTGCCACCACTGCTTCCCAGCCTGGGCCTTACATGCTAATGCTCTGTAATGAAGCGAGAGACATTCAGAAGGCAGAGGAAAGGACATGGAGAGAGCCACACCACCAGATGAGAGAAAATAGCGACCCTCTGGTCCAAAGAAGTTTTGCAAGATGCGTAATTCAGAGCTACTCTGCAGCTAGCTTTTCAAATATCCGTCAGGATGAGCCTTCCTGTGCACAAGGGAAGAGGCTTAGCTCCCGAGAAAACCCTGTTACATTTAAACCACAACTACAAAAGGTCTTCTCTGATGAAGACCTTGAGATCAGTCCGCACCCTCTACTCACCTTTGCTCTGCCCGAACTCGCTTACTGAATTCTGCCTTGCTGATGTGTTCCTACAGAGCAACCCTACAAATAACATGGGAATTATGGAAGCCTACGGCAAACAGCAGTGGCACAGCAGCCACTGGCTCACAGGGGAGCAGAAAGGCAGCCCAGGCACTCTCTGCTGTGGTTGTTGGGTTTTTTTAGCCCTTTCTGGAAAACAGAGTTGGAGGCTGCTGTTGTGCAAGACCAAAGGTGAACACAATTCCTCAGGCAAGTGAGGTCTGGCTGGAGTCTCAATGGAGCCTCATTGTGATGAATACTGACTGGCCACTTGCAGGTATTTCCAAAACCATTAAACACAAGTTTGTTTACCAAAGAGGACACAAGATGTCACTTACCAGCTAATCCCTCTCTGTTTGGACCCAAGCAACCCCTTCCCAGATGAACAACCCAAGTCCTGTGTCCCAGCTGTGGACTAAAAGACTCCCATTATTTTCCTTGGATATATTGAAGGCCAGATTAGACAGCACTTGGAGCAACGTGGTCTAGTGGAAGTTGTTCCTGCTCATGGCAGAGGGATGGAATGAGATGATCTTTAAGGTCCTTTTCAAGCAAAACCATTCTGTGACTCTATGACTCTATGAAGAGTCAATTCTGCATATTAAAAAAAAAAAAAATTAAAAAGGCATTTTTAAAAAAAAAGTCAGTTTTTGCCTGAACTAGGAGCTTGAAACGGGATAGCACATGAGGTATGGCAATAGCTGAACTATGCGGCACATGTGTTCCTAGCCCACAAATGCTACCAAAGACATTTGACACATGCTATTAAATTATTCCATAATCATCTCACTACACCAAAAAAAGGGGAAAATTCCACAGGACGACCAAGCTGCTCAGTGGCTCTACCATTCACAAACTATGCTGACAAAGTAAATGATATAAAAATGTTTTTTAGCTCCTCATAGCAAGGTCCCCCCCAAAGTACTACTTTTGGTAGTTGTTAATTTATTTTCCTCAAGAGGCCAGAAAAGCACACAAGTAAGTGTTTGAAGACGTACACACCAGGGAAACAGAGTGGAGAAAGGGCAAGAACAAAAAATCAGAGGGAACCAGACACGAGATACGATAATACGTGACTGCAAGGCCCAGAATTCCCAAGGCAGACTCAGTTTTCACAGCAAGTGTACCCTGCGACAAGTGTGAGAAGGCAGAGCTCAAAATAAAAGCCTAAACCCAAAAATTGCATAAGCTCTGCCTGAACTGCCCTTGCCAGAGACTTTTGGGGAGTGCATCAATACAAAGCTCAAAGGCTTTTTCAAGGC
>VXBB01015265.1:145872-163237 GCA_013399915.1 Illadopsis cleaveri
TGGTGGGTTTTCCTTTTAAGATTTCCTGGCACATGAGTGAAAGCAACACAAATACGATTTATGCACGGATAAAACCAGGGCTGAGGACTGGAGACGCGGATGTGCTTCCCTCCCCCCAGCAGGTTTCGTTTCTCTCGCAGAGCATGAGCGGGACCAAATGCCAGGTTGGAGGCACGGGTCGTTCCCTGGCTTTTCCCGAGCACTGTTGTGTCCAGCAGCCCTGTATTATGTCAAAAATCTGGCATGGCAGGCAGTGGCACATCTGCTAGGTGTGGATGACATTCATTAGCCAAGGTTCTCTGCTAAACGGCCTGCCAGAGTCTCAGCAGCGCTGCCCAATGCCAATCACTCGTCTGCTGCCAGCTCAAAGGCAATCCTGCTTCAGGGATGGCTCCTTTCCATGCTGGCAGGAGAAAGAGAGGAAACAATGCATTTAGATGTTTGGGATGTGAGCGGGGTTGCACATGGGAGCAGCAAGCAGATGTAGCAGGAGAGGAGATGAAGTTGTGAAGTGTCATTCAATAATTGCAACACAAGGGAGATGTGCTGGTGAGCTGAGGTTTGGGAGGGGAAAGCGTTAACCCCTTTCCAAACCACAAGGCAGACACTGGTGGACGCTTTTTGGAAAGGAAACATAATGAGGCTAATGCAGCAAATGGCCTGCTTGTGCTTATGGAGGACACACAGAACAACACAGGGAGATTCATGCCAGGACAACCGGGAACACCGTCCAGGCCAGGGGAGGGAGCTGCACCGACCTGCTCAGGGAGCAGCCTGGCTCAGATGTCCTTCCCCTCTGGGGGTCTACCTGCTGCAGCCTGGAGAGCCGCCCTGCTTGTGACAAAGTGGGCTCAGTGCTGGCCCTGACAGCTTGGTTCACAGCCCAAAGGGGCAGCTGCACACCCAGGGCAGGCTGGGCACTCACCACCCTGCCCTACGAGAGATGTGGAGATCAGAGGTGGAAGGCAGGAGCATCTGCTTGGCACTGCTACAAACATCATTCTCTGGAAAGAGAGGCTCCATTTTCCTCTGCTCAGAGGCTCTGGGAAGGTACTTGTTCCTACAAAGGAATTAAAACACTTCGATTGAAGATAGATATAAGGATGTTATATCCTTATATCCTTCCTCTCTTATTAATTTAATAAATTTATAACCACAGAATGAAGCTTGAATTTGAGCCACTATGTGCTTTCCAGGGAGCCTGGGGAGGCAACCTCAAATAGATGCTCAGTGAAAGCTCCCCTCAGCCCTGTTTTCCCTTAGCTTCCATTCTGACTTCTATTTCTGTTTATGTCCATTCAAGTAGTGGTTCATAAAATGTGTGAGATGCTACCTGCACACACACACACACACGCAGCTCTTGCCTCACAGATAATTCCTGTGACAGCCTCAGTTTCTTAAATGTTCCATTACTTATGCTTGCACCATGAAAAACCACTGGCAGCTTGCAGCACCTTTCATGCTTCTTTCAGCCAGGCAGAGAATCACAGGCTTCTCCCTCAGGACTGGCCTCTCTGCAATTACCTGTGCTATTAAATCCTCATGTGCACCAAGAGCCCTCCCAGGTCAGCACAACTGTTCCACGGTGGAGCCCATCTCTGACACCACACATGCTCTTCCCACAGGCAGTGGCTTCCCTGACATCCTCTGCCTGGCCATCTGCGGCACAGCTCAGCTGTGAGCCCTTTCCTTCTGCTCTCACCTCCCCAGGAAGTCGTTCTGCTCCGGCTGCATTCTGGACTGAGCCTTATCCACCTTCTGTTTCTGTGCTGGGTTTGTCTCTGTTCTGGTTAGTTGGTCAGCCTCAACCAACAAATGTCTGCACATTATAAGAAATTTCCCCAGATTCCTACTTTTTGTGGTTTAACACTTGCTGTACCACATACACCCCAACACACCTCTGGCAGAGGCTATGTGAACCCCATAACCTCCCATCCTCAGACACTAGAATTGGGTGGCTTTAAGAGCAGGAGCCAAATCAAGAGACAGAGATGTGATGCTTCTCCCGCCTCTCCAAACATTATACCTTTGTTTAAATACATGAGTAATCCCACTGGATCTACTCCAGTACTTAAAGTTAAGCCTATTAAGTGCTCATGGAGCAGTGGTCTGCACACAGAGGAGCCAGAAGAAAAGGGAAAAGGGCGAGTGGGGTGCTGCTCCGGCAGGGAGTCACGGAGGCAAGAAACACCTCCCTGCTCTCCTTCCCCTCAGGGTCACCTTCTGCTCTGGCTACTCCCAACAGCCCCAACACCAGGCTCCCCTCAGTGTTTGGGCCGTCACTGATATCAACGATGTGAGGGCAGTAACAGTGAGGCAAGATGAAGCAGGGGGGGAAAAGTGCTTTAAAAATTTGTCAAAACAAAAGCCTGGATTAATTTTTTAATGCCAGGTTGGGCTTTGCAGTCACTGTGTTGGGAACTATATTTTGTTTTGCTTTCAAGATGCTTCTTGCAAAACTCATTGTGTTCATCATCATTATTTTCAGACAATGATACGGGAGAGACAGAAGTTATCCCTGCTCCTACAAGGAGGGCTCTAGGAAAGCACTCATGCACGTGATTTCCTTTGCTCTTCGAGGATTTCAAGCATGTACTTAGATTTAAGCCTGAGTGCTACTTTTTGTAACAGGGAGCATCTCTTAGAAACAGGACTTGATTTAAAACCTGCACATCCATGGAACTCTGGCGCTTGACTCTGCTTCAAGCACTGGAAAATCTCCTGCCTTGGCCGCAACAAAGCCGTGTCCCACCCTTTGATGCATTTCTTGGCACGTGCACATTCTAATTCCCGACACCATCCTTTCTTCCCCTTTTCTTAGCAGGCTTTTCTCTGGGCACAATGCATTATGCTTTCCTGTATGTACTACTCCATACTGCTTGCACAATGTTTTGCATGATCTAATATTCTTTGTTCAAAACTGCAAGAAAATCTAAATAAAGACTATAGCGTGTCGCATCAGTATAGGCATCAGCTAACGTTTTCCACGGCATATGGTACTTCAGAAGCCATATGTACCACTGTTTAGTGATTCTGGCAAAGAGGCGCAGAATGGTGAAATCCAACTGCCAGGATTTCTGAAAACAAATATGTAAATGCTCCAGTGCTTTTGTTATTCATAACATACCTCTAACACAGCACATACAATATGCTGTTCATTCTGTAACGAGTACACTACTAAACTGTATTTGCTTCCGTTCTCATTTTAAAAGATTATTTCCTTCTGTATATGATTCTGCCATCCACTCTATCAAAATCAATTTAAATTGCAATTCAGAAAAGGCATTTTATCTATTTTAAAGCATACACTGTGGGCAAGATGATGTACCTATGCAAGGGTCTCAGATCAGAACACAGACAGACGTTATCTCTGCAGCCTAATGAGTGGAATAAAAGCAAGGAAGGGAAGTGCACTTAAGCAGATCAGTTGCATGGAGCAAAGCTTGTTCAGCCAGGAATAACCTCCCAGGGAACACGGGTGGATTGCCCCTGCTCACAGACTACTGCAAAGCAAGCCGGCGGACAAAGCGTTTGTCAATAGGCCCTCAGAAACAATAGCTGGGAAGGAAAGAGAGGATTCCAGACACGTGGTCCAAGGTGGATAGCAGCTGCCAAACTCTGACCTGGGCTGGGATCAGTCCTGGTGAGCCAAGGCTCGGCCAGCAGCCACAGACAAAGGGGATGGTCTGTGGCCGGGGGCTTGTTCCCAGAAGGGCTGGCAGCACCAACACTGAGGTGTCAGGGCAGTGCACAGGGCTCATATGGAGCACTTGTGCATCACTAAAGGCTTCAGACCCCATCAGCCAAGGCAGAAGCCCTCCTTCCAGAGCCAGCACTAGCAGGTAAACAGGAATCAACACCCAATTCCATTAACCACCTCTGACAGTGCTACTCCAGGTGCTCATCTCATCCGCAGAGAGCTTGTCATCTCTGCCTGGGATCTTGCTGTGCTGAAGGATTCCAAAATGTTGCTGTTTAGCATTAAGCCTCCTCATTCACAACAAACGTTTTAACATTATCCGTTGCCACCATTGCCTCTGTCTTTCGGTTTATCAGTGTCCACAGAGACTGAAATTGCAGGAGTGACCAAGCCCATTCACAGGTAACTCTGCAGCTCGCTCCTGCCTCAGAAGCAGGGCTCCTGTACATCCCCAGAGCCGGCACTCAGCATTCTGCAGCTCCTGGTGACACCAGGGGACCAGGCAAACCTCAGGAGGAGAGCACAGATACCAGTGCCTCCAAGAAAACCCTCGTGGGTTTTCCAGTCTATTGCTTAACTAATGTTGTTGAAAACAACAATGAACACATGACTCCCTGCACACAGTGTCAGCAAAATACTGCCACTGTACAGGGTCCTGAAATAATTCAGCCATCTCCAGACATGACAGTGTTATTCAAGACACACAGATGCCTTTTTCCCAAGAGATTGAGGACTGCTGCTCCTTTCTTTGTCAGTCTTGTACTGAATCATCCTATTTCAGCAAGCACAACCTCCCTCACCAGGGTTTTGTGCCCACCACCACCACCTCTGCTTGACTTCTCTTGCACATCAGACCTGCTCATTACCTCCTGTCTCCTGCCAGCCCCCAATGCATT
Source organism: Illadopsis cleaveri (assembly GCA_013399915.1). Classification (NCBI taxonomy): domain Eukaryota; kingdom Metazoa; phylum Chordata; class Aves; order Passeriformes; family Timaliidae; genus Illadopsis; species Illadopsis cleaveri. The sequence continues at coordinate 150,469 of VXBB01015265.1, forward strand.
ATCCTGAGCTGCAAACCATCTGGGTGCCCAAGCAGTCCCTTTTTGGTAGGTTTTTTCCTCTGCAACATAAACTGGGATCCCACTTTCCTCCTCTCAAGTTACACAGATACTCTGTTCTAAAGCTTAAGCCAGACCTCTGCATGCAGCCAGGCGTTTCACCTCTAAACACTATTCTTTTCTATTCTACCACAGAACAAATCCTTAACATAAGCCTTTATGTTTTTGTACTTTTGTAGGTCCTTCAGCCAGAATCAGGGGTTTTTTTCTATTCTGTTCTAGCCAGCAGGTGATAAAAAATTGCCATAAGAAATGTTGGCTTTGAGCATAAGTGTCTGGATTAGAAAAAGAGACAATTAGAAAGTGCAAAGTGGCAAAAAGCTCTAAGAAGCCAAAAATAAAAGAACAAACATGCAATCTGGCTATCAAAAAAAAAAAGCCATGTTTTTCTCTTGCTGCAGTAAAAATCAACATTGTCAAAATTACAAAGTATTTTGAAAGACAGGAAGTCATGGGGAGAGGGAAAAACAGTCCCACAGGGTCAAAAAGGGAAGGCCTGGGAAAATCCACCTGAAGGAGATGACAGAGGAGGGGACAGGGAATGGCAAGCACCTCGGACCGTGCTGCCTGGATGCTGTACTGGTCCTGCAGCTGCCGGGTGAGACAAACTACCCTGAGTGAAGGGAGTCAAAAAAAGAGCCTGCTGATTGAGCTGGTTCACATGAACCTGCATTTATGGCAGAGCAAAGGTCAGTCTTGTATTACCTCTTGTGAATCCCTCTTGAACGAGCAGGCTGGGGATTTGATGAGGACAGGACAAAGATTTATCATCATGCCAGGGGTTGCTGGCCCTAACTCTTAACCTGCTGGCAGAGGTTGGGGCTTTTCATTAAGGGGGGGCTATGCATGGAATACTTGCAGGCTTCAGCTAAGAGTAAATGTGATCTCAGCCCACACAATTTGCCACTGCCTAAGAGATACCAGATTATTTTCTCTCAGCATGGAAGTCAGCAGTCCCCTGGAACCCTCTGAGCAGCAGAGAACACAGTGGGGATAGTGAAGGGAAAGCTGGAAGGGGTCTCATGGTACGTTGTTCATCGTATCTGTGAGCTCTAGATCAGCAGAGAAAACCCAACCGCCCCTCCAAGCTGTACTCCAGTGCTCCGGAGGCATCCCCTTTCTGGAACCAGGCAAGCACCCACTGCCACTGCCAGGACAGGTCCCTCTCCAGGGCCATTCACAGCTCCCATCGGCAGTCTCCCTGTGCCACCACAAAAGCTGGCCACTTTTATGGGAGAACAGTCTTCATGTGGGATATAGCCCCCGGACAGGCTTGCTCCCTCTCCCAAATCCCCTGTCTTGATTGCACAAGCAATTATAGTTCCAGGAGGAAAGAATAACGTGAGCAATTTAGTATTTACACATCCTTCTGCCTGTCCTATTACTTGTTTTCACTGAGGCCCACGTCCCTGCACCCCAGTCCCTCCACCTGGATCGCATCACATCTAACTGCCTGTACATGAGCTGCTGGGTCATTTTCCTCCACTTCTTCCTGGGGTGTTTCTACGCATGCTGCTGAATCCACCAGACTTCATTATATGAGATCCAGCACCACTGAGACACTTGAGCTTTCCCCAGCCACTAAAACAAAACAATCCCAAAACATGTGCAACAAACATGGACTATGGGGTTTGACCCTTGGTGTTCTGGCACACTTCACACTTGTTCCCACCTTTTTCTTTTCCTGTTGCAACCTGAACAGCCCCTGGTGCTGGCTGAGGGGCAGTAAATTCTCTCCCTCCTTCCTTTCCTACAGCCTCTGGCAAAGCTCTCAGCTGCCCTCTGCTTCCCTCTTCATTCAGTTGAGAGATGCAAAGATTTCTCAGCCAAGAGACACCATCCCAAGGAGCTTCCCAGCCCCTTTGGGACACATACCCTCATGTCTCTTCAAGCACCTGGGCTGCAGCAGGCACAGCTGGAAGAGCCAGGCAAGGACTAGAAGAGGGATTCCCAATGCACACTCCTGCAGAGTGAGTGAATAATTTCTCTCCTGCAGTTAGTGCCAGCACTTGCTCTTTGCCAATTGGCAGAGGGTACTGCTTCCTTTTCTGAGGAATGCTTAACATCCACCTTTCCCCCACCCCAAGGGGAAACCACGGAGGCTGGGGGAGTCTTCCCAGGCAGCCGGGCATCTGAAGGAGCTGCAGGCTTGGGGAAGGAAGAGGAATCCAGCAGAGAAGCCAGGTTTTACTTCACAAACATCTTTTAGATGAAGGGGAGCAGGGAGCACACTCACCTGAGAGTTCCCATGGGAACACAGAAGGGTGGTGTAACAGCAAATTTTGGAACAGGCACGTCTGCAAACAACTTTTGATATAATATTTGAGTCCTCAGATGTTCAGCCACTTGCACATACTGCTTGAGCGCCTGATTTGCATGGGATTTGTATTTGTTGGTATTCACATTCGTAGGAGAACGCATACATTAGATTAATGTCATCACAGTTTATGGAGATCATCTGTGCCACAGCACCAGCTCAGGGCTCTGATTGCATTCTGTGCCCTGTGGCACATGGCAGCCCCTCCTGCCCTGCCAGGGCCACCAAGAGTCAGGACGGTTGTGGCAGGCTGAGCCCCGAGGTAGTCCTGCTGGGCTCACCTCTTTTTAACACAAAAGTTTAAAGATCATTTGGAGTAACAGTCTAAAATTGCTTAGCCCACATGCCAAAAGTAAAATTAATCCAACTATTTGGTCTTATTCTCTTATATTTGCTGGTATGAACCTATAGCACACTCTACACCCTCATTTTTAGTGCCTACTTAAAGACATTCAGCTGTCAAACAGATGAACTAGGTGGCCCCTTTTTGTCTTGCAAGAGCATCCCTCTCTCAGTAAAATGGGATGGTTATAATTCCCTCCCTGTTTGCCATGACACCTGGCTGCTCTCATCTGCTAGACAGCTGTAAGCTGTCACTAGAGATGCTGTTCTCACGGAAGCGTTGCTGGGCTCAGTCAGACACTCTTTGTAAAGCAGATGGAACATCTCAGAAGAACAGCACTGCAGCAACAAAAGCTCATTTTCTGCTAGGGGATTTCTGTTATTGGGCAATGCTTCCTTCAGGTGACTTCACACCCCAATGAGCCCACATGCCAGCAGAGTCCAATGATGATTCTGTTAACCTACTTCCACTACCGATGCCCAGCAGTTCCACTTCCCAAGGCTGGCCACCAGTCCCCTTTCCATCTCTGCACTTCCAAATCACACAGGAGTGATAGTAATGAGGGCTCAACACCCAATGTGGCCCTGCTGCCCAGGATTTCTAACAGACCAGGATTTCCACTCTGTCCCCGTGGAACTGTGCACACATAAGCCTCTCATGCTGGCACCCACATCCGAGTCACTCCTTGTTCACATGAGATCTGCAGAATCTGTCTCAATCTTGATGGTGCAACCCAGAGGAAGTGGGTGACACAAAGGAAGAGCACACATCTCCAAATGTAGTGATGATTTCATGCTTACCCAAGTAACAGGCCAAGTAACACCTTTTGCCTGCCCTTAAAACCCTTTTTCTCTGCAGCACATGCCACCAGCCCATGCTCCAGTCCCTGCTCCAGCTACCTGCACAATGCATCTGCTTGCATTGCTCCTTACTCAGGCACAGCTCTCCCATCTCACAGCACAGCTCCCATCCCACATCATTTGACACTCGGAGATTCTGTGGTATGCATAGCTCACCCAAGAGAAGGGCATGCCCTGCTCTAACTTGGGTTAGCAGATGCAATTTCAATTTATGGCCCTTACAAGCAAAGTCTTGAAAAGGCCTTTCAATATTTGAGTGCTTCAGTCCTATTTTCCAAGCAATTTATACACTAAGAAACCTGGCTGGAATCCTCCAAGTGATAATCAAATCCCTTAGATATCTCAGAAAATGTTGCCCCCATATGATCTAGTACCCTCATGACAAATGGCTCTCTATTTTTCTTTGTGATGGTTCCTACTTCCCACCAACATCTGTCACTGTGATTATGATCTCTAATGAGCTTCTAAGTTATATCACAGCATTCTGCCTTGATGAGCTACATTCAGTAACTTTCATTCTGCAAGACATGAAACACTGCCTACAAGATGCTGAATGAAAATTCCCTCAGCACAACAGCTGAAAAACTGGTTTGAAGGGTTTTTTTTGCCTGTTTTGCTTGAGGTTTTTTTTGGGGCAGGGGCTTTTAGCGTTCTGTTTGGTGTTTCTTGTTATGCATCTTATTCCAGGATACCTAGGAACTTCACAAACGTGGCACAGAAAGTTGAGCCTTCCTATTGCACACCCCTAAAATCTCCACCTGAAGATGGGAACTCTCTCATCACATAGCAACAGAGATGGCACATTATTTCTGTGAGGCAGGACAGGGGAAGAACCCAAACAAAGGCCCCAGAGAAAACTGCCTTAATTTTTATGTTGGCTCCCAGATACAGGTGAGGGTTAGTTTCGGTGATGTATCCAGACCCTTGGGATGCTGTACAGACTCAGTTTCCCTGTCCTGCCAGGATGCAGCATTAAGCTCCACACCTGCCCCCAGGCACTCCTTTGCCTGTGATCACACTGGGAGACTCCAGTATAAGTGAAATTGGAAAAGCGAATGTTAACCCCCAAGGTTTGCTGCCCTGGCTGCAAGGAACCAGTGGCCACTCTGCCTTGCTAACACATGCCCACACTGCCTAGCAATCTCTAGGGGACTTGGATCTCTCAGACCCATGTTCCTGTTGATTCCTCAGGCAATGCCAGCCTCCCTCAGCATTCTCACTCAAACATGTTACTAACGTGCACATCCAGTGTCACACCTTACACTAATGTCACCTGCCCATCTGGGAAAGTGTGTACAGTGTGTCTGAAGACAAGGGCAGAGCAGGCTGATGTTTGTGTGTACAAACAGTTCCCCTGAGGCAGCAAGGTGCTGACTTCCTGCTGGTGACTCAGCTGCACCTTTCCCTGCTGCTCATCTGGGATCTGTGACATGCTCATGAGAGCTGAGCTCAGAAGGGTTTGATTTATAGGACAGGATTTATGGGGGTTATTCCTTACTTCCTGCAGATAAGGACAGACAGCGCTGATGAACAGTTGCCATGTTTCTAGCTCAAAGTAGCTCTGCTCTCTCTGTAACTCCTGCTTGTGGCCAACCTTGCACTGGTGCCTGCAAAGCAGCTGCAAAACTAATGGGACAAAATATGCTGAGCACAGCAAACTCAGGGTGCACATTGTTCTCCTCTCCCAGCCAAACTGTGGAAAACCAACTGCCATTTCCCAGGCTTCCAGCCTGAGCAAGCACTTGGGTGGCAGGCAGGTAACAGGGAAGGTGCTGACAACACAGGCTGAGATTGCAATACAGTCCTGAAGCAGGCAAACTTTGCTGGCACACTGATCCTTGCTGATGAGTTCCCAAGTAAACTTTATTTCTAAGGGCAGAACTCTAATTGCAGAGCACTAGACTGGTTCCAAACAAACCCTGTCTACCTGAAACATTTGCCCACTCACTGCAGCTGACACCATCTCCCATTTCTTTTGCTCTCTGTGTACCCAGTACCTTTCCAAGCCCTCTGGCTCATTCTCTGAAGCACAGCTGGTTCCAACGGTTCTTGCAAGGGCAGGAGAACAAAATTCTGGAACAGCAAGCAAAACAAGTAAATGCTCCTGAGTGGAGGAAAAGGGAGAGCACAGGACTGGCAGAGAGCTACTGAGGAGCTTATGCACCATGGCTTGTCTGAGCCACAAGATGAGCTGTCCAGGTGAACGCACACTGACTCATCACCGTCTCCGACCCATGAAATGAGTTTTCCAAGGAACTAAACCACATCTTTGCATATCCTCAGCAGGGCCTGAAGGCCCTTCCTGCTCAACATGCTTCACTACAGGTGTCTTGGGCTATGGTGCCATGGTACCATTGTACCATGAGCTATTTTGCTTCTTGGTTAGCTTTGTTGAGAAAAACATTTCCTTTAAAAGGCCTTCTAATGTCAAAGGAGTTCAATATGAACATGTAAATACTGCCCCATGGGGAATGACAGTTTAGTACCCCAGCTCTCATCCTGTGGCTATTATCGTGTGGCAATTCTAACTGTTCCCCAAAAGCAATGCCAAGAACATCACCTTCTATACCTCACTAAGCTGATCCATGAAAACATACAAAGTCCTTGCCAAGCTGCTTCACCAGCTTGTCCCTGGGGGAAGGGACACAACTCCTTCTGCCCTAGCAGCATTTGTTGCTCTGCCAATAGCACTGCAGAAAATGAAGCCTGCAATCCAGTCAACAGTGCTCCACCTCTACCCATTTTAACTGCTCAGACATAGGAAGAAAAAAAAAGGATAAAACCTTGGATGACAGACAACAGGACACAAGTATATGTAAGTTAAACTTTTTACATGTGGAGAAATTGAGAAAAAGGTAATTCAGAATCACACAGGTGTAAACAGCAGTCAGATAAAACACATCCCAGCTGCTTCACTCCTGTTTTAAGGCCAGCACAGTCACACTGATGTTCAGAAACTTGTCATCCAGGCATCTAGGGGAGCAGCTCACACAAACAGGGCAAGGCTAACGTATGCCAAGTCACCGGCGCGATTTGGCTGGTGAATAACCAGGCAGGGCAGTGAGTCAGCCAGCAAACACACCCATGTGCACCCTTCCTGCCCTGCAGTCTGACAGCAGCAGAACCAGGAGCTGACTGCAATAAAAATGCCATCCCACCTTCTGAACGTGGTGTTTCCCCTAGCATATCCTCTAGACAGTCTAGCCAGAGTTTGGTGTACAAATCTTCACTACTCTGAAATTAGACAGGCCAGTGGAACGGTGTTGTTCTCTGCCAAGTGCAGGAGCTGTAGGCAAGAGGGAAAATCACCCAATCAGGCTGGAAAGTACCTCAGATAGTTTTACCTCCTGCTCAAAGCATGGCCAACACCAAGACCAGATCAAAAATCTAGTCAGGCCTAAAAACCCCAAGGTGAGCTGACCCCAAATGAGCTCAGTTCTTGAGAGCCTGGTGCTTAAAATGCCAGTGTTGTGGGTTCCATCCCCATATGGGCCATTTACTCAAGAATTGGACTCAATGATCCTCATTGGTCCCTTCCAACTCAGAATATTCTGTGATTGTGATCTCAACCACGCCACCGTGGCTGTCCTGCCCCAGTGCTCAGCTCTAGCTGTGTGGTGACAAAGTTCCCCTACACCCTGCTGCATGCCTCTCCCATCCTCAAGCACACAGCCAGCCTGCCCCTGAAGAGCTTTGCACCCACAGAGGGCAATCCTTCTTGCAGTGATCCCAGATCCATCCACCCTGGTGTCCACATGGCATCCTGGAGCAGCAGGGACAGCTGGAAGTTCTGCTCTTCCCACACTGGCCATGCCACAAGGACCTGCTCAAGCATTCCTTGGAGTTATCTGACCCCTCTCAAGGGCTCTCCAGTCCTCCCCACTCTGCATGCCCAGTACCTAGAGCTCTCCACAGTGCTCCTTCCCTCGCTACAAAAAGCAGGGTCAGACCCCTGCTCCAGCTTCCAGGTGGCACAAGCTACCACTCAGCCCCACTGTGGAGCCTCCATCCCCTTTCATGGCAGCACCACCTCCAGCCAACCCTCCTCCCATGTGCCCTGGCTCTTATCTGCAGGCAGGTCACTGCAGAAGCTCCACCAAAAGTCTGGCATGTCTCCACTTCCTCCTCTTGGTGCTGCACAGCCCCAAACCCTTCTTCTCCAGCTCTTTCCTCCAGCAGGCTCCCACAAGTCAGACCCTTGTCCCACCTGTGACAGCACCACATCTTCCTCAGGACAGCACCTGTTCCACCAGGGACAGGAAGAAGCAGGTACCATGTGGCCACCAAGCCCCCACTGCGCATCCCTGATGTCCTGGGAGCAGTATCTCCACCTCTCACTGTCCTGCAAACCTGCACACCACCTCTGTGCCAAATGCCCAAGCACCATCCTCTCCCAGCAGCAGCAGCAGCAAGCCCAGGTGATCCCCAGGGGATCCCAGAGATGGGAGCTGCTGGTACAATAATCAGAATGCCACAATCAGGGAACAACAAACAGTTCCTGGGGGATGCAGCTGGGCTCAGGAGCAATTAGAAGCAGTGATCCCACCCATGCAAAGTGTTTCTTTACATGAAAAGACAAAAATCTAATTCCACAAGGAGCTCCTGGGGAAGAGAAGGGAAGAAAAAATAAAAATAAAAATTCTAAACCCGAAAAGCTTCCTCAGAATGTCGCACAAGAAAAAAGATGAAAAAACCCCACAATGCCATCCAAAAAGCCTCTCCCAAACTTATAAAAGCCTCTGTTTAAATACATAAACTAAATAAATGCTCTGCTGGCAATCTTCAAAACTGGGGAATTCCTCAAATTATGAGGGGGAAAGAGAGGAAAAAAGGGGAAAAAACCTCCCAAATAAATTGGCAAAAAACATGGAAAGGAACGGTGAAAAGTTGAAAAAAGCACCAGCAGCAATACCAGCAAGGGAATCTTCCTGGTGAAAAAACAAATGGGGAGTGTTTTTCTCCCTCAATTCTAAAATTCATCCCCCTGCAAGTGAACAGCCTCTCTTAAGTGCTGGTCTCTGCTGAGTGCCTACACCTGTCTTGGAATGTTCCCCCCAGCACACAGCTCCTTTTCAGCAGGCATGATAACCTGCAAGATGTAAAGCAAGCCAAGCAACTGACTCACATCCCAATGGGTTGCCTGAATTTTGTTTGTTTCTAGTTGAATTTTGTTTCTTCAAAGCACAGGCCAGGTGTTTGGCCACACAGAGCACACGGCTCTTCGTGACTGTCACTCGCCCCAGCCTTGCAGCCGGAAGAACCTGGCACAGATGACTTCATGAAACCAAATTAGGGGTCATACACAAGAAAGGACATCGCCACAGCTCTAGCGTAATTAGGGCCCATCATCATCAAGGACAGGAAATTGGCACATCTGCTTTTCGGGCTGCTGATCCAACTGTGGCTCAGGCACGATGTCCTGCTGCAGCCCGCTGGCCCTGCATAAATATTGCCCTCATTGCCCCCAACAGTGGTACAAGCAGCTGTTCTATCACTCAGCCTCCCAGTTGCTCTTTACTCTTTCTCTCCTAGGCCTGGGAGGACAGAATTGACACAATGCTCTCTCTTGCTCTCCTTTGCAGCACTGAAGGGGCCCAGCCAGATGAATAAATGTCAGCTCCTTTTCCTCCGATGTGATCCCAAAGTGAACACAAGTGATGTTTCTGTTTGGATGCGCCTTCGGAAAGTTTGAACCTGTCCCCCTGCAGTCAGTGATAAAACTGTCACAAACTGGATGACTCCTGGATCACTACCTGTGCTTTTTTAAAAATTATTTTTCTCCATATACTACTGAGAATTGTATCATCCTTTCCCTGGGTTGCACTGCTCTGCAGGGAGAGTTCCTGCCTGCTCCATTCTTCTGTCGCCTCTGGCCGGGCCGTTGTTTCCCAAGAATACCATAAAAGGTCACTCAAACTCTAGAGTTGTGCTAAACTCTCAGCCACAGTGATCCTGGGTGTTGCTCAGAGTCAGCAGCAGCTCGTGGGCCAGAGTGGGATTTCCATGTTTTCTGTCCTGCTTTTTTTATTTTCCCTCCCAGGCCAAGAGTGATTTATTTTTATGCTGTTGTGGTTTGCACCAGGACAGCCCATCTTTCCCTCTTTGTTTTCATTCCTTCTGCTTGTCTGAGCACTGTGGAAACAAGCAGCTCTGGAAAAGTGGAAACAAGCTGCTCCGCACCTTGTCCAGGGCATCAGGCAGCAGAGAATCACAAGAACCTCAATGGAGCCTGCTCGACTTCTGCTGAGACAGGAGTAAGCAGCAGGGACGATCCTGGCTCCTCAGGGATGAGTCAGCGTGCACGGACATTGCTCCATATTCCCGCATTTATACCTTCCCTCATCCAAAGTACCACTAGAATTTAGGTTTCCTGGCTGTTGGAATTGAAGGGTTTCCTTCCCCCCTGTGTTTCTGTGTGTATTTTCAGTGGGTATTGCAAATGTTTCATGATGTTGGAAAGGAAGAGCTATTCAGGAATTCTGAGCTTGCATAATTCCCAGATTTGTCTAGACAGATACTTTCCATCTGGATGATACAGGCAATACCACAAGGACACGAGAGTTCCTGTGTTACTTAATGCTGTCCTTTTTATTTATTCATTTCTACACTGCTTTACAGGATGCACACAGACACAAGGCTACAGCTGTAAAGGGAACAAGGATTTGTAGCTAATCCTTTAGGAGGCAGCTCTCAAACAGCTCCTGTATGTTGTATAACTGCTGGATTCCCTCTGGTTTCTCTTTCCTTGTACAAAGCATAGGACTTCCATGTGTGGTTCATATCCTGTGAGGCGAGAAGAAAACTATTTTCCTGTGAGCTGCCCTGGCTCAAGGCTTCCCATCATGATCACCTATCCTTGGGTTTGCACAGCTCAGGAAGCGCTGGGTGCCAGCACTGTGGAGCTGTCCTGTTCTATGCTTCTCCTGGATGATTTGGCAGACGGGCAATCCCAGACCTGAGTCAGAAAGGAGATTTAATTAATCACCATTGCAGCCGCACACAGAGACACACCCAAGTTTCATTTTTCTAAATGTTGACAATCACTGAGCATCCTGAAGAAAGCAGGCTGGCTCACAGCTGTTGGGCAGAAGTATCCTGGACCTGAACTGGATTTATCAAGCAACAAAGCCCTCCTGACCCTCTGTAGTCTATGCAAGAGGCAGCCTGTGTGGCCACCAAGCCACTGTTTGGCTCCAGTCCTGAGGTCATCTCACCACAGCACTGAAGGATTTCCCCCGCAGGCACAACCTTTCTGCTGCAGCATTCCTGAGGACCCATGGGCAGGGCCAGGCTCACAGCCAGGTTACACCAAGGGTGACTTTTCCTACCAACTGCTCACTCCCCAGATACGACAAGTTCACTTTGGCACCGTTTGCCTGAGGTCTTCCTGACCAGCCTGGGCCAAAAAGAAGGTGGGAGTGGGTGGATGTTAAGGGACAACATGTGGGGAAATCACCTGCAAGTGCTGGAGATGAAGAAGGGAACTGTATAATCCCAAAGGTTCTGTAAGCTGTTCTGTTTACTACTTTCTCTGCACTAAACCTTGGCAGTGAACTTGCATTCATTTGTACATCGGCCATCCACGTGAAAACTTCTGCTTCTAGAGCTGGGTTACTTTGAAGCTGTACTTTTTTAAGTGTTCTGTTTTAAAGGACTGAGGGCGGTTTCCCCTTGGTTCTCCTGGTTTCCTTGCTGTCCCAGCCTCCAGGCACAAGAAGCCAGTGTAAAGGAGGTCCTCATGCAAGTGACCTTGATTCCAGATGGGCGGGATGGGGAGTGAGGGCAAGCTGTGCCTGCTCCAGATGCAGAACCAACATCCAGAGGCAGCAGGAGACTCAGCTGGGGTTGGGGCAGAGGTCTGCAGCTGGCCTGGGTCCCTTGGTGCAGCCAAGAGCCAAGGCCCCCTCCTGCTGCTGCAACACGGTCTTTGTTTTGGCATTGGCAAGCCACTGATGCCCCATCTGGCTCCTTGGATATCATGAAGATACCAGCTCAGGAGGCTGCTTTCTTGAGGGTTTGTGTGCACACAGGGAGAAATGCCTGTCCTGATGGGGCTAGGCACCCTGTGCCAAAGTTTATGCAGCGCTATGGTGCTGGAAGAGGGTGGGGAGAGAGCCAAGTGTCAGCAAATGAGTTCTGGGAACCGGGAAAGGAGGCTCCAGCCCTTGTGTGAATGAAGCCAAACAGCCATAAGCCACTGCCCTGTACTTCCTATGTGCCTAGCTCCCTCTCATCCAGCCATTCCAGCAAAATAGCCAGGATTTATCTGCTTCTTCAGCAGAAACCACAGGCTAAAAGAGGAATTCACATACTTGGAAACAAGTAAAGCATGGTAGTGGAGGCTTGTTCCAAACACACAGGGTCACATGTGCTTGAAGCAAGATTTCCAACATCTGGATAACATGACACGTATTCCCAGGCAACGCAAGCTCCTGGGGCTTGGGGTGGACTCGTGCAGCTTGGAAAGCTGGAGTGCAGCTGGTTTTGGGAAGCTCAGCAAGCTTCCTCTGTAGTCTCGCACGCCTCTGCACGGCCTTTCTTTTGGCTGGGTCTTTGGCAAAGCCCAGGCTGGTCTGTCCTTAATCTCGCATGTTTTGTCAATCCACAGGGACTGTAAAACACCGCTTGCTTACCCTTTGACCTTGCTCGCTCAAAGGCATCAAGAACTTCGTGAGCCAGATCTCTGGCTGACATTATTCACTGCTGGTCCACGGGCTTTAAGTTTCCAGCTTGCATCATAGGGAGGCTTGGCTTGGCATTGGGATCGGCATGGAAAAGGCACTGTAACACAGATGTGTCAGGTCAGAGCACTGTGGCTACAGTGAACCATCCAGAGACAGCGGGAACGGGGATGAAGTGAGATGAAAGGAAAACTCTCCAGCAGGATGACTCTGACTTCCCCATCTCCTCCTGCGGAGGGACGAGCAAGATCCTTTTTGCAGTTTGATTCACCTCCACAGCCTGTGGGAGACACATAATCACTGTTAGGACGGGGCTTTTTTTGTTTCAAAATCAGAATTTTGTGGTGTTTGTGCAATCCCCAAACCCCCTCAATATTAAATTTATTCGGGGCTTACTCTCTAGCACACGTGCAACGCGGGCAGCAACACGAACGGGATCGCGGCTGACGCGGATGATGGGACGCAAGAGAGACGCACGGGCCGGGCGAGCGGGGGCGGTGCGAGCCCGCCC
>VXBB01015265.1:163274-282001 GCA_013399915.1 Illadopsis cleaveri
GCGGGCAGCATTGGCCGCCCGCCCCGCCGCGGCCGCCGGGCTTTTGTGGGGAAGTTCGGCGGCCGCGATTGCCCTCAGGGCCAGGGGGGAGCGGGGCCCGGGCGACAAACTTACCAGCGAGAGCTGGCGGTACCTCGAGATGTCTGGAACAGCGAATATTGTCAGTTTATCCCTGAAGTGTCACTCCAGATCAGGCCGCTGATGTGCTCTGGTTTTCCCTTCTAGGTCTGGGAGCGTGGCGACGAACTGGAAAGAGATATTTAATTTTGTAAATCAGCTGACAGAAAGATTTGTGAGGTGCGTGGTGCTGCTTGTGACACCCGAGGTGATGCTGGAGTAATTCTGGGCTGTGTTAAACACGCCCCCAGACCCGGTCTTTTGCAAGCTCAGGGGATGTGTTCCACAAATGCATTAAAAGTTTGGCTTCTAAGACACAAATTTCTGGAATATATTGGAAACTTTATTTTCTTGTGCTTGGAGCTCAGCAAAAGGGTGACAATATCTGTCTTTAAATACTAACTCTCTTAAATGACTCTCAGACATGATTTGATGTTTTTTTAAACTTGTTTTTCAATATAATGTGCCTAATTTCTGATGGAGTACTGCTCAAATTCTGTGTTTGGAGATCTGTATAAAGGAGCAGTCTTGAACACATGTAAACATATGTGTAAATATATAGTGCAGGTCCATAGGAAGAGAGCAATGTTAAAGCTCAAACACAGAGGAAGCCCATGCCATGCAACAGTGCATTTGTGGTACTTAAATATAATCAACTTTGTTACTGTCAGTAGTGTTGTCGGGCAAGTCCAGCTCCTCTTGAAATAGCTGCTGTAAATCCTGGCTGACTTCTCTGTACAAACAGCTGAGGATTGCAGTGCTTTGCTTTAAAAAACCCTACAACAAAATCCAGAATAAACCAAATTAATCCCCCACCACACAAAGGAAGAAGAGATGGTGTGGTAGGTTTTGCTAAGGAAAAACAAGAGCAGAGTGCAGTTGTATTCCTGGATTGCTAATACAATTAGCAACAAATACAATTAGGCTTTTATAATAAATATTCATTATTTTCAGCTTGTGAAAAGCAAATCTTCTGTAAACTGATGTAAAACTTCTGTCCAGGGAGCGACAGAAACTTTTGAAAGTTGTTTTGTAAACTCTGGAATTACAGAAAAAAAAAAAAGGAAAAAAAAAAAAGAAAAAAAAGAGAAAAGAGCCTGATACCAAAGCAGGACTTCTTTGGGTAAGTGGTAGAACATTTGCCCCCCCCGAGAGGGTGGAAAGATTTCAGTGGAAATCTTTCAGTTCAGCATCTTCTCCAGCCAAGTGACACTCCCTCTTGCAACAGCTGTGTGGAGTTCTGGCTGCATTCCCATCCCAGTGAGTGCTCACAGAGGAGGCATGGATGGGCTGGCTTGTGGAGAGAAAGGTTCTGTGGGGGTCCTGAAGAGAAGTTGGCTGAAACATAACTTGGAGGGTATTGCATGTGGGGGTGTGTCTCCAGCAGGGAAGTCTCATGGTAACTGGTAGGCAGTGACGCACTTACCGGAGGTTGGGATTGCAAGTACTTGATTTTGTTTGGCAGCTCAAAAGGGTGATAATCCCGGGGTTTCAATTCTGATTTAATTTAGAGCCTCTCAGATTTTGCTATGCAGAACCATTATGGATAGACTGCAGCTTGGATCTTAAATCCAAGGTCTGTGCAGGCTTGCAGTACTTACATTCCCTTGATGTCAATAATTTTAAGTTGCATCATTGACATCAGTGAACTGAAAACATATGGTCATTCAGCTTTTTGAGGGTTAAGTCCTTACTAACCGTAACCTGATTAATTAATGTTAATACTCATATATAGTAAATTACAAAGTTGGTGAATATATTAAAATTGTGATGAATAAAATTTAAAATCATGAAGGAGAGATGTTACAACTTACCTTGGGGGAAAATTCCTGTTCTGGGCCTCCAGAGCGTCAGGCAACTCCTAAGAGTTTTCCACTGCTAATTAGATATGATTCCCTGTAACCTTGTGCAAAGAGACAGATGATCTTCTTAAAAATAAATTTAAAAAAAAGATTGAATTCCTTAATAAAATAAATTCATACAGAATTGCTTTTTGCCATGTCATTTCCCTGGATGCTTTTAGGGAAGAAGTTTTCAAGTCTCACAACTCTCTGGTCAGAGAAACAAACCCAGTCTCTCTCTGGAAGACCCTGCATAGTGCTTTCTCGGGGCTGAGACAGTCAGTAGGCACTGCTTCTGTGACTGGGAGAATTTGATAAACAAAAAGCAGAGTTGGAAATAGACATTGTGTCATCCTGAAAGAAAAGGGGAAATTGATGGCGTTAGTTTCAAAGATGGGAAGTGTGTCTGGTTAGTACCCACAGGAGCAAGAGGAAACTGAGTGGTGTCCCTGCCTTGGTGTTTTACCAGTGGCCCTGACAATTCCAAAGGATGTGTGTTAACTTCCGTGCATGGGGTGGCCACATCACTGGAGACTAGTCTTGTGAGGGAGAGTAATAGTTCTGCTGCTTTGGTGCTCAAGCATCTGGGTAAGGAGAAGATGGGTAAAAATGCTTTAACTCCTCTCATTTTGGGTTTGTAGTTCGAAAGTACATTCCTAGGAAGCTGGAGGATAAATATCATGTGAATGAGACTTGAATAAGTGAATGAAATGTTGTGCGTCTCTATGTTTCTCTGAAATGTGTTTTTGCCTTCTTTCCCTTTTCTAAAGCCCCAAGATGAGATTGTCGTTTATCGTGTTTTCCACCCAGGCACATGTCATTATGCCGCTCACTGGAGACAGGTTAGTGCTCTGCTTTTTAATTCTCTTTCTCCCTCTCTCTGCCCTTACTGAATCAGAGGAGCAGTAACAGGTACGGAACAACGGCTGATACCTCTAAGTGGTGGCCAGTCATGAAGGTTCCCCACAGAGCTGATTTAATTTTGTGACCAAACCCCAAGATAACCTCATAAAAAAGGAAGGAGAAGAATGATGGGAAACAAATCCCTGATGTTAACTCTGCCACTGCTTTGCAGAAAAACAAACAGTAATGTTTTCATCTCTGTGTGGCTCTTCATCTCCCTTGGCACAGCACAAGAATGGTTCTTTCATTTGTTTTTGTAAAGCAGCATCCATAGAATGGTTATTAGAATTTTTTCATGTCTAGGGAAAGCATAAAATGGTAAATAAATGTTTCACACTTATATTCTCACATAAGGTAGGTATTTTGTTTTGTATTTCCTAATCTGGACTTCAGGGCTTGTTTTAGACAGTGGGGTTGGTGCCACTTGAGGGGTATGAGATCTTTCTGACACTGTGGTCATGTACAGGTGTGCCTGAACTTTCTGTGGATGGTTTTGAAGGCATTGGAATTCCAGGTTGCTCATTCTGATTTCTAAAGCAAGTGAGGATTTGCAGATAGGATAGCTTAAGGATGGGTGGAGGGAAACAAAAGGAGGAGAAGCAGGTAGAAAATAGACTACTGCTAAAATAATTACTGAACTCATGGAAATTGGGAAATGTGGAATGAGTGTTCTCAGCAGAGGACAATGGCACTGCTGTCAGAGTCCTTTGGTGCCCTCTCAGCCTTTTCAAAACCAACACGACCTCTACTCTCTCCCTTCTGTCCAGAAGCTACCGCAGTGCACAACTTTCTGGGTTTTGAACATGTGGATAAATCATTTAGGAATCACTCCATAGACCTCTGGCAGAGTGGAAGTGAGGTGGTCTGTCCTTTCTGCTCCCAATAATAGGGTCAGTGCAAAATGTGGTGTGCTGTAGTTGGTTAGTTCTACTGTGGGTTTGTTTGTTTTAAACAATACCTAACAGCAAGTACAAGACTTCCTGAAAAGACCTGTCACTGGCAACAGGCACGTGTCATGCTACAGAAATGTAGCTGACATCTGAGATGTCTAAAAACTCAGTTCTGAGCCCCTCCTGTTCTACCATTTAAAAAGTGGTCTGACATGAAAACAGCCACTTCCCCCCATCCGGACTGGGATATTGGATCTGCTGTCTGTAGGCAGAGACAATCTTATAAGCCATTTTTCCAGATGGCTTGAGAGGGGTCAGGAGAGGACACTTGAGCCTGTTCTGAGGCCTGCTGAAGTCAATGAGGTCCTTTCTCTCCATTTCAATAGGCTCTCAGTGGTCTGTTCCTTATCAGCACTGATAGCACACAGACCGCTTGAAATGCTGGGCAAGATGCTGGAATCCGGCCACGGGGACACAAGTGCCTTTTTCATTGCCTGTCTGTGGCACATTTGGAGCCATGGACAGAATCATGTTTTTCTCAGAAGCCTCATGTAAAGCACAGGAAGAACTTCTACAGTTCTAGTGGGTTCCCCTGCTCTAGTTCAGGATTGGCTGATGCTCTTGCAAGTGTGTCAGGGGAAGCAAAGTGCCACCCTTCTTGTTCAGGACGAATTAGAAGGAACAGGGAGAAGGAGGCTTGTAACTGTGACCATATGTACATAGGTAAGGACGGATAGATACAGTTGGAGCAGCTGTCCTTTTAAGTATTAAGTCAGCAGAGGAAAAATACTGAGACTGTCTGGCCCCCATTGTTCCCAACAGAAGATAAGGATAAGCCCACTGCAGTTCTGGGGATGGGTGTTTGTGAGGGTGATCATGGAATATTATGGCCTTGGTTTGTTACATGCACTTTGGATTTGCAGGCATGTTTTTGCCCTGGCTTACTTGCTAATTCCCAGATGTCAGGAAACCACAATTTCTTCGCAGCAATTAGATCAAAGTAGGGCAGAATTTTTTGTTTGGAAAGCCTTGGGCTTCTGATTGTACAAAGTTCTTGCTGGGTTTACTGCACAATAAAACTGTGGCTATAAAGAGGGCCATAGCATAGCGCTGAAGCCCCCAAATTCCCAAATATTTTGTGAATATGAGCAGTGCTATGACTAACTCTGTAAAGAGAAGTCATTGTTACTCACAGTACACACAGTACTATAATAAATCCATAGAGTAATAACAACACCCAGGTGGAAAAGCCTTCTCATAGCGGTTAAAGCCCATTTGAAACACACACACTTGTGAAGCTGAGCTGGAAACTGTGCAATAAGTGGTAAACAAATATTGGTGTATTCACCTTTGGGGCTCACTGTTGGAAAGCAAGTAGTTTGGAACAGTGGATACCCTCAGGAATACCATCCAGCTGGCATGGTTCTCTTTTGGCCAGCTATGCTGGCCAGCAGCAGTCCAGGTTTCTGTGAGCCTGCTTTGGCAGCACTGACTGGTGCCAGTGGCCAGGATGAGCCCTGCTACCTCTGCCTGGGTGAAACTCCTGCTGGAAATAAAGATTGTGTTAGTGAAGGTGGAAAAGTAGGATGCTTGAGTACCTGGTACATGACCAACCATATAGTCCTTGTCCCTAATCCAGTGGTGCAGTGACTGCTCCTGGTTTCACAGGGATGTGTAAGACATGGACGCAACTGGGGCCTCAGTCACGTGAGGTGCCTCTGCGCTTGGGTCCAAGGCAGCTTTCCAAAACAGACTCATCTGCAGAGAGTGTGTTCTGCTGGCTGTATCCAGTACAGCGGAGTTGGCCACTAATGTGGTTTTCATCTGGAGCCCGTGCAGGAGGCTCAAGTTTGAAGCAGAGTAATTATTGTAAGTGAATCAACCCTTTGTAGTATTTAAGAGGCCTAGAAGGCATAAGCCTCCTCCAAATGATCCATCTGAGGAGGCTTGTGCAGGGTTTCCTTTCACCAGTACGACAGCTTGCCTTCTCAGAGATGGAGCCAGCCCTCTTTTTGTCAAAGAACGCTCCTCCTCTTGGTTTCACTGACACGTGTGTGTATTTTCCTGTTTACTGTACATCCTTCCTAGCAACAAACCCCAAGTACCTGTTTCATTTGCCTTCATTTGTTAGGGATGAGCCCATTGCCTTGCAGCACACAGCCTGATTTCTCACCATAAATACATGCTCAGTGAGAGCCACCATCTCCTGCCAGTGCTCATATGCTCATCACATTGAGATAATTCAAGATTCCAGCATTTCAATAAGTGGAATGCAACATGGAAAAGACATACAGAATACTGTCCCCCACTCAGAGGAGCTAAGAACACCCATTCTGGAATCTACATGGATATTAACAGCTGTGTTTGCCTGGCTGCTGCTGGAAGAGCTGTCTGAGGCAGTTACACAGCTTAGAGAGAGAACAGATGGGGTAGCTATTAAAAATTAGTTGTGCCTGTGCTAAAACACAGAAATGGGCTGCAGCACATATGCTGAGTGGGTAAAAGATATTAAATTTGCACTTATTCAGCCCAAACACAGACAGGCTGCAAGTTGCTGATTCTGTTTTGCCTCTTTCACCTCCCTCCCTTTTCTGACTTTCACCACAAAGCCAGTGGCCCTCAGGCTTTGTTAGTGTTCCCAAGCTGTGCTGTGGGATGTCCAGGCACCCAGGCTGAGGGCTCTGCTGTCACGGTACAGATGAGTTATACAACTGGTACTTCCCTGGAGATTTCTGTGGCTTACCAAACAGCCTTACAGAAACTAGAGAAAGGGAAGTGGTGAGGGCACTGAGAAACAGGAGTGGGGGTCCTGCACGCTGTGGTTGGTTGGCTGCTGAGTCCCATTATCAGGACAGTGCAGGCAGGCACAAGTTCCCGTACCTGACCTTCAAACCAGCTAGGGGTGAGTTTTAGAGTGATGGAGCCCACCTCTTCTGCTGGTTCTGGGGCCTCTAGTCCTGTATCCACACTGACCTTCTGACATCCAGACCAGGATCTGCTTGCAGCTGACCAGCTTGGAGAATGCAAGGATCTAGTTCACATCTGGCTGGGTCTGTCTATTGCAGCTGTGCCCTGAGGGCAAGAGATGGTGCCTGATTAAATGCAGCTAAAAAAGCTCATGCTACCAAAGATTTTCCTGGAGCCCCTTGCAGGCAGAGGCCTGGCAACACGAGAGTTTCCTGTGCGACCGGGTCACAAGACATTGCAGATAAATAAAACTGAACTGATTGTACAAAAGCTATTTTTGCAAAATGAAATCTGTTTCAGAAAACTGGGACTTGAGTTGCTGCTTGTTTCTTGGCAGCAGAGCACTAACGCCTGTGATGTGCTGCCACTCATTTCTGGCAAGCACCAACTCTGTGGTTTATAATCTGCGTTCGTACATAATCACTTGCAAGTTGTTTCTATAGATGCTGAATGTAAAATATTTGGATCAAACAGATTGTATTATCTTACATAACTTGTTCCCTTCCATACATTCAATGTCACATATCTCTTTTGCTCCCTCCCCTCTCTGATTGTATCAGTGGATCCTGTGATGGGGAGCTTATTCCAGCTATGGATTGTACTTTGGAACAGAGCTGCTAAACATAGAGGAAGCCCATCCGTGGAACAAATGACGAGTGGGTGGCATTCAGGCAGTGTGGCATATGCATTCTTTCTCATTTGGTCTGGCCTAAGGAAAGCTTTCACGCATCCCGCAATGTATTTTCCCTCCATCTCCTCACCCTTGCTGGGTTCCTCTTTGTCACCTAGATTTGTCACAGTGTTCTATATAATCTGGCCCACATTTTGCCCCTTCTTAGTTTTTCCCTGTCTTTTCCTAGCATGACTTACCATGGACTTGGCTGAAACTGTGTTTGCAGAAGAATGAAGACCCTTTGGATTTGATTCTTTCAGTGGTCCGTCTGCCTTTGTTCCCCCCCACTAGTGCTAATTTCACTGGAAATAATTCCTGTGGTGCCGTCTGTCGACTTCTCCCCTTTCAGCCCATAGTTAGTGAGCATCTTGCAGGTGGATTTGCTGTACTGCTTGTGAAAAATCATGGTGCAAATGTATTCTCCTGTTAAATCTGAGTGAGCTGTGGATCTGTGTGGGTTCTTATGAAAGGTCACACAAAAAGTTGCGACAGTCAAAATTTAAAAACTATCTTCACATCCTTCTCTTTTCCCATGGGCACAAAAGGTGTCTTGCAAATGCTGCATTTGCCTATTGGTATTTTCTTTGGGGCAAAGGTTTTAATTATTGAAGTTCAGTTCTATATGATTAAATTCCTGCATATTGGTCTGGAAGATTTCTGCTGAAATAGAGCTACTGTTCTAGGGGATTTCTTCTTTGATTGCAGTGTGATTGGCAGCCACGTTGGTTTAAAGTAGCAAAATAGACCTAATGCAGCAGAATTTCCACTGGGCTATGTAATGCGGAGGCTTTGTCACCTCTTTGCATGATCTGCTCCTCCTGAACATTTTCCTTGATTCCTGCTTTTTGACTCGCTGAAGCATATTGTGTTAGATAGGTCTGAAATACCTGTTCCCACAGTGCCAGTTCTGTCATGAATACACAGTCTGCCTCCGTGTGGGACCCTAGCTAAAGACTCTAATTTACAGCTTTTCATTTCAGCTCTCCTTAAGACAAATACTTTTTTTCAATTGATAAATGACACACTTTCCACATTCCAGGTCACATGAACAGTGTCTTACCTCTTTTTTGTTCACAGAGAGAAAATCAAGCAAGGTCTAAAGGATCTGGAGGAGGTGATACCAGCAGGTGAGACATACATACATGAAGGACTAAAACAGGTAGGTTTTACTCATCTTCTTGCATCCTCTGTTCTCACCCTTTGGGTAACAACCTGTAACATAAAGAGATTGATTGTACACCTCAGTCTGTTGTGCTTAAATCTTTCTGATTGCCTGTGATCCTGTGGTTGGCAGACACTCTGCAAGTCCCATGCAGAAGATGATTAGCCATCACAGCAATTTGCCAAATGAAATTTCTCTGACTTGCTCCTTCTCACAGAGCATGGGTCTGTGTCATGGATCTCAGAGCTCATGCAGCATCCCAGTGACATGGTAAATAGTCACACGCAGCTCGGTAGGGCTGCGGGGCTTGCGGTGCCTCCCAGAGTGCTCTCCTTTGGGATAGTTTACCGCACAGAGCGGTGTTTGCAAGACGAATGCTCTTCATTTTGGACTGTCTTAATTATGGAGTTACCAGCTGCTTATATTTTTCTTTGTTCAAATAATGCCGTTTTGATGAAAGCCCTGGCCTTGAAGGTGAGGATCTAAGCTTTTGCCATTACAGACAAATCAGTTCTTTACCTGTGACTGTAGAGCTATGCTTGTAACCAGGATCTGCACACTGAAAAGCTGGGGAAAGGGAATTTTGTTGCTATTTAAAAAAAATATATATAGTTTTAAGCCATTTTTTTTATATCTTGGAACTTACTGACTGCGTTTGAAGTCTGGGGGATAGCGAAGGAAATCCTAATGGTGCATTTGAAGAGATCTGTCCTGGAAGAGCTATGTGTTGGCAAGGGCTGTCAGGTCACTGACCCGAGTGCTTTGGAGATGGGCTCAATGGTGGCTGGAAAGGACTGGTTTCCCTGTTGATAGTGAGTTCAAGTGAGCAGAGGATTGTCACGAGAGAGAGGTTTGAGGATAAGGCTGTTATTTCAGATATTGTATTAGATGCTTAGAAGATGCATCACGGTTAAAAGTTTGGGTGTAGTTTTAAGGTGGATAATTTATTTTGTTGTTTTCAGGCCAATGTGCAAATTGCAAAGCAAGGAGCCTCACGGTTCTCTAGTATCATCATTGCACTGACTGATGGCAAACTGGATGGTCAGATTCCCTTGTATGCAGAGAAAGAGGTGAGCACAAGCTGGCAATACATGTCATGCTTTGCAGGGTTTGGGTGCTTCCTGTTGAATAAAAAAAAAAAATGCTTATTTCTCTGTTCTATGGCGCCACAGGCAAGGAGATCCAGAGAGCTGGGAGCGAGGGTTTACTGTGTTGGTGTCCATGATTTTGAACAAGAACAGGTAAGAATAAGAACTTTGCTATTTTAGAGTACTAGGCAGTACCTCAACCCTGAGTTTTACAGAGTTAATGTTAAGTAGTATGAAACTTTAATTTTACTCAAATTAGACAGTGTAACGTCTTCTCTGGCTCAGGAAACACTCAGATGTGTATGCAGACATAAATAGAATGTGTGGGTGTTGTGCTCACTGCCAAGGAGACCTGTTGGAAATCCCCTTGTTAACTGGGAGCTGCCAACGAGAGGATGCAGGCGAGCCCCTCTCACTGGAATGGCAACCAGGTCAGGATACTGATCACATGAACAGAGGAGCTGTAGACAAGATTCAAGCAGTGTATATGTAACAGTCTTGGGATGAGGAAAAGAACACAGTCCTTCATGTCCTTCATTGAAAAGCTGTTCCAGAACTGCTGTGTCCCAGAGAAGGCTGTAGCTACTCCTGTTCAGTCAAAGTGGCTTCAATGGAGAGGTACATGAAAGGCTCCTTCCTGCAGAAGATGCAGAGAAAGGGTTTTTAGTGAAAGGGAGAGCAAACAGAGAAGGTAATTCTGGACAGAGGTACAAAATCACTGCCAAGATACAGGCCCTGAAAGGTTTCTTCTGTGTGATGCTTACCATGATGACTAGCCACCATTTTGGTAGCTGCAGTCGGCTGTGGGAAGTCCTCCAGTTCAGAAAACTCTTAGCTGTGAGAGAGCTCTAAAGTTTCCTTCTCTTCACAGAGTTGATGAGGGATGCTTTTAGACATCCATTTAAATTTTAAGGGTGTAAAGCAGTGTGTGGAATTTAGTTTGCCAGATGATTCATGTGTTTGCATGTATTTTCTCTCCAAAGCTGGAAAGAATTGCTGATGTGAAAGAGCAAGTCTTCCCTGTCACTGGAGGATTCCAAGCACTTAAGGGGATAATCAATTCTGTGAGTACCAGGCAATAAGTTTTACATTTCCTCTAGATTAAAGCATACTCTCCAGTCCCACTTCCTCTTCTAGGCAGAACTGATTCCTAAGGCAGGAATTGCAGCAGATGAAGTTCCCTCCCCATTACCTTTGAGATGCAGTTCTGTAAATTAGCACTGCTTGCACCTCCTGCAGCTATTCATTCTCAGACCTCATGTGGAATTTGAGGACTCCTCACAAGGAGAGGGGAGTTCATGTGGGAAGTTTGGGGGATGCCCTGATAAACGACTGCTTTGGGTTAAGTCCAGAAAAAATGGAGACTGTTACTCTGGGAGACTTGAGAACAACTGCTTAAAACCTGGGGAATAAGTGCAATTTAGGAATTACCCAAATCTTTACATACAGAGGGAAGCATTTTAAATCCATGACTTTAACCACTTGTTATCCCAGTAAGTGGTAAGACTCAGTTCCAGTTTTCAGCATGGGATGAGAAACTCCAGTTGGTGAGATGAGGTCATTCAGCTGATTACTGTGGTTTGCAGGAAGGGATCAAAGAGAAACATTTTGGTTATGATCAGTGGCTCGACGCTGTTGCAGCTGTGTGTTAAGACACCTGTGGTTGTGGACCCAAAATTTATTTTTCTCATTTTAGGCTGAAGGCCGTGTCTTTTATGCAGGGTAACAATGCTGCTGCTGCATATGGGCAGTGCAGTGCAAACAGGCTTACTGGCAGAAATCAAAAGCAATTATGAAATCATTTTTCTGAGAGAGAGCCCACTGTCATTCATTTCCCTTTTCTTTTTTTAAATAACAAAAGGATACTACTCACATACAGGATACTACACAGTCATGACTTTATCACTTCCCTTGAGGAGTGTGGTTTTTGGGAATGCCATAATGCAAAAACTTATTTTCCTTGTTACTTAAAAAGAAACGTTCCAGAATCTTCCCTGTGCTTTCTAAAGAAAGGTAATTGATACAGGTTAGCACATGGCCAGACTCTTGCAAAGTATGTGCTACTGTATCAATCTCTGAGGGTCCGGCCTTTGCAGAGCAGTGGCTAAATTAATTAGCGAGACTGTTCGTCAGAGATGTTTTGTAAAGCAAAAAGTTTAATAAGGAAAAATAACAAAATACAAATCAAAAGCTGTGCACAGGTGTCTGAGAAACTTCTGACACCCTGCTAAAACACTCCAAAAAGCCCTTTCCTTCTTTTATGCACTTTCCTAAATACTGAATGTTTAAGGAGGGACAACCTGGCTTGCAGCCAATAGAGATACAGGGTTTGAAGAACGGTGACAAGGTCCCATAGATACTTCTCTTTTGGCACTGAGCCAACCCCTGTCAGAACAGCAAAGAAGTTTCTGAGTTCTTTTCCTTATAAGAAATGCAAGGGATGAGTCTTAACTTTTCCCTATATGGAAAACTCTTGTTGGATGTGGGAAATACATCTCTACAGGTAATCAATCTTTTGATGCATTGTCATTTATTCTCCTGAATAGACAGTGCAGCCTATGTGGTACTGCCTAAAACCTTTACTATTTAAAATCTCATTCTGTGCCATTTGAAGGACTTAGAGGATTCAGCTATGCTGCCAGTGCAAATGATCCCAGTGCCAGTGCTGGGCTTTTTTATAAGAGCTGAATGTTTAACCCCAGCTGATGATGTTATGTGTCCAAGGATACTGCTGTGCAAGTAAGTATGTCAGGGACAGAGGAGTAAAGTGTTCCCATTCAGTGTTTCCGCTCCAGCGAGAGTCACTGACCTGCAGATGAGCACCTTCTGAGGGGTCAGGTCTCCACACCCCTCTGATCCTTTGAGAAAGCAGCAGAAGTAGGGTCACTTGACACTTCTGAGGAGCTCAGCTGGAAGAGTCAGTCACTCAAACCCATGGAAGGTTAGCATAAGCTGAAGGGTGTCCCATGAGCTGCATTCACAGCCAAGGTGGTCTCTGGCTAGTAGCAGTGCCAGCCTGCCACGTCTATACCTCCTGGAAACTTAAAAGCACCTTCACTTCTGTGTAGCAGGGAGGGAAGCTTTTCTGATAAGATATGCCAGATGGTGTTTGCACAAGCCTCAATCCAGCTTCTTCTGATACTTACAAAAACCTGGCTGTAAAAATCCCAGATGTGGGCATACCATAGCTATAGAACAGGACCAGACACACAGAATGGCAGCACATTGTTTCAAGGTAAGAGCTTAGCAGTGACAGGAAAAGCAAACTGATGTATACTGTTCTACAACTTACATGCAAGGTCTGCTTTTGCAGACTGAGCTCCTCAGTTGGTTCAGGGTTTATTTAGAGCCCAGCCACTGGACATGTCAACACCTGGCTTTTACCACAGAGCTTGGATGGAAGTATCCATAATAGGGTTTCTGGTTGGTTTGGATTTTGTTTGTGGGGGGGATTTTTTTGTATTGCATGTGTGGTGGCGATATTAACAGGATATTTTGGTATGTTGCAGTTAATACTCAGTTTTCTTTGCAGGGGTTTGGAGTGATTGTGACAATTCGTTCTCATAACATTATAGCACTGATAAGTAGATCTAATTGAACATGAAATAGTCAGTTTTCCTTTTCAGTCACTATTATACATTCATTTCGGTTTGTAAGTTAGTGAGAGAATACAGACTCAGAGACACTGATCTAAAGGGGGAAGCTAATTTTGAGCTAGGTGAAAAGGAGATAGGTGACAAACATGCAGTAGTGTTGGTCAAAGTACAGTCAAACGTGCAGTTGTGAAACCCTCCGTGAATGTTGTTGAACAATTTCTGTTCAGGAAAAACATTGTCTTCAGAAATGGTAGCAACCCAGTAATTAAAACCCCTGAGCAAAACTATAACCTGGAACAGCTGAGTAGGTGATGTAAAAGCCTCTGCTACATTGATCTCTCCAAGTTTGAGACTATTTGGCTGCTGTCCTGTTATATTTGTACTGTATTCAGGAGAGCTGAGCAGTTAGTCTACGTTTGTTAGTGTTTAAAAAAACGAAGTGATGAGTTTTAGTACAGACTATCTGTAGTACCTGCTTCTGCAGTTGCTTTCAGTATAAGCAACTCTTCCAATTTATTTTCTCTGGACAGATAGACATTGTCTGTTTAATCATGACCAGGGATTAACGTTCAAGACAGTTGAGATGAACATTTAAAGTAACCTTGGATTAGATGCTGGAGAGCTTGTGCCATGTTTTGACATTAATTCTGATAAAATCCTAGGGAAGGGAGACAGGTTGAAGCACCTCCATGCCGTTGTGTTTCTGCTGAATAACATCCACTACCAATTCCAAAAGTCTCTGCAGACCTGTGAAGAGAGAGCTGCTTTGCAAAGTTTCCTGCTCTGCCAGCATTGCACATAGGTAGCTTACAAGGTCATAACTAAACAGCATTGTCAGGGTGAATAAATCTGAGCAAAACTCCAGAGCTTAAAAGCAAAATGCTGAAGGCAAGTTAAAGCACTCTCAGGAACAGTTACTGATGGGATTTGGCTGATTATTACACAGACTGTAGCCTTGTGAGTGAGCCAGGACGGGGTGAAGGCTGTAGGAGGGCACAGTTTCTGTCACCATGCGGCAGATCAGTACTAGATAAGAAAATTAAACCCTTAATTAAACTCAAGTCCTGCTGATTCGTGAGTGAAAGTTGTCTGGTTGTCTCTGCAGGCAGAATTGGACAAGGCTGGTACTTTGAAAAGTTATATTAAGGGAACTCAACATTATTAGAGTGTATGACAGCTCTAAGTAGACAAACACATTTTTATGCTAAAGTAAGTTGACAGCACTTCATACAGAAAGTTAAAATATATTTTTTTCTTAGGAAACACCGCAAAAACTTACCAGATAAGACTACAGGAACTGATACATGCAGAACTTTAGAGGAAGTAGTCAGTTCAAAAAAGGGTCAGCCTAGAGTTGTTTTATCTTTCAGTGCTACAAAATTTCTTAAAAGTTCTACCTGGAAAGGATGAGAAATAGAATTAGTAAAATCTCCTTCTGCTTGTTCATTTTACAGGTACTCAGATTTTTTTTGTTCATTTTACATGGGAAACCCACTGTTAAACATAATGGACAAAAAATCCCATATCAAGTCATGTGAACTGAGTAGTTGCACCACCCAGAGCATTGTAAATTGAAGGAAAATTCTCTCCAAGTTGGCTGAGCCTCCTCGGGAAAAACGCTATGCCTTGGCATAAAGCTGTCAGTTTGTCCAGGAAAAGTTGCAAGCTGGGATACTCGAGGATCTGCCTCCTGGTGAAGGGGTGACTGGGGGAGAGGAGACCTCAGGGTTTGCAGGGTGCAGACTCCCAGGCTGACATGGACGGGCTTAGACTGATCCAAGGAGTGCACCTGGGACCAGTGAGGCCAAACAAAGGATTAAATGCACACAAGGTCCTTAAAAAAATCCTAGATTCACCCAGCGTCCGACTCTGGCTAAAGGGGTACCAGCAGGGAGTGCTATAAAAATCTAAATTCTCTGCTGTAAAAGTTTAGATTCTCTCCAGTAAAACTTTGTGGGTGATGGTGGGAATTCTGCTCCTGTTGCAAAGAGCAGTCTGCAAAATCCCTCTGGCATTCCGATCCATTTGGACACCAGTGAAGGGTATCTATTGAATATCCTGGGGGTTTCCATGTCAGCTGGATGGTTCCTGTGTCACTCGCTGTGCGTGGCAGTGCATTGCTGCTTTGGAATTACATGGCTTGGTGACAGCCAGCGCAGCGGGGCCCGCAGGGAGCTGCTGCACAAACCGTGCATGGCAGCGGCACGCTCAGCGCTGCCAGTACCTCACCGAGTCACCTCTCATCTGAAGCGTGGTGACACTCACTGTCACCACGCCTGTGCCCCAGTACTCAGCACAGAGAGGGGAGAGGGGCCCTGTAGGCTGCTGACAAGACTTGGTGATGAGCAGATCTGTCCTGTTTTGCTGTACTTACACAAAGTCAGCAGGGAGGGAAGCCCCCAAACCACGTTGGACAGCCAGTTGGTGCCCAAGCAGGGACAAAACCAAAGTCTAGTGAGAGGCAGTCAGTTTTGTTGGGGTAGGCAAGAGGTATTCATATGAGGAACAATTTTAGCCTTTATGTTTATAAAACGTACTGCATTGGCTTCCCAAAGATGTGCTCAAGCCTCTCTCCATGAATCTGATGCCTTTTTTTCCAGCTGTGCTGTCAGCAGGACTTCCTCAGGCTGACCTGGCTTTGGCACTGGGGGAGAGTGAATTACCAAACTCACATGAGTACAACAGCATCTCTCACTGGTACCTGCTGTAAGGCAACAGAATTTGTGTTTAGGGACGGTGGGAAGCTTCCTCACTGTCGCAGTGGCCCTCCAGTGTTAGACACCAGAGAACGCTGCTTTCATGTCTCTAATGTGACTGCTTACCAAACCCTGCTGTCTCGGGCCAGGTTGCAACTTGGGTACTGAGTGGCAATCAGGGACTACACGGTTTTCAAGTAATCCCTACTGCTGTCCAGCCTGTGCAGCTCCCTCGAGCTAGGCTGCCTCCCTGCACTTCCTTGGGCAGTGTGCTCAGCCTGCTCCCTCTCTAAGTGCTGTCCCTCCACTGCAGATGAAGGGGGGTCAGCCAGCTGACTGGACGTGGTTAAGATTTTTCAGGGCCAAAATCAGCTTAAATGGTTCATTATCAATTATATGTCAACTTAATTGGATCATTTCCTGTAGGAAGAAAATATGCTCGGTTTATGCACTGGGAATCCAGGAAGCAAACTATTAGACCTTTAAGGAGGTGGAGGGAGGAGAAATGCAGCAAGTTATCATTAAAAGAATTATTCTGATTAAATCAGTCATCTTATTTAATCCCCTTGGATGGTCTAATCTTCAAGCTGCACTGGGTGCAAGGTTCAGAACTAACGCTGCGCTATGTTTTCCATGTGATTGAGACCAAGGAGATAGTTTTGGGAATTACTGCATGTAGTTGTTAAAGGGAATCAATGGCCTGGAATAGAATGCGTTCTGCTCTACCCTTCACTGCTGTGCAGCCCTCAATTTGACATTCTCTGACATATTACAAACCGTATAATGTTCTCCTGGACCACAATGAGCTTGATAAGCCAGCACCGGCACTGACACGACTCTGGTTAGAGTGAGCGTGCCTGTGCCCTGTGATTGGGATGGGACTTGTCAGCCAGCCCTGCACGGCTGGCAGCTCTCTTACATAAGGGATGTGTGTACAACTGGCTCCAAAGGAAGTAGTCACGGGTCCAAATGAAATCCAGCAACTCCTTAGTGAGAAGTTTCTTTGAGCCAGATTTTTCTTACTAATTAGAAAAAAAAATAAATAGCCCAAACAACTTTTTTTCCTGATATGGAAAGTAACAGTTTGTCTTGATTCCTAGTTACATTACTTGGTAAGTAATGGTTTTAGGGTTGTTTTTAGTAATTGGGGGGTAAAGGTTCCGATGCTGTTAGAATACGCATCTCATGACCTGCAGTTTTGTCATCTCCATTTGCTTTCCTCAGTGGCTGCCAATGAGGTGCTGCTCAGCCTTGGTGTAATTAGAATATTCTCACTAACCTAACACCGTGCCAGGCTTCTCTTGGGTGGTGATTTTATGCAAGACCATATGTCTCAGAGATTTTTTTCATTTAGATAGGGGACAGGGTAGCAGCCTTCCTCTTCCCCCCGCTCTTTGTTCACGGCACTGTCGAGCAGCGTCAGGGAGCAGGCCAGGCTTGGCAGCAAGGTGTAGTCATGAGCACAGATGTTTGGCAGCAGAGAAAGGTAGGACCCATTAGATATTAACTGCTGCAGTTTCTGCTCTGACTTTGTGGGAGAGAAGCACCAAAATGGTGTTTCCTTGAAAAGCGTGTGTTTCATTCCAAGTCACCCTGAGTTGATTGTCTTCCATCTAGTGTGAGGTAGTCCTGCTGCCTTGTGCCTTTCTGCACAGATAGGCACTGGGGAAATAAATGACAGAGCTTGCTTGAACACAGCAGAGGTACGTGGTGTGAAACCAATGCTAGGAAGAATGAAAGGCTTCACTTTGGAAACGGTAAATTTCAGGAGTTCAAACATTAATTGCTGTATAGATAGGCTGGCCTGTCCAGAGCCTAAGGTGGTCTGTGAAGGTGTTTCTGACTTAAAAAGTCTGATTAAGGTTTCTTGAGTGTAATCACAGAAATCAAGAGCTCTACTTAAATTTATTTCCTCTTGTAACTTTCTCCAGATTTTTTTTTGTTAAAACCTAATTCTGCCATACTATTAGGGGGCACAAATCCTATTTACGTAAAAGAGCAATAGCTCATGAGTGAGAAACCTGTAACAATGCCAGCCTACATACACATTAAATTCTTCATCACGTCGATTTCACACATGCTGACTTTACATGCCATAAGAGTCACTGAATTCAGCTCAAAAAATCCTGCTCAATGCACAGTCAGCATTTCATTCTCTAGAACAAAACCGGTGAGTCCAGCAAATCAATTTAAACACCTCTTGCTTTACTTCTCTTTCCTTTTTACTGTCTTAGCAGTAGTGGAAAAAAAAGGGTTTGAGTTAAAAAGAAAAAAAGGAAGCTGCCAGTAATACTTCTAGGTGACTCATAGAAAAACAAACCCACATGGAGACATGGAGTAAGCCCAGTCCTGATTCAGCCAATTGGAAGGAATGAACCAGAATAGTTTTAGGAACTAAACAAAGCACCTGGGTGAGCTCAGCTGGACACAGCTAACCCAGCACCAGTACAATGCTGCCTTCATCATCCATTCCTCTGAGGAGTTCCACAGCCCCGAGCTGGGATGGGGCTCCAGAAGGCATTAACTCAACAGAGAATGGCCTTGCTCAAGAGGAGTGTTCCGTAGGCTGGAACAGCTTTCCACAGCTCTGATCTGGGCTTCTGGACTCCATCTGCATGCCCTGCTCCACCTGTATACACAGGAGCCCTGCTGTTGCCTACCATTGAAGTAGCTGCCCCCTGCATCCAGTGGCATTTCTGAGCAGCTAAACCAGGAGCCCAAAGGTGCAGGCAATTCCTCATTAAGAAAAGGTCCAAGCTGGCAGTTGTTGAGGCTTTGCCTGCATGTGTAGATCCAACTGAGGCACGGAATGCTCAAGGTAGATTTGAACACTCTTTATGTTATGACGGCCCTCTCAGACATCACCTTCTATTACTGCCCCCCACTTGCCATAAATTTTTCACACTGACAATCCATGTGTTGCAGTGACAGGTATATGAGTGTGCTTACCACTGTGTCTTGAAATACATATCCTGATGAGAGGATGTAGCTCTTGATGAGGCTGGTTTTGTGGTTACCTGAGGGAGGAG
Organism: Illadopsis cleaveri; assembly: GCA_013399915.1. Taxonomy (NCBI): domain Eukaryota; kingdom Metazoa; phylum Chordata; class Aves; order Passeriformes; family Timaliidae; genus Illadopsis; species Illadopsis cleaveri. Next base: position 182,237 of record VXBB01015265.1, read on the forward strand.
CTTGGCACAGTACAAGAGGAAAGCCTGTCCTCATGGCGTGTCACACCATCAGCAGTGTTTAGTTTCTAGCTCTGTTTTCCTTGCGGTTACAGTTTTGTTCACCAGCTGTTCTGTTTGTAGCATTCCTAGGGAAAATTACAGACCCCATGATTGGGAGGGAGAGGGAAAGAAAAGGAGTCTCCACAGAAAAGCTACTACTGCGTGAAGCTCTGAGGCTGCCATGCAAGGGGGCTCTCAGGGCTGTGCTGCCATCTCTGGCTTGTGCACACTCACTGGGCACAGTTTGGCTGGCAGTGTGTCCATGGACTGTATTCCAGGAGATAAAACTGCAGGAACATTATCTGTGCACACACCAAGTGTGGAAGCAATCCTGTTGCGCTGTCAGTGGGTTTTGCACAACCCTTGCCGTATGGCAGTAGAACAAAGATGAGCTTTTAAAGGTGAACATTTTCTTTTCTTTAAAAAGAGGTTGTGGAAATAGCAAGTTGGATGCATTTGTTCTGTTACAGAACATACACTTTTGTTCAGGGACTTGTGCTACCTTTCCCCAAAAATCACAGCAGCCTGATTTGGGGTCAGCTTCTGGTGAGCACTGATGTAAACAGAGGTGCAAATTTGAATGGATCCATAGGGAGGAAAGGCCACTGGTGTCCCTAGAAATCCTTAGTTGTTCAGAGTCATTACCATGCCAAGTCTGACTAAAACATGTCAGCAGCTGTCTCCTTCCAGCAGTTCCTGGTTATTCTGACCTCTGTCCCAGGAAGCAAATGCTTTATACAGCCATAGAGCATTTTCAAGACTTGAAATCATTACGATGGTTCAGTGAAGAATCAAACTGTGATGATGACCTACCCAAACCCTGTATGTAGTGTACGGTTCTGGGCAGGAACAGATGCCATGCAAGTTATGATTTATGGTGCTGCCTGCTGCCAAAAACTTTTGAACTGCATACGGGGCTAAGCAAAACTGAGTGAGGTTGCAAGACAAAGTGACACTTAGCGTATTTTGTTAATTGTCTCTGTACGGTTGGGCTGCTCCTGGTTTGTTACTAGTGCATTGTTCTCACAATTTCACAGAACACAACCTTCATTAGAGTCCTGGAAGGGAAAGCTGTTGTTTGTGTAACACTGTGCCACCTGGTACAGCTCTGTTCCACAGCATGTACTTAGGGTATGGCAGGCCAAATACTCAAAAAACTGCAGGAGCCATCCTACTTCACTCTTTAACAGTGAGAACTTGTAAGAGGCAGGAGCAAGGGTGAAAAAAGCATCCAGGCAGAGCCAGGCTCCTTCTGTGACAGGTTAAAGAGGTCCTGGAAGATCCACAAAGCGCATTTCCACAAGAAGAAACATTGCATAAAGCAGGGGAAAGATTGCTGACAAGGCAGAATTGATAATCAGAGGTGGAGTTTGCAAAGGCCATGAGTAGTGGGGAGCTTGATGTCTGCCTGTTAGTCAGCTGCCTTTATGCACCGTGCTGGAGGGACATCTGCCCTTTCAGTGCTGATGTCAGAATTTGTGTGTGAGGTGTTTCTGCAGCTTGGAGCTTGCAAAACCTGAGTGTGTGGTCAATTCAGACACCTCCAGGTCTGAAACAGGCAGTGTTTCTCAAACAGCTCTAGTGGAAGTGTGTTAGTAATGACAAAAATGGGTGTCCACTGCTTTAAAAATGGTGAACTGAAGTTTGTGTGAGCCTTCAGGAACCTTCTAGTGGGAAGTGCATAGAAAGCCATGAGGACAGAAATCGATTTTAAGTACTCATTAACAATCAGATTAGTCTGGGAAAAATGCAGTAGGTGAAAAGTGGGGCCACATGGAAAAGCTGGTAAAGCCTTTGGTAATGGATAAGTGGACCTGATAAATAAACTTGCCACAACTGTTTTAAGAAGATTTACATGTGTGCTTGTAAGCCACTGAAATAGCCTGGAAACAGGTGGTTTAAAGCTCCACAGCCCCAGTTGGGATGGCCATGGTGTTCCCAGAGGAGCTGGGCAGCTCAGCAGCTGATTGACAAGCGACCCTTTCAGCAAAGAAAAGCTAAAGCTTGTTTGGGCAGGTAGGACCCAACACGTGCCAGCAAGTTTGTATCAAGGGTGAGTTGGCTTAGTAGTGCCCCTAGGTATCTTGGACGCCTCTCTTCTTGGTAACTTCTGCTTTCAGAAGTGATCTGAAATGATTAACTTGCTTTACTGAGCAATGCTATAGAAACTGCACAGGGTCCACTCAAAAGCCATAAGAAGAAGTTTCACTGAAGGAGTGGGAGGCTGCCCTGCATCCAGCCATCCCTGCAGAGCAGTGCCCAGCAGCAGAGTCAGTGCAGAGCACAAGCTGCATTCGTGCCACTGGTTGTTGTGCTGGCTGCTCCAAGAGCTGGCCCTAAAAACCACCAGGATTTAAAACCTAAGATGCTTGGTTGCTGCTGCTGCAGTGTGGCAGCAATGTAACAAGTACTGCACATATAGAAGCTACAGAATCAGTTCCTCAGCAGTCTGTTGTGTTGTTGTTGAGCAAGTGGATGTTTGGGGCCTGGATTCCATGTCTCATTTTCTTACAGTCCAAGAGACTGACTACCTAAGAACAGAACTACGCTGCCTTCTCTTGTCCCAGCAACCACACCTTGTTAACGAGCTCACAGCTGTGGTTGCTTTACCTGGATAGGCTCTGGTTCCAGCTGGAACCAATCCCGCACCGCACTGTGATTTTTAGAAGGCAAAGAACACCCTCTAGTCTTACCACAGCTCTCCACTTCTGAAGCTGCAAGACAGCAGGACAAAGGCTGACAGGTTTCTGCTCTATTTTGTATTTGGGTTTGTGGGGAATTGGTTCTCTCTGGACAAGCCCGCACTGTGAGAAGGAGATGGTCAGGGAATGAGAAAAAAGCCTCTGTGAGCCTGGGAGCAGAGTCCTATATTTGTGTGGATCTCTGGAGACAAAGTGGATGACATAAATTCTCAGAATCTCTCCTTGCATGCTGTTAAGCTAAGGCAATTTGTCTTATTTGAATTTATTTTTTGTCAGCAGCATGTTTAACTATCCTATCCAAGGATGGCATTATAGAGTTGTTATTTCAACTTTTCTTGTGGGCAGTAGGTTTCTAAATAATGAATTTGCAGTGTCTTGGATTATCCTGAACTGGAAAAGAGGGAGCATTGTATAAATTTTGAGGAGTTTGTTTTGGTCTTGCTGACTTTGCAGCCCAGGTTTCCATATCAGGATAGTTTAAAGTTAGTTTTAACTTCTAAAGAACAGGGACATGAAGGCATGTTAAATAATGCACATGGATCATAGGGAAAATGGGTAAGATGACTTTGCATCAGTTCTCCCTAGGGGAAATAAACTTTGTATTGGAGTGCTGGACTCCTCTGTGCTGGCTGGAAGGAATAGCTTGTGTGAAAAGGGACAAAAGATTTAAAACAGATAGAAAAGAGTGAGTGGGAATAAAGAAAGGTGTCAAGTTTCTGTACCTTCTTCTAAGATGTGCAAATATGTTCATTTCCTCCACACATGAAAGCATATGCAGTAATTGCTGTATTGAAAATATTCTCAGTTTTCCATAGTGGTGGCAGAATCCTTGTAAGCCTAACTGTACACATGGCTGGTGCTTAGGACAGCTCGTGGGCTTGGACCCTGTTGAGGATATGATGGCTTTTGTTTTACTGTGGGAAAAGTCAGTTCTGAACAGTGTTTCAGTGTTGCTTAGGGGGAGTGTTGAGGAGAACCCAGAGCATAAGTAGACATTAAGCAAAGAACTGCATCTATGTGCTTCTGATTGGCTCCACCTGAATCTAGTTAGTTCTTGAAGTGGTTTGATGTCTGCTTTTTAAGGTAACTTGATTGTTAAAGGGAGGGTTTTTTGGGGACAAGGCAGATTTCTCTACCATTATCCTTTTTTTTTTCACGTGTGGACTATCAAGAGGATTTTTGAAGAATAGAAAAGAACCTGATAAATGTACAAACCTAAATTTTAGTCATTTCAGAGGATTTTTTCACCCGAATATAAGCTTTGTTTGGGGGAAAATGTTAGAATTAGGCCATCCTTGCAAAGAGAGGGTCTCTAAACAGCTTGCTTAAGCTAAGCAGAGGATGGCAGTAATAAATTTATGAAAATTTATCGTTGAAGCAGGTATTTCTAGGAGCAGTATTAACACCCAGTATTTTCTGCTTTAGCCAAGAGTATGTATGAAAATGAATTCCATGCAGGAAATCAGTGTATCCTGACACCTGTATTGAAATTTGCTTTTGTTCATGATTTGTGATCATTTTATCTACACCATATTTCAGCTCAGTTGGGGTTGTTATGTCTGCCCCTCCCAATTTGTTCTTAAATACAAAGGTAGTTAAATATATCCAGGTAGGTTTGTTCTTGATTTGTATTGCACTTGGAAGGACAGAGTTAGAAAATTCACCCTGGGATGTAATGAAATTAGACAACTACTGCTTTGCAAGGGAACTCAGGTCCTGTCCCACACTGTCTTCCCCTCTCCCTGACCTCCTCTCATACCACTGACCCTTCCTCAGAAACTGGGCAAATGGGACCAGGACAGGGGTTGGAAGGCTCTCCCTTTAAAAACAAAATAACTGAATTCTGTGCCACCTGCTGGATCTGTGCTTCACATAAAGCTGGCCTCTAGTCTGAACTTCACTTGAGCTGTTTATCTGACTCCTCAGTGAAAAAAACTGAACATGCTTTTACAGCAAAAGAATAAAATGCTATACAAAATATTCCCCAGCCCCCAAACAAGCCATGGGAAACTTCTCTCCACACTGTGATAGGAATCAAAAGGCTAAAGCCCTGTTTTGGAAGCAAGATCCTCAGCTAATATGAGCTGCTTGGCTTGCACTGAACTCTGGGCTACATTCTTTCCTAACATCTCTGTTGCTGTGTCTCATCCAAATGCATGTGCCTGTGAGGTCTCCATTTTTAAAAAATACTACTTAATATTTACCACAGGTTTTAAAGCGCTAAAAAATTAATTTGCGCACAACAGTTTGTGGAGATAGAGGCAATACAGGAAGCGTTTAGTGAGGCAGGACGCCCTCTTTCTTGGAGCTTGGTGGCTTGGTGACAGTGACTACATGATTGTTTCTTCTGGGCCTGGATATGTAGCAACACGAACCACTGGGAAGCATTATGGAATGTAAGGAGTCCTATTGTGAGGAAGGCAGGAGTTAAGAGTAAGAGGGACATTCCTAGGAAGTCTGGGCAGCTCAGCAGCAGGCACAGACCTGGCAAATGGAGATAGGGACGGGGCAGTAACAGGACTCCGTGCTGTGCACGTGATTACAGGGACCTGAACTGATGCCATGGAATGTTTACGGATGCCTGCTAAAAATAGCTCTTACAACAGGGAGAGCGAAAGTGAAATCCCCGTACAACGGCAGGCAGTGCAGTCAGGAACACCACTGCTACTGTGCCTCTTTACATAGGGCAAGGTGCCAGCAATAACGTGCACTTGGCTTCACCAGGCTTCATTGTTGGAAGTCTGCTTTTGACTGGATTAAGTTTTGGATCAGGCTCCTTGTGATTAGTTTTTGGCTTATACATTAGGACTGGGGTTCATGGAAAATCAGGTTAGGGATCTGGACATCATTATATTTTAAAGGCTCTCTGGGGTTTAACAAACTAATCCAACTCTTAGGAACTCCTAGACTTGACTGTGCAGGTGTGCAGGAGCTGTGCATACTCCAGAAAACATCCTACAAAGTCAGACTTAGCAAACCAAACCTGTAGGTGTAGGTGTGTTCTAGGGATAAGCATTTGTTTTAAACTGAGATTGCTCATTGAAATAGAGCTATGAAAACTATTTGTGACTATTTCCTCCTTTGCAATAGGTTTTGAAACAATCGTGCACTGAGATTTTGTATTTGGAGCCATCCAGTGTCTGTGTAGGAGGTAAGGTTTTATAATTTTAATATACTAGTCAATTATTATAGGACTGTGGTTTCCCTGTTTTATCTGAAGGAAGACTTCATGTCTCTAGAATAAAGCATCTCTAACTTAAGTCCTCAAGAAGTTAAAGAAACGTTGGATTTCTCTGTTGGCTTCTTGTTCTCCTCAGAGGAGCTGACCACCAGGGCCTGCTTCCATAGCTTGGGTAATGCACGTGGAAGTTGGAGAGCATTTACCTGCCCCTCTCCCATGAGACTGCTCTGCATTTCTCCCAGATCTGTCCCAAAATCTGTGGAGTGTAAGAACAAAGCACGCGACTGCATTTTTGGGCAGCAAGAGCGATATATTAATGAAATGAAAGAGTTGTACGGAATTTTAAGGCCTTGTCTTCTTTCTGAGCTTCATAATCCATGCATAGTTGGAGATCAATCAAAATAAGGTAGTTGCAAAATGTTACTTGGATATTTTCATGAAAACATGGATGCTCTGGGTGGAGTCAGTGTTCCTGGTAAAAAAATTTTTTTCACTCCTCCTCTGCACAGCTCACAGATAGTGTGGCCCTCAGGCAACTTGCAGAGAAATAATACTCAAGAGAAATGTTTTCTTCATCTGGCACTTTAAGTGAGCCTGATCTCGGTTTGGGGAGTCTTCTTCTTCTGAGTCCCAGATTTCTCATTTCTCATTCACTGAGAAACTGTGTCTTACTGTGCAGCTGAGCCCTGGATCCTGGTGATAGCCTGAATCCAATTCCAGTTTCATAGGGCTGTCTCAAGATTTGGGAATAAATCTTGACTTTGCCCATTTGTAAGGAGAATTCAGTACAAGGGTTCAGGAAAAAAGGAGATCTCACTAAGTTGGAAGCATTACTATGTTGTGCCTTGTTTATTGCAGACTAAATGAAATTGTCTTGGTGTAACTTACTGCAGTGCAATGAAGTTTGGTGATTTTGTGTGTTTGCTTTTCCCTCCAGAGGAGTTTCAAGTTGTTCTCAGAGGAAGCGGCTTAACCCTTGGTGGGAGAACCAACAGCGTGACTTGTACCTATCAAGTGAACGGAACAACAATCCGTAAGTGTGGGCACTTGCAGTTGTCTGCCTTTGTAGTCCTGAGGCAGTGATTGATTTTGCTTCTCGTTGCCTCAGCTGATGGAAATTGAAAGAGAAAAATATCAAAGAGGAGGAGAAAGAAAGCTCTGAAGATTAGTGAAGGGAGAAAAATTGTTTCACATTCTACTCAGTGGTTTCATTTTGGTACCAGGTGCTGTTAGCTGTGAGTGGTGTTGGCAGCCTCCTGGCTGTGAGCATTAGCATGGGTGAGAACTGTTTGGCTTCTGATGTTTGGGACAAGCAGATGTTTGCTGATGAACAAACCTGTCACTGCAGTGTACTGACTGAAGTCCCTTTCTGCACGATAATTCTAGCCAAGACATCTCATTGCAATTCCCAGAGGCACTTGCTTGTTTTTTGCAAGGTCTCTACCCATTCTGGGTGGTGTGCCCAGTATGCTGTGGGTTTCAGGGGCATGTCAGTCCTCCTCCTGCAACAACACAGAAAAAGGCCAGTTCAGAACAGTGGTGTATTTTGTCATGGTCCATGAGTTCCGTGTGCATAGCATCCCAGGGCTTACTGCAGCCACAGCCCAAAGCAATTCTGTTTTAAATGGTGACCATGACACCTTGTACAGGCACTTCCCTGTAGCTTATGTGTGAGTTTGCTTTTTCTATCCAGGAACACAAGTGGATGGCTAGGATAAGTACATCCAACTTCCAGCTCTAAACAGAATTCCTTAGAAGCCAGCCAGACTGGAAAACAACCAAAAAGGAATTTGAAGGAAAAACTACAACTGATTTTTTTCCCTGCCTACTGTCTGATTTCTGTATTTGCCTGTCTTAAATTTCTACGCAACTGAACTTGTGTTTCCAGTGCAGTTTCTTCCTTCCTCCGGATATTGTATATACTTGAATGGGCTGCCAGTCTCTTCTGCCTGTTAAATACCTACAATAATTTGGCAGAATAACAGGATAACCCAGTAGTTCTGGATGCAGGCAGCCTGTGTAAGTCAATTCAGCTTATATAAATTTCCCTTCAGTTTCCATTACAATTGTCACCTCTGCTTCCCATTGCCCACAAACACTTGCTACCATCTGATGTGAGACTTGCCAACTACGGCTCTGGGCTGCTTGTTTTTTCTTGGCTTCAGAAAGGGGTGTGCTGAAGCACATGAGACTAGGGGAATGACACAGTGATGTATTGATTATAAAAACACAGTCTGCTCTATGGGGTCTTGCCAGGGCCTTCTGCATCCCCCTGGTCCACATCTTCATCAATGGACTACAGCGAGTGGTTAGGGAGTAGTACAGGAAGAAATCAGGGAAATTTCAAGTGGCTCTTCCTGCAGTACACAAGGTCATTCTCTACAGCTCTGTGCTGGATTCTGACTGCCTGCTTCAGAGGAAGCCTAAAGGGGGCCAGTGGAGCCAGGATGAACAAGAAGATAGGCAGGGCGCTTGAAGCAATAGCAGGAGAAAGGAGATGGACCCAGGAGAAGGATAATCATCCCCATGCAGTCTCCTCTACAGAAGACTGGCAGTCCCTCTCCAGAACCTTCAGTATGTGAGGGCACAAATAGAGGCACTCGGGTGAGGATCTGCTGGCATTGGAGTTCCTGTCACAGAGAGCCTGGGCTCTCTTTGGGACCAGCCTCTGAGCACACCCTTACTGTATCAGTTCCCCTGCTTTTAAAGGATGCATTTGGCATCTTTCTCATTCTGCATTTATAAAGAACCATTACCAAATGCTAGAAAGGAAACCTGCCAAATGGAGCTGTGGGATAGAAAAATAATCTATGAAACATACCATTAAGACAAAAACATATGGCAATGTGCTAATCCCTCTTCCCCACCTCACAACTAGCCCCAAATCTAGGCCAAGCAGTCAGTGCAGATTATAGCACATATGAAAAGCTCATTTATGCCAACAGCTCCTCCTTCAGCTGCCCCTGAACTGCTTGTCTGTCTGCCTGTTCCTGAAATGCAGGACAGAGTCATCTCCAAGTTGATCTGGCAGATCACTTATCTGCTCTCACCCCACAGTCAGGAAATACTCCTTGCACAGAAATCATCAGTCCTGCTGTGGGGAAGTTCAGGTGGATGGTTCTGCACACAGGAGCTGAATTTTTCCCAGCTTACCAAACACGCGAGGCAAAAAAGCTCCATTCTCCTCTACTCACTCCTGCAGAACAAAAATGCTGTGCTGCACACAAGGTTCTACAAATAAGTGCTTCATGTGCTCTACACATAGGTGCTTTGTAAGTGTAAGATGTTTGCAAATCACACAGACTCAAAACCAGAGGAAACACTGGAGAAAAAGACACTCGAGTCACAGCTAATAAAACAGTTCTGTAATGCAATGCACAGGGATGGAGCCAACTAGAAACAAACCTTCATCTCCCGGCTACCAGGAGACTACTAATAGTGTTCTTACTCTCCACAAAGACAGTGTTGATTCTAGGAAACATTCTCTCAAAGAGCATGAGCTGACTGGAGTAGCTCAAATAAGCGCTGTAATGTGGGCTCACCTGGCATTTACAGCCAGCTCTGGGGCTCCATGTTCCTTACTTTGGGTCTGCCTTGCTGCTGCTTTCAGCCAGGATAGACCAGTAAAGATCATGGGAATGGAGGAACCTCACAGCACATTCACAGGGCAGCTCCTCACCTAAGCTGTACAGTATAGTAAGCTCCTGTGATTTTTTTTTTTTTTTCAGATGAAAGGCCTAAAACAGTAGAATCTGATTTTTTGCTCTGCCCTGCACCGATCCTGTACAAAAGTGGCCAGTGAGTACTGAACCAAATGCCAGCCCATGTTTTGCTGGAATTTGGCATCATTATAGCTGACATTAATTGGGAGGGGGTTGGCTGAAGGCAATATTTTGTTGCTTTTACAGGGGGTGGTTTGTTGTTGCATTTTTTCCCCCCATTCTTGTGTCACTTCCCTGGGTGTATATGCCAGCTTTGGAGTGGGCTTTGAGTTATCATCTGTGACCAAACCATTCAGCCAGTTTATGAAATACTGGAAAGATCTGTCTTGTCGTAAGTTTAATGCAGATTAGCTGTTTTAACAGTCTCATCTAGATCATCTTCAGGCCCACTGTTAAAGAGATGACATTACCACTGACACTTACAAGCTATTATTAAAATTAGGTGTCAGGACATGTACCCCTGCTCCACACATCCTGATCCAATGAGTTAACAGCTCCAGCACTGGGGCTAAACTGTAGCTCTGGCCTTATTCTCAGTGTCACTGGCCAGGGCTGCACATTACTTCTGGCCCTTGGAGAACTAATCCTTCCCTCCTCCTCTCCAGCTCAAACGTGCCTCAGGGCCTTATGATCACTTGGACTTCATTGTGCAGATTTCTGAAGACCCTAAGCTAATCTGAAGTCAGAAAACTGCACATCAGATCTGAGTCCTGTGGGAGGGCAGAGGCTTTGGCTGTTGGCTCCCTCTCTGTTTGTCAAGTAGTTCTTCCCAGAGACTTACTAGGAATGAGGCTAATGCTAATCCAGTAGGAAGCGCAGCAGTTCTGCATTGGCATTTATCTGTGGCAGTTCAGCAGCTGAAGAACTAAGCATGTTGTATAGATGGCTTGTCTGTAGTTACATTTCTGACTTGAGCAACAATCAGCTGCCTCAGTTGTGTTGTCAGATGGATAGCAAAGCTCCAAACGCACATCTGGTTTGTGTGTTAAACAGCAGGCTGGGGGAGGGAAGTTGGAAAGCCACAGAGGAAAAACGTTCAGTGCTTGACCCCAGTAGGGTGGTGTGGGGCAGAGGGTCTGCCTCCCGAGCTGCGTCATGGCTGGCAGGGAGAAAAGGCACAGAGCAGAGCTACATGGAGAGCAGAGGGAGGGGGTGAGGGATTCAATACTGATGTGTTTCCTGATGTTGCTTTCCACATAGTTGTGTGATACATGAATCTTGTGCCACCTGCAGCAGGGTGTCAGGCCCCTGTGCCTGCTGAGTGGCCTGTGCATCCCACAGCACAGCAGCAGTGCTCAGCTGGGGGCTGGTGGGGGTGTGCAAACATTCAGCACAGCAGCTCTGCAGCTCCTGGCTTAACTAAAACCAGTCAGCACCACCACAGTTGTAAGGGAACTGATTTTGTCATCAGAACAATGTCAGTCAGGGTAAAATGCCTCCTCCCTAGGCCAGGTATTTCAGTGTAGTTACTGTACAACAGAAGAGCCGTAGCAAATTAGATCCCAGTATGAAGCTTCCCAAAATCTGATGCTGTAAATGCTTTTCCACACTCTGTTTGTCCCAGAGTACGTAAACAGCCAGTCCTGCCAACTGCATGTGAAGTGCGTGACATATTTGTATAGGTTAAACCTGTGGAAGTTAGTTGCACATGCTGCATTTTTCCTTACCCTGTGGAGTGTTACTGAACCAGACAGCTCTCACCCTGGAACTGCAGTGTGAATAATCCACATCAGTACAATGCAGTTGGAGTTTTAGAGGTTCACAGGAAAATACATTTTCCCAAGTTACCATGTGAAACACAGTTCCCTGACCTGCTATTGAAGGAGTTGGAGCTTTGGCCCAGAGCTGAGCAGTTTACTGTGCAGAAGACTGACAGCTATGAAAGATAAGTACATACCTGAACTCTTGACTTCCCATTGGCACAGCCTAAACTAGGGCTGGATATCTCCCAGTAATTCCTCATGTAGTGGAGCCAATATTAATCACTAATATAGCAACAACTGCTTTGTTCTTTTTTAGTACTCTTTTGGGTGGAATTAAGAGAACACAAGCAGCCCAAGTTAGCTTGCTGTGTAACTTTTAAACCTGCAGCTTGGTTTCTGGGTGAACAGTTAAGACTCACGTTACAGGTTTCATTGTATCTTTTCCTAACTGGAGACACTTCTTGTTGCCTGATGAATTAGCAATTTTCCCATGCAGAGTAACACTAAGCTGTGTGGAATAGATAAAATGCCAGAGTGTCCAGCATGTTAGGTTGGTGAGCCCCTGCTGTCCTGGACTTCAGCCATGGTGTGTTTCTGCTTCCTTCCCAGTTGTTGGCTGCATTGAGTCTGGAGCTTCCCAAATGCCAGCTGTAGATTTTACCCAGGATTTTTTTTCAAAGTCTGCTTTTCCACAGTACCCTCTAGCAGATGGATGTACCATCCTTAGGTTGGGTGACAACATGAGTGTACTGCCTGTGCCATTTAAAATCTCTTCTTGTCATGCCGCATCTAAAGTGCAAAATTCCATTGTCTGCTTACAAACCAAACTCACTTACAAGGCTCCTGATCAGCTAACAGCTGACAATTATTCACAATTTTCGCACGAGCAACCCATGCCTTAACACATTACAAATTTGAAATAAAGCAGAAAGTACACGTACACTTTGCAGGAAGGTGAGGGGGCCAACCCAGGTTGAACTGCTTTGAGAGATCACTTATGCACTGTGATGGCAGGTGTAACAACACAATCAAGCTGGTTAGTAAACAGGACTCTGATTCTACTGCATTGCCCATTTAGAAGTCACATTTTGAAGGTCTCAGAATATTTGAGAAAATCAGTTCCCTTTTTTAGCTGAAACTTGGGTTTGTTGTCCTGCTACAGCACGAGAGAATCAAACCAAACCAGAGGTGGCTGTGACGCCTCCTTTACTGTACATCTTTCTGTAGTCATTGTGGTTTGGAAAGCAATCAGAGCCCTTGTCTCTTTGAACACTAGTACAGGAAAAGCAGTCATATTTTAAAAGTCTACATTCCTTGCTAGCATCACTTTTGTTCTCTCACTTCTGCCCTAAGTTCTGTGAGTTTTCCTCCAGAACAATCTGTCTGTAGACTTGGCTTCATGAACTCCAGCTGCCTTCTGCTCTGGTGAGCCATTGGTGAAACCCCCTCTGCCTTATATGGAAAGGCCAGTGGAAAAACCTGCTTTTCTCGCACTGCCTGAACACTTGCAAATTTGCTTTTATTAGGTGAGTGGATGACAGTAGCTACTGGAAGTCGAGACAGGCACTGTACTCAGAGTGCTTCCTTAAAAAGTTCTGGGGGCTCCAAGTATCAGCACTTTGTTGTTTAAAAGTCCTTCATAGCTTTTCTCTGTTGCAATCCCATGGGCAGCTCCATACAGTTCTGGTTCTTTCACTCCTTCCTTTCTTTCTTTCTCCAGTTCTGGCTCACTCCTTCCTGTCCCTAGCATGGCCACCTAACCCTGTCTCTCCTGTGTACAGCATCTTACCCTTTCTGTCCCTTGCACAACCTCCTGTCCCTTCCTCCTCACAGCACGGCCAGCAGACTCCAACCAAACCCCCTCCCAGCTAACTCACTCTTTATCACACCCATAGCTAGGAAGGCAAGGCTCTTCCCACTCTTGGATAATTAACACAGCTGTAATATATCAAGGGTAAGACTACCTTCAGTACCTTCTCTTTCTCCCCACAACTACAGTTTTAACTAGCACAACAAAACACTGTTACTGAAATGCTTCTAGTGAATAGTTATGTGACTAAACAGATTTACCTCAGTCTGTTTGAACTCTCACTTCTCACTGGAATATCACAGTAACATTTTGGATTTGATGCTGCCCACTGCAAACATCCAATCTTGTGCAGACTCTCCTCTAAGCCAGACAAGAAAGGATAGGCTAGGCAGTGGATTATTCACACTGAACCAACAGGCTGAGGAATTGTCATTGTTCTTAAAATAGTTCAGGGAAGTACAGAAGTCTGTTCTTTCATGCAGCTGCAGTGCTGGACAGCTTCCATCTTTGTGCATCCTGCACTTGAACTCAGGTTTTGCTAGGACAGAAGTATGCAGTGTCCTTCTCCTTGGGCTTGGAAGCTTAAGGAATAACAGAGCCAAAAAAGACAAATCCCAGCCTAAATCTGAGTGTAAGTGAAACTTCTCTCACAGGTACCTCGACGTGATGATCAGCTTGCATGCCAGGGTGGGACAGTCCATACTGCTGCTGTTAATGACCTTATTTGCCCTCTATTAAAATATTGCTGTCTTCAGCTTCCATTTATTGCTTCCTGCATCCTGTCCAACACAAACAGCTGGTGGCACTTAAAGAGCAAAGATTCAATAGGAATTATTTTCTGGGTGGTAGGAAGGAAAATGACTATTCCTGTACTGCCAAATTCTTGGTTACCTGCAGTTTCCAAGGAGCTGATGGAGTCTGGGGCAGCTCACTTGGCACAAAGCACACAGCAATGCAGGAGGTAATCTGTTACCCATCACATGCCTCACATTCAGCTTTAGGGGCTCTAGGATTTCTAGCTGCAAGATGTTTCCATGGCAAGGGAACAGGGGTACCTTGAATCTTGCTTTCTGTTTTCCAAGTGTCATTTTTATTAATACCAGCACCAGATTTAAGGGGAAGAGCATGGACACATGAAAGCAAACAGGCACAGAGAAGATGAATGGATTGTGGGCTCCATCCTTCAGATTACCTCACTGGGTTTCTAGACAGCTGTCCCTTTGGAGAGCAGCTGGAAGGTGTTCTGTGGAGCAGTTGTCATGGCAGGCTCCCAACCAGGGATCCTGACTGTCCCCACTACCTAAAGATAGAGTGCTTCTACCCCCAGGCATATACCCAGTACATGCAGCAGCAGGGAAGCCAGTCTTTGCAAATTTGATTTAACTATACCAAGGAATAATTTTTTCCACTGTTACTTCCCTTTTCTTCCCCATCAGCTACAGGCTCTTAAGTCTCGCTGCTTCCTCCCCTGTGCCACTGTGCTGGCACCATGGAGAGGCACTCAGCTAAGGCATTACCTGTGCACTCTAGCATTCATTAGGACACTGTGAACACCTTTCACACATTTATTTCTTGCTGCAGCTCCTTTATGGAATTTGTAGTATTCCCTTCCTGTTTCCTGTGCTTGATAAAAGCACTCAGGAAGTACAAGCAGTGTTGAAGAAGTGATGCTTTGTAAGGTGACTGATGGTGAATATGTTTGCCTAATTAACTTGTGGCTAATAATTCTAAGCCATTAAGTAGCTAGTTAGTACATGCTTTGAATAAACACATCTGGTGCTGCCCTGAATGGAGGTTGTGGCTGTGTGTGGGTGACAGATGTGCTGTTTCCCCAGTGCTCCCTTTTTCATGCCGAGCAGCACGGCAGTGCCGCAGCCGGAGCCAGGCAGCTGTGCACTCCCCGAGTGGCTCCAGGGACTTACGCCTCCTCTCCTCAGCTGCCTGGCCACTGCAGCCTGCTCTGGTGCCTCAAAGCTGGCGTGCAGCTCCAAGGAGCACCCTTTTCAACAGCTTAGAGACTCCTGCCTTCTAGGCTGAAAGGCAGCAGGAGAGGGGATAAAGTGTCAGGCCACCCAAGGAGCAGAGAGTTTAGCATTCCCATGCCCTGCAGATTGATCTCTTGCTGCACAGAGGGCATTGGGAATGATCATGCCTTGCTGTGTCACTGCCTGGAACTGCTGGGCTGGACTTGGAACAACCTTCCAAGGAGGGAAGAGTACTCCTGTGGAGGACAAAAGCCTACTCCTTTCTGTAAGCAGTCGCTTCCTAGGTTGGCACAGATCATAACGTTCATCAGTCTTAGAAGTGAGAACAGCTAGGATCAGTTCCATGCAGGAGAGACCCTTTCTTCCAACTAGGCTGTTGCTTAGTTTTTCAGGTTTTGGTTTTTTGTGGTAGGTCTGTTTAGAGTTGGGTGTTTTCCAGACAGAGGAAGGAGTTACAGCAATAAAGTAAACAAACAGCAGAATAATTTGCAAGAGGCTAATTTGCACAGGAATTACGTCTTAAAAGTGAGACTTGAGTTCTTAGTTACCAAGGGGCAAGTTAAGGTTTATTCCTACTTCTGAGGGCCTGTGAATCCTGATTACCCTGTGACTGCCCCATAATGTCCAACACAAGCTGTCATTAGAGCTAGAGCTGCAGGCCCAGCCCATGACCTCTGTTTTGTCAGACACCAACAATAGCACAGCTGCCCCTGCCTAGCTGGGATCTCAGACCTGCCATTTGGCACAAGGAACAGAGCAAATTGGATAAATGCACATAAACACATTGGGAAGGGAGGGAAAATAGAACAGAATGAACCAGAGCAGCATCCCACAACTTGTTTGATAGAGATGATTTAAGTAGGCATATGGTATAGTTAAATGTGCTTTCAAAAACATTGGCCTGATTCTTCAAGCAAACACAAAATAAATATCTGAATAGCATGCGAGCTGATCCGGCACCGTTAGTGCTCTCAGAGGATGCACTTGAGTGCTTGGGCTGACACACTGACATTCCCACACCAAGTGTCAGTGCCTCATGTTACCATGGCACAGTTGTACTTCCTTGTAACAGTGCAAGCCTCAAAAGCAAGCAGGTACAAGCTTGTAATTACACCTGACCTAGCGCCCAGTGTCGTATCTTACTGGCTCAGTGTTGGCAGAACAGCCCAGCCACGCCTCTCACAGCTGGATTCATCCAGCAGTCCCCCTTCCCACACACACATTTAGCTCTGGAACTCACTGGGTGCTCACCTGACGCCCCTCTGCAACACTGGGTTATCTGTTACCTCAGTCACAGCTGCAGGTTAAACCTCATCTTTGTCTCACTGTGTTCTACCAGACAGACAGACAAATGCAACAACCTCAGACAGTCTGTGTTATCACAAAGTCCAAACTCACGTTTAAAAGATGCCCCTGACAACCACCCCAGTGTGTTTCTGGTGTTTCTCCCACAGAAGCTGCCCACAAATACTGAAGTACACAAACCTCTGTGATTTCCAGTGCATGCAGGTACACACACATGGCATCATCACCTGTTTAGTCAGACAGGCCCAGAACTTGGTCAGGGTCATGGAATTGTGCAAAACATCCCTTTGCCTGCCTGAATGAGTGCTGAGAAAGATGTGTGGAACTTAAGTGAGTTTTCTGATAACATGGAAGCAAGTGGCTGAAGACCAGAGGGAGGAGAGAGTGTTGCTTGCTATGGCTACCTTTGCTATTGCTATTTTTGTTTTGTCACTTTTGCTTCCTCTGCTGAGAAAGGTAAAAATTTAGAAAAGCTGTTGTCAGCAAAGGCAGTGTTTGCAAAGATGCAGCTCAGTCTCACATGTCTTTCAGGGTCACTCAAGAAAGGATTAATGTGCTGTGGCTGTGTTGAGAATTTCTGTTCTCTTTCTAACTAAGAAGTGATACTGAGCTCTTTCTGTGGTGTTGTTCACTAGTAGCCTTACCCCACAGCCTTTGCGGCAATGCAGACAGGGGTGCCATTTGGCCACAGAGTGAAATTATTCACTAATAAGGGGCAGTGCTTGTTCTGAGTGCTGAGCCACTCAAGAGCTTGGCAGCTGGTGTCAGCATGCAAGTGTGGTTTTAAGGACCAATTTTCCAAGCCTCATCCTCAGTCTGAAACCTACATGGTGACTACTTATCACTTGGAAAAAAACATTGTTCAGAGATAAGGGGACCAATTAAAAGGAGAATGCAATAGGATTTACAAGTTAGGAAGCAGCATGTTGACTAAAATATTTCCCACTCCACATAACACTGGTCACTACTGTGAAAAGGCTGAAGTACAAAGAACCCAGTCACCTCTCAAAAGCCAGCTGTCCTTTGAGACGTGCCGACTGGAGGAGAGCAGGCAGGCTGCTGCTGCTGGAGGTCCCAGCCCCCAGGATGAACTCTGGGCCCTCTCAGCTGCTCAGTCCTCTTCCAGCCTTGCTGGCCAGCAGCCCAGCAGCTCTCTGACATGGGGGATGCAGCCATTCCCAGCACCAGCAGAAAAGGAAGTCACCTGTGCTTCTCCCTCTTGACTTCCTGTTGCTCAGCAATTGGTAGGATGACAGCTCCAGGTCAGGCTGTTGTCACCTGTTCACTGTTGTTTTCAGCACTGCAGAGCCCCTGTGCTCAGGTGAAGGCAATACCCTCGCCCCCCCATGACTGCTGTGCCCATGGCCAGTCCAGACCTGCATGGGATATTGGCATTACCCCTCATTGCAAACAGCTGGACTTCCCTGCAGCCCTGGGTGGGGAGCCATAGGGGGTCAGAACTGCTCCCACTGGCACCGATTCTTTCCATTGCAAACTCACTGAGATGAAGTGTTTATTATAGGCATTGTCTTTTATTTTCCTACACAACATTTTGTTCCAACAAAAATAACAGACAGTATGGTTCCCAGTGTCTGGTGCTCACATGGGACAATTTCCCCCCTCCAGAACAGCCAGAGAAATCAACTCAGGTGAGGGGAAGCCAGAAGTAGGGCTGGATTAGGCTTAATGTCTGTTATAAATATTAATTTCTACAAATATTTTAGAAATACATTTAGTCTGACACAATTAGGGTATAATGGGACCTATTCACAGATGGAAACATCCTCAATGAATTGTATAGGCTAACAGGCCCCTTAGCCATATGGATGTGGTGTTAAGATCAGTAGTAATTTCTGGCGCAGTCCTTCACGTCCCTCCTAGGGCACACAGTGTTCCCAGAGCATTAGCGAGGACTGCGTGAGCAGAACTAAGTGCTGCACATTATGCAGTGGCCATAGGATACCGAGTTGAATTAATAGTCTAATTTAACAGAATAATGATGTTTCATACCCTGCTACTGCAGGTTCCCATGATTACACAAGATCAGACCAAGTTCCTCGCTGGCTTCCAGTTCTCTCACATTCCCTAGGAGTTCCCAGCAGTGAAAGTTTGTATCTCTCTGCACTTGTGTCCTGTTCTGTGGAAAGTAAGCCCAAATAGACAGCATATTGGACATGTGGCTGGAAAAGCTAGAGGGTTCTGAGGTAACAAGAGGGAGTCCTAAAGAACCATCATCTGAATTTATATCAGTGCTAAGCTACACCAAGAAGGGCAGGGGGAAGAGTTTGTACTAATTCTTTACCAGAATCTCCAAACACCGTAATGAATTCCAGGATGAGTGAGTCTTGCTATCCTCTGAAAAAATACTCAGTGCTCCTTTTTATGCGTGTGTGACTGATGGAAGACACCTCTGATCACTTCTCCTAATAGCAGGCCATGTCCCGTCCCCCTTTCAGTTCCCACTGGGTGGATGGTCCCAGTTCTCCCTCGGCACAGCTGGCCTGTGGCATAGTGAGACTGCACCAAACATGACAGGCAGGGACTGCAACCCTGGTCCAGGAGAACTGTCCCTGTCCTTGTGCAGCTGAGGCTGTAGGTCTGCGAAGGGCACCATACCCAGAAGCCTGGCTGGAAATCCCTTTCTCTGCATGTTGCCTCCTCCTGCAGCAGGGATGAGTCCCTGGATGCAGTCATCTTTGTGATCCAGGACTGTTTGTTAACAGAGCCCCAGGGAACGAGTCCTCTCTGCTTGGGCCAGGGAGAATGGAGGGCTAAACGTTTATTGTACCTCAGCAAGCAGTGGCCAAAGACATCAGAGTGAGTTTTGTCAAATGGAGCCCGTATTATAGAACTATCCATTGATTCATGAAGGCAGTGTTGGAAAGGAAAGTACCCTTTAAATACACAGACCTATTTTTTGCCTTCCTCCTATGTACAGCATTTTTGCTATTTTAGTGCAGGCATTTAATTCTGGAGTACCTTTGTCACTGTAATTTTAGTAACTTTTTGAGCAGTCGCCAGTTTAATTTTCAGTGAGTGAAAATTGGAGGTAAATTATTTATTACTTCCAGCAAATGTCTTTCACAATTGTATTTAATTTTTTCATCTTTTTTAATGGGTCATAAAATGACAGTCCTTTAGTAGCTTCCCATAAAGTAAGGAGCAAATGAATACTTTGCAAATAGGTTACCGTAGATGGAAGTATCAGCTGTATTTCACAGGGAATGGGAGGCTTTAGACCAGAGTTGCAGGGACATATGGCACTGGGCCACATTCCTCTGCTGCCACAATAAACCAGCAGTGGGCATGATGGAAGGAATTGCAACTGTTTGGTCTCCTCAAGTTACGTTTTTGGGTAAATTGTGTATTAGGATGGGCAGTGGGCCGGCACCAATGCCAGCTTCATGTTGCAAGAGTCTTGTGGTTACTTTTGGTCAGAAATCAGAACATTTTTAAAAAGCTCTTTTCAGATTTAAATTTTCCAGGATTGGTTCCCATCCAAAAAGTGACATTGCACAGACAGTGGGTAGGAAAATCCCTTCCACATGGAGGAAGGGCCATGAATTGTAAATGAAAGGCAATTTTCATAGCACAGTGAGAAGGGCTTGAAGTACAGACCGCTGGGAAGGTGCACTTTAGGGCTGAGGTAGAGGCAGAGCAGTAGGGTTTGTGCTGCACAGCACTGTAATTATTTCTGCTTCTTTGCCAGCTCTCTGATTCCACCTTGCTCAGATATGGTGTCAGAAGGGAGCAGAGGATGGGAATGAGCATCCTGGCTCAAAGCCCTGGAAAGCCACTGTCTGTGGGCCCTGCTGGACTTTTGAGGAGGCATGAACAGGGTTCCACTGCCTTTCCCTGGAGCCTGACCCCTGCAGTCCTATGTGTCCAGCTGCACAGAGAGGAGCTGCTCAGCTCTGTGTGTTCCTGGTGCCAGGCTGCAGGGTGGTGCTGCAGGATGGCCCTGGGGGCCTGTGGCAACAACACTGCCCGACTCTTGAGGGGGTTTATTTGAGGGGCCCCGAGGAGATACCACACCCTGTGGCAACTTTCCAGAGCTCAGCCCTCAGCTGGGATCTGTGCTGGTACAAAACTATTACAGCCTCATCCTTCCCTGGTGAACCAGGGCTGTGTCCAAGAGCTGCCTGGCTGCAGGGACAGGAATGTTCTCTTGACCTGGCAGTACTGAGCTCTGCTGCAGGGACTCAGCCCTCACACAACACTGACAATCACCAGTGGGAAATGCAGAGGCTCAAGAAATGGAATCACTGCTGCTTGTCATTTTCATCTCAGAATATTTTCAGTTTTGGCTAAAAGCCGAGCTAAAAGTCTCACACACGTGGCCGGTTGCTGGTAAACACTAGGATGTGTTTGTGTACGAGTCTGTCTCTGAGCTGAGTGTGAAGGAGTAGCAGAAGCAGGACACCTCTTTTTGAGACTCACAGTTTAAGAGGCAGTGTTTGTATGAATCACAAGTACCCACAGCCCAGCAAACAGGTGGCTGCTCAAAAAATGAAAGAACGTATTTCGTATTCCCTACAGCTGTGACAGTCTCAGGGAAGGAGTGCTTTTCTGTGTTGACAGGTTCATCCTTTTGAAGATGAGGTAATTATCTGTGTGAGTTCACTCTGTGGCTTCCAGAACTGAGCGAGTATGATCAGCTCCAGTGACATCTCCAGTGGCTGATCCCTGCAGCAGTGTATCAGGATGGGAGTGGGTAGGGCAGGGCTGCCCTCCTGCAGTGTGTCCATGCTGGAGCTGATTGCTCAGTGAGCCTTCTCCCTGGGATCTGTCAGTGCGGCGACAGCAGGAGCATGGGGCCAAAGAGCTGCAGGCATGGGGTGGCACATGGCACCGAGGCTGGGCAATGCAATCCCAACTAGTACCTATTATAACTAGGAATGATTACTCTGTTGCAATCAGCGAGGTGTACAGTGGGCTTCAGTCCACTGGGAAATCTTTGCTATTTTACAGAATGTTTCATACAACCGAGTGAGCTCAAGGACATGTTGAGGTCCCCAGGATGCCAAAGAATGATCCTTTTCTTTACTGTGGCTTTTGTGTTTTATCCAGGTGTGTTTCGTGTCCCTGTTTTGCTCCATTTGCTAGCAAAGACCATCTACCAAAACAGCCTCATTCCTCACTAGTGGCATTCGAGGCAGGATTCAGATGGCTGCCAGGGCACACAGGGCTGGGGGGGCAGCTGCAGGAGTGTGTGAGCAGCTTAGCCTGGGGGTCCTTCTTTCCCCCCGAAGAGGCAGGAAACCCTCCTGCCCTGCAGTTCCAGGAGTGTTTGGCCAAACCTAAGCAGAATCCTCAAGCTGGAATTTCCCCCAGCATTTCTCATTACAGTGCCAAAGCAAATAACTGGAATTAAAAATAATAAAAAGCACCACATCTTAAAAAAAGCCATCATTGACCAAAGTTTCACAGTGGTTTGATCTATTGCTTTGCACGGGAATCAAATAGTTTTGGGTTTTTTATTGGTTTTGATTCACTTATTCCAGTGAATTCCAATTAGAAGGAAATTAAGAGTTATTCTTTCTGTTGGATCAATTATTCAGAACAGATAATTTAAAAATGAGTTTAGTGGAAGCAACTCACTTCATTTTTGCTAAAACTGAAGAAGAAATTAGCCAAATTAGCTGAAATAGCTTTGAACTCCATATTGACTACAGTGTTTGTGCCAGAATAAAAACTCATGACATGTAAGAACGGTGTAAATGATTAATCATTTTAGTTCATGGATATCTACATTTTTATTTAATTACATCTATGCATAACATAAACTGTCTGAATCCTGGGAATCCAAGCCAGAGAAGCTGAGGAGTCTTCTTCTGTTTAACATCTACCATGTGTTGTTTTCTTGTAGGGTTAATTTGTAAAATGTAAACCACATACCATTTGTATGCAGTGTTCGGGGCTATTTATAGCAAGTCCTGACCATTTATAATTATCCGACATCTTTAACCATAATGTCTGTGTGTGAGTAAGGAGTTGGTTATGGAACAGACAAAACAATGCTACTTTTACAGTTGAACTTCAGTTTATTTTATGTCAAACTTTTGGGAGTATTTTTTGCCCTGTGGAACAGGGAAGGGATATTCTCTGCTTGGACAGCTCTCTGTTAAGGAGACCGAACTTATTCCCAAGGAGACCAAACTTATTCCCAAATAGGAATAAGCACAGGCTGCCATTTCCCCTCTGAGGACACTCCCTGTGGAGCAGAGACTGTGGATGCAAGTGCCTGTGGAGCAGGTATGAGCCTTTCTTGGCTGTTGCATGGCTGCTCATGTTTCTTGTTTGTCTCTTGGCAGAACCCTGGAGGTTTTGGTGAGTTTGAATGAAGGCCAGTCTTTCATATCCAGCTCATTAACCATCACTGCTTCGGAGTGTGTAAGTGAATGACTTCATAACTCCTTGTAAAATCCCCACATCCCGTTTCTCTTTGGGTTTTGCCATTGCAAGACCTCAGAGCAGAGAACCTCTGCTTCCACTTTCCTGTGCAAAGCTGTGTCCTTCAAAGTACTGGGAGGCTTCCCTGCCCTCAGAGACCTGCTCACTGTAGATACCATGTCCTGAGGGCCAGGGGTGACGGTCACCTGGGGTCCCATTCCCTCATGACTCTTCCCTGAGTAGGACTGGAGGGAGCAGATGGACACAAGCTTGGTCCTTCACCCTGTGTGTGGAGAGAGGTTACAGTCCTGCAGAGGTACTAACGCTCCCTAACTCTGGGGCCTCAGTAAGGAGTGTAGGCTCTTAGCTCTTGTTCAGCCGGAGAGACAGCCTGTCCAAGCAAAAGCCAGAGTATCCCACTTACACCTGGAAGTGAGGCAGTGTGAACATCCTGCTAAGTCTGATCACAGGTTATAGAAGAGATAAAAACTGCTTTTGGGAGAAACCACACACTTGTGCAGCCAGTGACTTTTCTAACTTAATACATATATTGTCTACTCTCACATTTTTGCTCTCCTTTAATTCCTTTTGTATTACACAGGACAGCTGGAATTTGTGGAGGGAGACAACAAGCACACAGTATTGAGCCTGTGCTGTACAAGTGGGCCTTTAAAGGTGTCTTACCTCAAGTGACTTGAGAGCAGCTTTTCCATTGGGCATGGAGCGAATCTCTCTTGCCCATTGCCATGCATTGCTCCCAACAGAATTTCTTTGCTCACAGATCAGTAACTGAAAAAATGAGAAGTATTCTGTTCATTTAAAACCTCACCATTCATGCAGCTGTAGAAATCAGAGATCCAGTGCAGCCCAGCAGTTTGAGGAGGGGAAGCCTAACTGAGCTGGGAGCTGAAGGAACACACAGAGCCCAAATCACAGTTCTCTGTTTCAGGGCCTCTGTCAGTTGGCAGCATGCCAGCCGTACACCCAAACAGGGTGGCTGAGGGCTGTGCAGCACAGGAGCTGCCACAGCCCAGCTGCAGCCTGCCTGTACCTCAGCCCTTGCAGAGAACGCAGCACATGGTGCCCCTGTAAGAGCTGCCAGGAGGGCACAGAGAGGAAACAGAAAAGCCCTGATCCAAGCAGCTCAGAGTGAGGTGCTGGGCAGAGCCTTCCCACTGTGCTGCATGGCAGCTCCGCTGCTCTGTGCTCACAGCCTGCCCTGGCAGGAAGAAGAGAGGTACAGATGTGCACAGCAGCAGGAAGAGCTTCTTAGCAGCCTTTTTTGTCTTTTTTGTAGTTTCTGCTCTTGGCCTGTGCTGCAGCAAAGGCAGCTCCACACAAGAACTGCTGTTTCCATAGTAGCAGATGGGCAACTCAAGAAATGGGTCACTGCTAGAACTGCTCACTAATTCTGGGAGCTGAGCAGCTGACGGCTGACTGGGAGATGAGTTACAAGTTACAGCCTCCCAATAAACACACGTTACTGCAGTGAAAACAAACAAAAATACACGGCATTAGGCACCCAGGCACCCGTTGTACCTGTGTGCCTCACCACACCTGGGATATAGCTCTGTTCCACCAGCATGCGCAGTGGAGCACCTCTGGGTCAGGACTGTTCACACAGTATTCCAGTCTCAGTGATTCCTTGGGTCTCTCCTTTCTTTTTTCCCAGCCGAAGTCTGAATAACTTTTATTTTCCTAGGGATGCTGTTACATTTCTGTCAGTGTTGTTCTAAAAGCCTAGAAGTGTAGGAATAAAGACACCCCCAGGAAGTGGGTTGGAGGTGTGGGAGGTGGGCTGCTCAGTTCTGCAGTACAAGTGTTGCTGGAAGCAGGAACACTCCTTCCTTCAGTTTCAGGTTCCCATAGCATGGCTGCAGGGAGCCAGTGTGCCACATCTGTGCAGGAATGTGGGCGATCAGCATCAAAGCCTCACAGGTGTACTGTTTGTAGAGATGCCTTAAAAGCTCCCCACGTGCTCCCCAGTCCATGTGTGAGACCTGTGTCCTCATGGAGAAGGGCACCTCTTATCCACAGGCTTAGGATGAGACTTTCTCCGTCTGTGTGTGATGTCTCATTCTTTAGCAGGCAATGGACTCTCTTTTCCTCAAGGTGGGCCTCATTCTGATCTCAGGGCTATCAATTATATGGGTTTTACATCAGAAGGAACCCCCTGACCTGAGCAGAACTAATGCCGGCTTTTGGGGTGAGCAGGTGAAGCAGCACTGACACTGTCCCTGCTGTCTCTGCAGTCCAGTGGTGTGGCAGCCCTTATTGCCGTCCTCGTGCTGTTGCTGCTGGTGGCGCTCGGCCTGCTCTGGTGGTTCTGGCCCCTCTGCTGCAAAGTGGTGAGTACAGACTGTGGGGAACAGCCCCTGCGCCCTGAGCCACAGGTAGGAAACATAGATCTTGCAGGAAACTAGTTAAGTGATGGGGAAGCAGCTCTGGGGGAGCTTGTGACAGGCAGGAAAGGGCTTGGGAGAGCAGCTCCAGCACTGGGGCTCACTGGGCATGATCCTGCCTGTCTGAATTGCACACACAGGAACCACCACTGTGCTGTTACTGGGAATGCGGCGGCCTTAATGGTGTGCAGATGTTATCCTGAAATCAAGGACCACTTTAAAACTGCTCTCAGTAAAATTGGTATTTGTAGTCCATTATGGGCTCTCAGGTTGGAAATCCCTATTTTTTTTCATAATCCCTGCACACATCCATCTCTTTTATCTGAGTGCACTCTTTATCCACACCCCAGCAGCAGCAGTGTTGGTCACTTGACTCCTGCCATTCCTTTCTGGGGGAGTGGGGAAGTTTATTATTCATTCAGCTCAGGACAGCAAGGAGGACTTGGGAAATGGAGATAGCTTCCCTGGTCTGGGTTCTTGTTCTTGTCAAGGGCTGGTGGAATGCGGGACAGAGAGGAACTGGCCTTCTCAACTGGCAGTGCTGCAGCCCTTGTGACCCAGGGGGTCCACTGGGCCCCTGGGGGTCCAAGGGCAGGAAATCTCAGCCTCCATCTGCACCCTCAAAGTCTGGGGTTCCTGAGATGAGAACAAAAAGCCTTGCTTGTTCTCCACAGCACAGGCCCAACAGAAATCCGGGGAGCTTCCTGTTAATCTTACCTCCACTTTATTTTATATGGTGAGTCTCCTTGTGGAAAAGGAACATTGGAAATCAGTAAAAGAAGCAAGTTCCTGGTTTTCTTATTTTAAAAAACCCAATCTTGATTCATAAACCAGCTTCATAAGTTAAAATACCTACATGAAGCAGTCCAGTAGATAGTTCTATATTATCAATTTCCAGCCTTATAAAACCATAGTTCTTCAAATGTTTTTGCCTGCTGCATTTTCTCCCACCTCCTGTGGATACTATTTGTTACTTCAAAAGAAAAGGTAATCTTAGGCCTCTTTGCTAGGACACTCCTGAGTTGCAAGCCCACACGCTGTTGCACTGAACCTACTGTGGAATACTGATCCTTTCTTCTGGTTTTGCTGGCTGGTCCTCGTGCTGTGCCTCAGTTCCTGCCCTTGTCTCCTGCAAGGCTTGGACATCCATCACCTGGAAGGGCTACTTGTGGCTTAGTAGTCCTGGGCTTCAGGCCAGGGACCCTGAGGAGAGAGGCAGCATTAGGGCCAGGCAGGACCTGCTCTTCCCTTCCTCTGGCTCTGCTTCCCTGGCAGAGCACAGCACCTGGTTTCCTGGAACAAAGAGCAGGAGCACAGGAATCAGATTCTGATGGAAAAGAGAGGTACAGGGTGTTGTGGGCAGAACACGTGTCTGGAGCCAGGCAGGTATGTTGCCCCCTGCTTGCGGGCCCAGCTCCATCCTGGCTGGGGCTCAGTCTCACAACGTTCCATGGTGTGAGTCCCACGGACACTCAGAGGATGGGGCAGGGGGACTCCTCTTCCTTTTCCTTCCTTGTCCCCTGCTTTCAAGGGTTTCACTGTGACAGTTCTGTCACTTGTCCCTCGCTGTGGAACATATGATTACAGCAAGCTGGCTGTAGGCTTTGTGCTGACATCTCCTAATGCCCACATCATGGAGCGGCAGAGAAGTGTTAATGAGTGGATCAGAGGCACTGCTGCCTCGAGCACCAACTCCTTCTTTATTTTAATGATTTTTTAAAAAGAAATCAGCTCTTCTCCAAACTCAAACCTTCATTCTTTGCAACTCACTAAATGAGATGGAGCTTTGCCCAGAGAGGCTGATGATAAAACCAAACAAGCTGAGGAAGCCACCCATCTCTCCATGAGGATGATGGCAGCGTTATTCAGAGGCTTTGTCATTGAAACAATCTGAATTCTGCTCAGGAAAAGTTAATTTACAATAGTCTGGTCTTCCTCTGTGCAATTCTGTGTGCAGCTCCATGCAGAGCTGCATGTGTGCCTTGGATTTCTCTTTTTCATAAACAGCCTTCTACTGACTTCACTAGGAATATCACACGATTGAAAAGAATCCTTGTGTGTGCACGTGTGATTCATGTGTGAGTGTGAGAGCCTGTGGAAGCATAAGGATGCAGGCATTGACATTCCAGTGTTGTCAGCAGGGTGAGGAGCTGCTACTCAAAGCAGATTATTTTCTCACACCACTGTCACTTTTAAAACAAGTTTCATTTTCTGAAGCCATTAGAAATAACAGCTAATTAATGGATTACTTGGCTTTAAACTGAATTTCCCCTCAAATTTCAGGGAGTTCAGGAGCTGGCACAGGATTAGATCCTTCACTTGAGGAGATGAGCAAAAGCTGCCATTGACTATTACTTCAGGAAGCCACAGTGAGCTCAAACAAGTCAAGTTTCCCTTGATTGTCCAGGGTGGGAATTGTGATTCCTACATCCCCAATGGGCACAGGACCCACAGGAATTCCATCCCTCATCATAGAGAGGTTTGCTGGGCAAAGCAAGGGCAGTGCCATTTCATATGGGTACATACAAATCTGCCTAGGAGGACCTTCTCCTGTGCAGTCTGCAGGCCTGACAAAGAAAGAGACTGGTTTGAGATGATGGTTAGGGACAGGTGAAATGGAAATAAGAACAGAAAGTAAATAAGGTGACCCTTCCTTAAGTGCTGCTTTACTGTTTCCAGTCTTCTAATTGCTTTCAGTGAGAATGAAATATCTCCAGGCTTTGGGAAATCCTACTTGGCATCCAAGTATCTCTCAAGATCTGTCCCATGATCCCTCTGTGTTGTTGTTTCATGTAAAGTTAGGGTAATAATTCCAGTGTAGCTCTCAAGAATGTTTCACTAATTAAATAATTACATTCTGTTAAGTATGCTGGAGACTCCTGATGGCTAGGGGGAAAAAGTACTCAGAATGATTTAAAGAAAAGTAATCTGGCATGGTTTTGCAACATTCTAACAGCAAAGGAATGTCTAGTTGAAATCCACAGGTCACTTTCCAACTCACCCAAATCACTCTGAGCTTGACAAATGAGCCATTCCGTATCTTAAACCTGAAGGGCTGTGGAAAACTGGTATGAGGGGTGCCATAAGTTATTTCTTCTATTGGTCAGAATTCCTTTATGCACTGCTGAAAGTCCATAGCCTGTTTAGGCAGTCAGTACTAACTATCTGGGTGGCACTGAGAACTGAAATGTAAATCAAGATGGAAAGTGCTATTGATCAAGAAAAATGTTTCTTTCATGTATTGTGCTGACCATCTCTGCAGTGATATTGTTCATAGGCAGTGTTTAATGGAAGTACTAAAATTAAATAGCACAGAGTGAATAAAATAAGGCATATTTCAATTAAGTTACTTAAAACCTGTATTGGATTGAGGTATTTGTCAGCATGGACAGTTTTGGATAAGTTTATGTAATATCAAGGCATAGCGAGAACAGACTCCTTGATATTCATGGTGTGTTTTTTAGTAATTTCCAGGCAATACCCAAGCCCAAAACATGGCCTATGGTCACCAAAGAACTTACTGTTAGCTTGCAAACCTGATTTTCTCGTGGAGGGATGGCTGTGCGTTTGGTTTTGAGCCGAATCAGTGAAGAGGATCCCTTGCCTGCCTCTCCACTGCTGGGACTGTCAGTGCTGGGCATTCTCTGAGCTTTACAGTGTGGATGTGAGAAAGGAAATGGGAAGAGACTGTAGAAGAGATTTAAATAGAGGTGTAAAAAATACTTCTGGGAGTGGGCTTCACCCGGAGCAGTGTCAGAAGTGTGGGAGTGTGACTGCAGTGCAGGCACTGCACAGTCATGGAGCTGGGAGGGGGGAAATGAGAGGGCTGCGGAAGTGTCCGGGACATCCAGAGGTGAAGCCTGAGCTGCCAGAAGGCATTTCACACTTGTCACTGGGCCAGAGACTCCCCAGCAGCACGGCAGCAGTAGCGGCAGCTCAGCCCATGGACTTCACACAGGCCTCGGACACTTTTTCTCCAGGATTGCTCAAGGACTCTGGGGGGTCTTGGCACTGGCTGTTCCTCACAGCGGCTGAGGCTCATCCGGCCAGGAAGCATGGTGGCAGACACGTCTGCCCAGAGTGTCTGCAGGCCAGGGATGGCAGGTTCTGGCAGGCAGATGGTGGTAATTTCCAGAAGGCCTTGCTGATGGGTGCTCAGGGGAGGGGGCAGCATAGGCTGCCAGCTCGCTGGCATTCATGGGCGCTTGGGTGGAAACAGGTCACTCTTACTGTGGTCTGTTGCCTATGGCTGCTGCCAGTGCAGGTCCTTAATCTTTCCTATGTTTGGCTCTTTCAGGTCATCAAGGATCCCCCTCCACCTCCGCCAGCCCCAAAAGAGGTATGGTCTGATGGTGCTAATCTTTCCACACTGCTCACAGGGAACCACTTCTGTGCTTCCCTGTGCGCAGCATGTCCGGCTCCTTGTCCCAGTGCTGCCAGAGAAAGGACTGCCCCGGGGGGCACCTTCAGTGGACAACAGGGTTGCCGAAGTCCGGATCTCTGCTCTGTCTCAGCTCAGTGTGGCCTGAATTAAGCCCAGATCCACAGAAAAACTTAGAGCCTTTATTCCAAGATAGCTTTGTTTTTCACAATGTGCACTGAAAGCAGAAAGCCTGAATAGCCCTTGTCCAACATCTAAAGATTCATGTAGGACTTAGGCAGCATTTACCCCCAGCTTTGTCATTCCAGACACTGAGGAATTCCCCTTACTAGGGAATTCCTCTCCCTCTTACGAGCAGTAATGCAGTAACGCACTGGAGGCTCTGCTGTCCTCAGTGTTTGCACCCCTTTCACAACCAACAGGGTACGCTCCAGGAACTCCAGTGAAATACATGGAAAAGACATTGAGTGTGTGTGTGGAAGTATCTTTTAAAAGTAAATATCATTTGAATGTACTTACAGGAAGAAGAACAGGAGCCCTTGCCTTCCAAGAAGTGGCCCACGGTGGATGCTTCCTACTACGGTGGTCGCGGAGTTGGGGGAATTAAAAGGATGGAGGTTGGTATGATTTGAAGGTGGCAGTTCCCTCACGCACAAGCTCTATGAGGCTGCAAGTGTGGAAACAAAGACTTGAAAGTGCACTGAAAATACAAGGCCATAATGTGTGCTTGTCTTCCCACCGGCATAAGCCTTGGAAAATTTGTTACCATATCGAACAATTCTGACCTTGCCACTGAAAGAACAGCTTTCAGGAGTTCCATTTGACTGGGACTTTAAATAGCTGCCTCAAGACATGCTCTTTCCATCAAGCTAATGAGAAAAAGAGAGTGAGAGCCTTTTCTGCGTGTTTTGGAAGGAATTACAGTGAAACATAAGTCCCCCAAGTGTGGGCCAGCCAAATGCGCTGACAATGGTGACGCTGAGGAGAGGCTTGATCCCAGAGGGACTCACAGCGACAACAGAGCCTGTCTTTGAAGAGACATGATAGCATCATGTTAATTAAAACAGAATGAAGAATGTGCATCCTTATGGGCACATCCTTATGGCAGGTTTTGTAGTGAAGTCAGCCTATATGTAATGTGCAAAGCAGTTTCTAACTGCAGTCCAGGAAGCTGTCTCTGTCTCAAACACCCACCTAGGCCATACTGAGGTGTCTTGATGAAACTTTAAAGGGACTGGCCTAATCAGCTTTGTTTGAGTACTTTTTAAATGCAGAAGCAAAACATGCAGGTTTGAAGCTATGTTGCTTATATGCATTTTCTTCAGCAGTTCAGAATTGCTAATTTAGAAGAGCTTCAGATTTCACAAAAAGCAAACATTTTGTGCAGTGTTTTTTAGAGGCAAACTAGGAAATGCTTTCCAACATCAAGAATTACAAGCCTGGATTTGAGGAAACTATGATAGCCTCCAGGAGGGGCTCCCAAATGGGATCCTGCACAATGGAGCAGAAACCTCATGAACACAAGTGACATCAGGACCACAAAGAAAGACGTTCAGCCTATGGCAAAAATGCAAATGAGGGTAGAAACTGATGATTAGGTTAGAAAACCTTTTCATTTGTGGTAGGAATTTTGTACAGGACTAAGGGCTAAAGATGTAAACTGACTGAAATTCCTGCCAGCATAATCATGGGCCCCTGAAAAAAGCCCCCCTTCTGTGACGCTGTGGCTCTGTCTGTCCTTGGGACCCCAGAGCAGTGACAGGCATGGCTGGACACCGATGGTCAGTGCCTCCAGGTTTGACTGGGGAGCTTCACCTCTGCCCTGCTGTGTCTGAGACTGGGGCTGGGAAGATGGGCCTAGGCTGTTGGGAGAGCAGGACAGGCCTCACAGCTCCCCCTGGCTCAGAAGAGCACGCTGCTCCTTTGGAGAGTTGGGGCAGAAGCAAAAGAAAATGCACCCCAAGGGAGTTTGTTCCTTACCTGGCAGTAAAAGATAGTTTCTGTGCCATGGCCAGTGACAAACTTGCTGGTCCAGTCATGACATTTCTTCTATGTTTGCAGTCCATGTGGCAGTGGAGTCATCTGGTTTTTATTGCTTCTCTGGCCTCCTTTCTTCTGCCATTCCTCCGGCAGCTTGATTCCTCTGGCAGCTTCCCTTTCTGGAGACGAGAAGGGACTGAACCAGCACCCTTGCATTTCCCACTCCTGTGCTGGGGCAGGTACCCATCCACTCCTGCCTTCCCCACTAGCTCCACCCCTCTGTCACAGTCCCAGATAGCTTGGACAGGGCTGTTTGCTCTCTTAGCTCTGTCTTGGCATTGCTATAAAGTTTTGTGATGTTATTGCCAGACCCCACCTGTTACAGTTAATTCATTGTTATATTTGGGTGGTCAGACTCCATAATTTCTGGTTTCTTCTGTGTGAAGTGGCTTCTGTCTGAAGGAGAACGTAATTTTTTCAGTGAGAGATCCACCATCTAATGATTTTAACAGTGTTTAAAATACATTTTAGTAGCCACATGACAACCCCTGTAAAAGTACCGTTGATCACAGTGAAAGACGCAGGTGTACAGGGGCCTCCTGGTAGACCAGAACACAGCAAATGGCATGATTATGGCAAGTCTTGCTGAAATGATCCAGGCCACTTTTACTAAAGACTCTCAAACTCCAGCCATAGCTTTTAGCTGTTGCTTTTCAAATGAGAAGGGAACAGCTTTGTCCAGGCTTGTTTCTGTGTGCAGTACAACAAACACCCCTGCTCAGATTGCTGCATGGTGCTTCCAGTTACAAGGTAAAATGGGATTCCTTTAGCAAGGTGAATCATCCCTCTTAGCAGGAAGGTTTTTCCATGTATTTCATCTGCAGAGCACAGTGAGTATAGCCTGTATGGAAGTGGGAATACATGCCTGTCTCTGATAGTGATAACCCAGGTTTCCTTCTCTTTCAACTCTCTATATATTTTATACACTTGGAGCAGTGATTAACATACACATTGCTACATATTTTACATGCATGTTCTACATGCACTTAGGCAGGTTAGACTGCTTCATCTACACTTCTCCAGTGTGTATCTTCCTGCAGGACAACATGGAAACCTGAGCGGGTTCAAGGAGCTTCTGCTCAAACCTGCCCAAGCATCACATTAAATCTGCACTGGGGTTCCCGAAAACTCTCTGGGCTAGGAGACCTGGGTTCAGAAATCTTGGCTTTTATGGGTGCCAGATTAAGGTCTGGTATTTTAGGATAAATAAGAAGTGGAAATTACATTTTTATATCATTACTTAGGGAAGATTTCACAGATTACCTGACTCCTGTACAGCCCGTGTAAAGCAAGATAGGATTTTTTTCCACTACTGAGACTTATTTACAGACATCTACCTAAGACTGTTGTTATCATAATGAAGAGGTAGTGTTCTCTTCAGTACCTCCTTTCTTGTTTATCCAGCAACTCTTCCAGATTTATCCTCTGTTATTTGCAGCAGTTTCCCTGCCCTGAGGTGCACTCACACCTGAACTCTGCCTTTCCTCAGGTGCGCTGGGGCGACAAAGGCTCCACAGAAGAAGGGGCCAGGTTGGAAAAAGCAAAGAATGCTGTGGTGAAACTCCCAGAAGAACCTGAAGAACCTTTTCACCCTAAACCACCTAAACCAAAGCCTACCTCACCAGCCATGCAGCAGAAGTGGTACACGCCAATCAAGGTATCTGTTTGATCTTTGGTACAATTTATTACTAAGGGCTGGATTCTTTGTGCCTTATGCAGCCTGAGCTCTGCGTTACTTTCCAAGTGTTCCCATTCAAGTGTAATGTGCTATTCTTGAAAGGAACACCTACTCAGCAGGAATGGCAGGAGCAGTTTGTATCCCTAAATGCAGTACTTGATCATTACTACCACGTTCTGTTTGCCTCCCTTTAAAAAGGGACATATTGTGCAGTGAGAGCATTAAAATCTATGGGGGCTTTGTTGGCTTAGTAGAGCTAATTAAACCCAAAACTGCACAGTTTGTAGCTGCAACACTAAGTTTTAAACACACATTGTCATGACAAACCAAGAAAAGTGAAAATTATATAAAACAGTGTAATGCAAGAAGTCTGACAAAAAGCAAATTGTTCTATCTGGCTCATAAGAATGGTGCTCTGAGTCACCTGCAAACATAGTGTAAGTACTGTTTACAAGCGGGCAGTAGGTCTGTAAATACCTTGCCTTTTGGGTGTTAAGAGCAGAAAACAAATAGGTGTAGCTAGGACTCTGGATACTTCTGTCTTCCCAAGTGCCTGTGAGTCCTTTCTGACTCCCAGAAATCCCTGAAGCCATGATGTCCAGACACACAGGCAAGGTCTGGAACCATCTGTGCAGAGTGGGATGCTCCTAACCAGCTCCGCTACCCAGGCAGGTGAGTGCCTTCCCTGGCACTCCAGGTGGGCAGGAGCAGCACCACAGTGGTTGCAGGGGATGCAGGCCAGGCTTAGCTCTGCTTGCCTGGCTCCAGGGAAGTGGTGCTCCCTTGTGGCACTCCAGGTCCCCGGGATGCCCCCAGGCAGCCCCCATGTGGGTGGGATGTGCTGCTGCCCCCTGACTGAGCCCGCTGTGTCCCCACAGGGCCGGCTGGATGCGCTGTGGGCGCTGCTGCGGCGCCAGTACGACAGAGTCTCGTTGATGCGGCCTCAGCAAGGAGACCAGGTGGGTGTGCGGCACACAGTCGGTGAGGGGTCGGCCCACAGCCAGCCCAGAGGCCCTGGTGTGGGGGGCAGAGAGCCACTGGAGTGGCACGGCAGGAAGGGTGACACACTGGGCAATCTGTGTGGCAAAAGGGGCGTGGCACCGGCCTGGAGGCATGGTGCCAACACGGGGCTCCCGGCGGCAGAGGGAGGGGTGCTGGATGTGGTGTGTGCTCAGGTGGAGAACAGGAACACAGCCTCGTGCAGGGTAATCTCTGTCAGAGGCAGATAAATCGCTCTCAGACCCAGCTGTTTGTAAGAGCAGAGGCTGGCAGTAATGTCCATGCGAGTTGCTTCCTAGAGATTTGTACTTCCACACCAATGGCACTTTTCACAGAACAAAAAGTTGAGGAAATATGTTTCTCAGACAATCCTTTTTCCTGGAATATCTGTGGCCACTGAAAAAGGGGCCTCTCCCTCAAATGGTGCTCTGATGAGGACACACAGCTGCTGTTTGCACCTCTGATAATGAAACCAGGTCAAGTATTTTTGATTGCTGTTCCTCAGGAAAGTATCACTTTGAATGTCAGCATTTACCTCCTGGGCCCACTCACCTTCCTGTCTGTGGCACTTGGGAAGAGCCACAGGAGCAAATGCTTTCTTTTAAATAGGATAGCAGCAGGGCACAGTCTCACATACTACAGAGCACTGCTGCGCAGGAACACTGTCTATGCACCATACAACATGAGGGCCACATAAAAGTATGAGAGAAATTACATGTGGTAGAATGGGAGGTAATGGGAATTTTGGTTATTTTCCTGGGATGAAGTTTGGTGCTGTTTAAAAGGATGAAGAGGTGAGACTAAGGTAAGACAAGTGTTGGAAGCAGCAGAATGGCCAAGTGCCATGCTGCAGGTGGAGAGCACAGCTGGATACAGCTGTTAGCATTGTTACCTTGGCAGGTTAGTCACTGTTTGCATGAATGATGTGTGTGACATGGAGCAGCAATAACAACAGCAAATCTACACACAAAATACATGGCACAATACAGTTTAGCAGGTAAATTCAGTGTAAACAGGAACATAGAAGTGGTGCCATAAAAGGCTAAGAAAGTGTCAGTCAGGCCCTGTTTTGGGAATTTCTGCCCCTAAAGGCAGGGAGTTACTGTAAGGATTGCCCTCGGGGCAGGCTTTACTGAGCCATTGTGCAGTCAGATACCTGCCTTCTCTGGGACTGACAGGAGCAACACTGGCCAGCATCTCGGCTTGTGAAAAACAGAGCAATGGCTCAAGGGAAAAGGATTGATATTTGTGCCTAAAGGAATGGTGGGTCAGATGTGACCTGTGTCACTGCAGAGTGCCATTTCTGTCTGCACAGTGTTTGCTGTCTTGGGGAAAAAATGGTACCTTTTTCCTTGTTCCTAACACACTGGCTGGAGATCCCATGGTGGGCCAGCCCCTGGTGTGTGTCAGTGCACTTGTGTGCAGGGGAGACACACGCGCACACACACACACACGCACACAGCCGTGGAGTTGTTCTGTTTCATCATCTTTCTGTTACTGTTTAAGAACTCATCAGTTCCATTCGTAGAACGTTCCAAGAATTCACTGCTGAATTTGAGTCCTTGATCAGGCAGTTGAAATTTAAGCATGAAATATCAAAGGAGAGCAAGCTGTTTGTGCATCCCTGTGCTGTCCTGGCTGTGCCGTGTGGCAGGTGGTGCGAGGGCTGCACTGGGAGGCTGCCAGTGTGGCTCAAGCCCCGGGAGCCGCAGCTGCCGGAGGCGGGCAGCGGCCAGGTGTGGGCACACCGAGCAGGCTGTAGGCACAGCTGTGTGGCGGCCGCAGGAGCGCAGGCCAGGCTGGGGCACATGGGGCCTGGGGGCTGCAACACTAAAGGTAGCACGGCTTGGACACAGCTGCTCCCCGGCTCGCCTCAGGCACAAATCCAGAGATCCAACGCGGGCTGGCTGTGCTGGGGGCTGAGGACACGCAGCCACTTCAGAGACAGCTGCACGCCACGGCAGCTGCGCCGGGCTCCCAGTGAGGGACGAGGACAGCAGGTATGGATTGAGGGCCCCACAAACAGCCTCCATTAAGCCACAAGCGCTTTTGAAGGGCTCCCATCAAACAGAGCAAGTCCGCAGCAGGAGATTTCGGCTGCAGAGCCATGTGGTGTTTTCTGCGCTAACAAGGTAATTTATAAATGATGCATTACCCTGTGTCTGTGCTCCTAGCTAGACTTACTTCCTTTTCTTTATTAAAGGGGCAAAGAAGACCGAGCCACAGCAGTCTGGGCTACTCTGATGAACCAGTTCAGTGTCCCAGGATCTGTACTGAACTTCTTTTCCCAGGAATCTGGGTCTGCCCAGGAACACAGCCTGGCACAGGGGCACAGTGCCAGCCTCAGGGGCCTGGATTTTCCTCTAAATCCTTGTGTTTGTTTTCCAAGTCATAGTTTAGCACCAGAGGTGATCATCAGTGGTTTGGATTCTTTGTCTGAGCTTGCTGTAATGTGATGGTGGCTGAGATTCTGATCCTGTGTGCATTTATGCACACAAATGTCTTTAAGTCCACAAATAGCATGGCATTTGTAGTGAAGATTTTGCCCTATCAGCATGGAAATAGGAGTCAGTGGTAAAAGAAAACAAAGACTGTACTTCATTCTAGAAGAATCAGAAGAGAGGAGAACTGTAGAATGCTTCCAGCTTGTACTTCCATGTACAAACCAGCCTTTTAAAAACAAAAACACTTGTTTTTGATTTAAAGCTTGTTAGTATTTACCTGCTTTAAAGGTCTTTTCTAATAATGGCTGCAGAGTTAACACAAACATCTGTTTAAAACGTTACTTTTGGGCAGCTCTGCATAATAGAAAAGTAATATGTTCTGCACGTGCAAGATGTGGATAGTAGTGCTCCCTCCAAAAGGAAGCTCCTGGTCACTGGAGTCACAGCCTCGCCCTGTAACGTGAGCTGCTTTCAGGAGGCTCTGGCTGGCTGCCTGGCAGGTGCCCATCCTGACTAGAGTGGCTCTCCTGACAGTTGGATTTGCTGTCAGTCAGTGGAAGTGGGAGGGATCATCTTGCTGAAGAGAGGATGTTGTGCTGGTGTCAGGAGAAACAGGGATATTTTCCCAGCTACGTAGGCAGCAGTTCTTGGCACTGCCTCCCTTGGTGCAGATGAGTCTGCTGCTCTCTTAAACGAGCCTTCAGGACGCATCCCTCTGTGAGAATTGGTAGGAATCAGAGAGCAGGAAGAAACCAACCTGCTTGTCAGTTCCAAGGCCATGTGGCACAGGATGACAGCCATGGAGAAAGGAATGCCAGTGCTGGGGGCAGCATGGATGTACCATAGCTGTCCTACAGCTTCCCTGCCAGCACATGAGCAGTGTAGCCCCCTCAAGCCAAGCCAAAGGAAACCTTTCCTTGGGCAGGGCAAGGGCTGGTAATCACCAACTGTTCCACTATGCAGAATTCCCAAGCAACAAACATTTGTTTTCCTCATTCTCACAACACCTTTCTCATGGAGTGAACTGCAGTAGAGTGATGCACCAGGCCCTTTCCCCTGCCCAGATTATTCTTCCCCTGTGAGCTGGCGGTGCAGGGCAGCTGTCCGAGCGGCTGGCCAGGATTCAGGAATGGCCGCTGAGCTAATCTCCAGGCTTTGCAGATGAAGGAGGCAGCAGATAACAGGATTAAAGTTTCCCGACCCAGGGTTTTAACAGCCCGAGAAGCGGGCGGAGGGGGAGACAGAATGACTTCTGTCATTAATCTTAATTGATTGCCAAGAGGTTTTTAATCTGGCTTATTAATTAGGAAGGTCCTTAACACACTGTCTACATATCAACATCAGATGCTCTTTTGGGACTTTGGGGACATATGGCCTATCTATATTTACATTCACACAATTTACGCATACATACATCGCTGTATGGGAGCTGCTCGCATGGGTAACGCACACGGAGCGCCGAGGAAGCGTTTGCATTCACACACTCTTCAGCAAAAGGGGATGGGAATGAAAAAACAGCTCGCACAAAGGTTACATTCCCACACGTTGAACTCACACACCTCTGTTTATATTGACATGCATATTAATCCAGATCAATTCTGTGTGCCATTTATGTGAATAAGCGTTCAAATGGCATTCTTGGTTTGGCAGATTTAAGTGAGAGGTCCCAGTGTTCTTCCACAGTGACATGACACATTTTATAAGGTCTGGGCTGTGGTTCCACTGCCATTTTGGAGGAGATCAGCACAAATACTTGATATAACAGTCAGGTGATCCTGGAAATCAGTGACCAGAGCCAGAGAGGCTCTGAGATGGGAGGTGGTGACAGAATGAGGTGAACAGAACTAGGCTGGTTTTCCTGTCACTTCACTGGGCTCTGCTCCTCTAAACAGCAGCAAAGGCATGTGAAAACACCTTGGAAAAGCTGTTTTTAGAAAGTGAGTTTCTGTCTCACCTCACACGTGTGGTGTCACCTGCCGTAGCTGTGGCAGCCTAAGCTTGTTCACTCACCCATGGTGAGCTGTTACAAATCTGTGGTAAACTGCAGCTACTGGAGTTCAGAGGATGCTCAGATGTGCCCACCCAGGCCCTGCCTGACCTGGGGCTCTAAAGCCTGCAAGCAGTTGCATGTGTTATCCTTTTATGCACAACATTATGCAAAGGAAGGCAAGGGGAGGGAGCTGTTTTCCCCTACAGCTCTTCAAAAGTTGGGAAGAACTACAGCACACATGCTGCAGGATGTGACTGCTGCATAGGAGAGGCAGACAGTAGGGAGAGAGAGAAAATAGTGATCCAAAATTATATTTATTGCCTCTGATCTTATTACTGTATTCCCATAATTCAAAATTGCTTTTGTTCTGAAATCAGTTTTTGCATGCTTAAGTCCATTCTGAACTACAGATCCATAAAACGTTGACAAAACCCCCATAACACTTCAGTTGTTTGCATTTTAAACTGGCCACATGTTCCCCAGCCAGAACATTTCCTGACCATTGACTGTGAGCTGGCTGTGTCACAGCCTCCTGCAGTTTAAACACAGGCTCCAAGGAAGTTAATGCAATTTGCAGCGATGGTTACTGATGCTGCTCCCTCTCACAGAGGGTTTGTGGATGCACAAGGGTCTGTCCCCTCCTAATCACTCTGAAAAGAATTCTGTAACTTCTAGGAACTAGTGGGCAAATGCTATGTGAGATCAACCGCTGCAGTTTAGGTGGGCTCAGCTCCTTCCAAGCTGTGCTGGACAGGTGACCAAGGAAGAGGAACAGTGTCCCTGGCCTGCAGCCTCAGGATGGGTGACACATCTGTCTGTGAACACCACCTTGGGGATGGGGTGACAGCCTTCCTGGAACAGTGCTTCCCTGCTGCAGCTTTGTGGGTGCTCTAGGGCTCAGTACTGCTCCTTCCTAGGTAATGGTTGTTTCTCAGACACATTTCTGTCTGCAGTTTTCTCCCACAGCCTTGCCCTGTCTTTATTACTTAATCCAGAAGGCCATACCTGGCAGTGTAAAAGAGTTTGATCCAATGAAAAAGGAGTAGATTTTCTTGGAGTTCATTATCAGCTTTTTCCAGTGAAACAACAGAAATTCTTTACTAGTGTGAAATAGAAGTTCCCTTTCTGGATGCAAACTGTGTCTGTCTGAGCAGAGGGGAAGTGAAAGTGCTAAAGGAGCTTGTAGCATGTTTTGTACCTTTCTGTACCTAAGTAGATGGATGACATTTTATTTTTCATTATAGTAAAACACAGAACCTGCTAAAATCTGGAAAGGCGGTAAATGATGGGCAGAAAAAGCATATTATGATCCAAAAGAAAATTGATTATTTGGAGTTAAACATTCAGAGCAGAGCCCAAGGGCTCTGAGGATATCACTCCATTCTGGGAAGGATGTTCCCAGCCCAGCTGAGCACCCCTGAATTAGAGAATTCCCCCAGAAACTGTTTGAGTAGTGCAACTGGGACCCCCGTGCTCACCCAGGAGAGACAGAGAGGATGTCTGAAGGCACCCCCTCTTCCCAGGGCTGCTTCCTGCCTCCCAGGACTGCCTTGCTGCCCTGTTCCTGGCTCTGTTTGCCCCCTTGGGGAGCTGTGGGTGCCTGTCTTGAACCTGGAGATCTCCCACAGCCCAGCCACAGGCCATTTACTGTCATGCCTTTGCTAAAACAGCAGCTCTAGACAAAGGCTCCCCAGTGAAGTGGCCAGGGCAGTGATGGGAATGCCCCTCCCAGCCCACCTGCTCCCACACTGGAACAGCCATTGGTCCCCTCTGGTGACATTGCCATGCCCCCAGCAGGTGGTTATAGGTCATCAGGGCAAATCAGCTCCATGATTATGGTGACTCAGTAAGGTTTTTCTCTCTGATAACATTTACAACAAAAAGGAAAGGTGTTTGAAGGATTAGGGGAATATAACGGATATAACTTTTCCATTGTACCTAGGAATCTGTGCATTAGAACTGTGGGAATTCTCTGAGAGAACTCTTCCTCTTTGCTTAAATTTTTCCTGTGCTGATTGTAATTAAGGCCCTTTCCTTCCAAGCCAGCTGCATGCCCAGCTGGCACTCTGTGAATGCTCCAAGGCACTTCTCAGGGTATGTTTGATATCAGTTTGTCCTGGTTTATAAACCCATAAATGCTCTGCTTAGAGAAAGGAAAGTAATACTAGGCTTTGGCTCAAAGAAGTCAGGAGTAACACACAGTGTCTTGTGTACCCCCCACAGCAGGGAGGATGTGCCTTCCCACTGGGCCATGGCCATACATCCCTAAATGCACTGTGTCCTCTGGGCAGAGTAGCGGGGCTCTCCTGAGGGTCAAGCAGAACTGAGGCACATGTGCAGAGGTAACATGAGCCCCAAGTAATGAAACAAATCCATGGCCAGAAGGGGGAAGGAGAGATGCCCCTGGTGAGCTTTGAGTACCAGCTGGGAGCAGAGGGTTGCTCATCCAGGTAAAGGGGTTCACACTGCATTTCTAGGGGATAAAAATGGGAGAGTTAAACTGTAAAAACAATGACAAGGGCATCTGGTGCCAAAGAAGAGCAACATAAAACAGGTTTTCTCCCATCAATACATTCTTATTTGTTGTGGAGCTTAAGGCGCAGAGATTTCACCTTGTGCACAGACAAAAGCCAAGCCAAGTGAGATCTTACACCGGTCTAGGATGAGCTACACAAACCCACCTGCATTTATCAAGGACTGCACTGCTCAGGTAGAAAGCTGTGGCACAGAGGCTTTGTTCTTGAGAGGCTCTGAAGAGCAGTTTTATGAATAACTGCCTCACCTACTGTGTTCAGGCTGAGCCACGTGCCCTATGTCACATGGCATCACCTGTCAGCCAGGAGAAACTCTAAAACTACTGATCCCCTGGTTTGTCCAGTGCATGCTCAGGGACAGCGTTTGCTGTGCTTTTGTCAAAGGCTGCTGTCACTGGAGATGGTCTGGAAGGGCCAGTTTGGTGCTAATGAGATGGCTGGGAGGAGGGAACTCTGCAACAGCAGTGGGAAATGGTGCTCTGGGCTCGCTGCCACTCTGGGAT
Organism: Illadopsis cleaveri; assembly: GCA_013399915.1. NCBI lineage: Eukaryota > Metazoa > Chordata > Aves > Passeriformes > Timaliidae > Illadopsis > Illadopsis cleaveri. Next base: position 224,048 of record VXBB01015265.1, read on the forward strand.
TAGGGTCTGTCTCCTACCGGTGACTCATGGTCTGACCACCCACAGAGCCCCCAGCGCCTGCAGCTGGACACCTTCCCAAGCATCCTCCCACTAGGGACCCTGTTCCCGCAGAATCCGCGTGTGTGGGAGCAGCAGGAGATGTGCCTGTTTGGGAGATGACAGAGCACGTGCATGAGGGTGACCTGACCAGCTCACACCTGCAGTACTGCCATGCTGCCTGGTGTGAGAGGATGGGCTGGGCTTCCTATGCCACCAGGGTTACAGGTCTCTCTGTTTCCATGGTGTGAGTTCGGTCACATGCACCCCAGCTTCCTGAGGCTGATATTTTCAGATGTGCTACTCAGATCTATTTTAAGGGTTCTTCCCACTGCTGAAGGAATTCCTCATTTAGAGCTTTAAAGCGCTGCTTTGGGAAGCTATTATCAGTAGGTATTAATTATTGAACACTATACCTTCTGGAAAAGTTGTTTCATCACTGGAAAGTGACCTTGCTAGAAGAGGCAGAGGGAAAGAGAGGCGTATGGTGCCTCCTGAGAGCAAGTGGAGTGATGCATGGCAAGAGAAGACACTAAAGATTTATTGTCTGTGGCAAAAGAAACACAGATCTCTGCTTGTGCAGTAAATGTTTTTGACATCATACGCCATAAAGAGTGATTGGATGCTGTAGTTAAAAAGTGTTTCACTGAAGGGAAATAATAGATATTTTCACAGTGCTGTGTCTATTAAGCATCTAACTGTGTGGCTGCGCAGCTAAGCTGGCCCTGAGAACTCCAGTGTCGGAGTTCAGGCAGTTCTGAGTTAAAAGGTAGTTGGATAATCCTGAGAGAGGACACTGAGAATTTATGTGTATTGGAAGAAGATCCTTTTTGACCTTGGCTGGTACAGGTTCTTATTGCCTGACAGCACACCACTGGACAAGTTCAACACCAGCACTGTTTGGACACCTCACATGGAGATTTCATTTATTAGCCTGGCCTTTTGCCTTTTCCCTGGAGTTTCTCTTTTTCCCAGCTGTTAGTGCAGCAGTGTGCTTGTCTCCCAGTGATACTGGGAGTTGGAGTTCCCCCTTTGCTCCAATGGTTTAAAAACCCCAAGAGAAACAGGCGTTCAATTTGAAATAAAAGCTGGAGAGAAGCCAGCACTCAGGCTCACCTCTCACCCTGTGGCTGCCTCTGCCAGGCTGGAGAGCGAGGTGTGTCCAGAGAGCTCCTCGATAAATCATCATTAAGTCCACGTGCAAATAGAGCAGCCAGGCCCAGGCGCACAATTAGGCACCTAATTATGTTGAAAATGCAATTGCACACTTTGCTACAATGGCCCTGTGGCCTTGGGAGCTGGCTGGGGCCCATCCTGGCCCAGTGTGGCACTGGGGTGACACCTCTGGAAAGTGTCCTGTGAGGGGCAAAGGTGTTCACGGCACTCAGACGGGAATCTGCCCAGGCACAGCATGGGTGTGTGACCCTCATCCAGCTGGGAAGGAGAGGGGACAGGCCAGAGCACAGGTGTGTTATTTCTGGCTCTTTTTGCTGCAGTTTCTTTTTCTTCCTTTCAACAAAGCAAAGAGGGGAATACCCAGCCAAGTGGGATCCCTGATGCAGATGACAGTGTATGAGTGTATGACTGACTGAAACTGCAGCAAGGCTGATTCCAAAGGAACACAGAGTTTAAAATAACACCGTCACTGTTCAGGGACAGCATTTTCCATATGAAAATGTCTGATCTGGGAGTGTTGTCAATGCCATGATCCTAGCGGGCCAGACTTTTCAGCCACTGCTCCCACTGGCAGGGCCCACCTGAGAGTAGCAGTGAGTGACCTGGGAGCTGAGGCCAGGCAGTGGGAGAACTGCTTCAGCTTTTGCTGTTCCCTGCACAGATGAGGTGCCACCATTGGCTTCAGTTCTGTATACCTGTGCTGAAAGTTTTCAACCTGGACTTGAATGCTTAGCAACCGAGGGAGGAGTCCAGTTCCTAGTCAAGAAAAATGAAGCGCCCTTGTCCTGTGCCTGTTCAACATCCTTATGCATTTTCTTTATTCTTAGTCTTGTAAAACCAGCAGTCACTTCTCCTTGATAACGTGCTGGTAATTTCTTGGAAGGAATTTGAAGGAATTCCTCATTCGGAATTGAAAAGTTACACTAAAAGTCTGAGAATAAGACTTGTTGGAGAGAATTTACTAGCCAAGGAGTGAAGATACAGTATATTTACATTATAAAATCATAGAACTGCTAAAATTACTGCAGTTTTTAGTTTTAAAATGCATGTTATTTGTACAGTCCGAGGTGCTGCTCAAAGGAACTTTGTCTATGTCAGGGAATCCTCATTAGGTTTATTCTGTGAACACAGTAAAACCAGGATTTCTGTATGGATTCAGGAGGAGAGGCTGTCTGGGCCTCATTTCTATCCATTTTCACCCCACCTGCCATGGTCAGGCCAGCAGCTGAGAGGTGTTTGTGTTTCATTTTTGTGCTCACCACCACTACTTAATCCTAAGGAAAGCCAACATTTTGCTTAGAAAAATGCAGTGTTTCACATTTTTTGCAGTTTCTCACCTACGCTTCCAAAGAATGGGTCCATGTCCCAAAATCCCACCAAAAAATCCAGCACCAGAGTCAGGAATTCTATCTGTTATTTGGGAAAGCCAGTTTCACTGCACTTTGATCCAGCGTAGGTGCAAACATAGGGTTATAACCTGGGTCAGACACACCTGCACTTGTAAGCTCTTGCATCCCTGTCTCCTCAGGATTCCCCATCATTTGTTACTATCTTTGTGACAGAGGAGGAACAGGCACTACATTTTCTGATTGTCACTACCAAGTCTGCAGTGATTTATTCCTACAGGCTCTAACTGAATTAAAATCTCAATTAAGCTTATGCCACTTTTTTCTTCATTTTAATTAGGAACAGCCAAATCACTTGTCTGGGGGAAGGAGAAAGAAAAAGATAGAGAGCAGCAACACTTTTTTCTGTTCTGTAGTTGTATTAATGAAGCCATGGTGAGAATGTCCTCCCAAAGAGGTACCACAGGACTGGACAGGTAACACAGACTCCCCAATGCAGTGGTACAGGAAACCTCAGTCTTCCACAGAAATACTTCCCTTGAGAGTTTCCTGGTGTCATTTCACACCTAACTTCTACAGTCCTCGCTTTGATCAGACACCAGGAAATGACCCACTACAGCAATGAATTTTTGGTGCAGTCACAATGAAAACCCTCTGAGATCATCAAGTCTGGCTGCTTCCCCAACACTGCCAAGGTCACCACTGGCCCATAGCCCCAGGTGCCACATGCACAGGCCTTGGAACTCTTCATGGAGAAGCATCACTTGTCTGTCCTGTTCATGTTCCAACTACAGCAAACTGTACACAGATCACACAGGCTGTGCCTTGAGCAAATCAGAGGTTTGCACTAAGCTCTCCTAATTTACCAAATGCTGTCATCAATGAAGTGTAAATCCATCACTTTTAGCAGCAAAGGGATTTTTGTGTGTTCCTCCTTCTGTGTTACCTGTTCCTTTCTCCCCAGCCAGCCTCTCTGAAGGCTGCAGCTTTGCACAAGCACAGGCTGGCTCTTTGTGGGGAGGCCCTGGCTGAGTTTGTGTGCTCCTCTACAGGGTGGAAGATTTTTTTTTCCACACACTGCCCCACAGGGCCTGTGGCAGGGAAGTGGCCATTCCACCAGTTCCTGCTGTCTGCAGGGGAATGCGCTTTCACCAGCAAAGCTGCTGTGGCAGGACCAGGGGCTCAGGCTTTCCTAGGGCTTCATGGAGCAGGAACCCTCCCAGGGGGACCTGGAGGCTCTCAGTGCTCCTGTGAATCTCCTGCTCAACATTTGCATGTTGACATTTTCTACTTAAGAGGCCTTTTGGCATCTCTGGCATTAATTTATAATGCTGTGGTAGCGAGGCTGCAGCATTGCAGGAACAGCCTTTACTTTAGAAAGACTTTGCTCTGGATTCCGACTGGATTCAGTGCAGTGACTGACCACATTCCAGCTGCTCCTGCTGGGATTTGGCTCATTGGGTTTTGGTTTGTTGAATTTGAATTTTTTTTCTGATTTTTTGGCTAGATTTTACAAGTGTATTTCTTAATTGTATTTCCCAGTATCTTTACATTTCACACATTCTAATGGAGTGTTACAGGACACTGCTGGATTTTGTGAACCTTCCTGTGTGAACTGAGCCCCAGGATCAATCCAAGAAAAAAAGAGCTTGAATTTGTGTACTTGTTTGGCAGATGTAACTCACAGACTCTGAAACCTCCTCTGGTTCATGCAAAGGTATAATTAGAACCAGGGGGTTTTACAAAAGCAAAGTGGGCTCAAAAGGGCCATTTATGTCAGTAAGGCCTTGCATGGGCAAAGGACAGACCAGCTGGATTGAATTTTATTACAGCTGGTACAAGGCCCCTTACAACATGCATGGGTCATTTAAAAATTTTAGAAATCATTTAACTTCAATCAGTCCTTCACTAACTGCAGTTAAATGCATGTAAGCCATTTGAGGACAGTTCACAAAGCTATTTTTACTCATTTAACTACACCTGTTTGAAAATATAATTTGAAATATGCAACTAATTACTATAATTGAACCTATGTTTCATTTTTTCCAGAGAAGTTTTATTTGGAAGTTTCTAATTTGCCAGTGCAGGCTTTGGTTCTGTTGTGCTTTCAACTCCAAAGAGCTGACATGCTCATCAGTGAAAGGATGTAGAAAAGGCACCAATCTACCCATGTTGCAATTAAATTCAGGCTTCAGTCCATGTGTGGCTGCAGCTTTGGAAGGTAATTGTGCACACCTCATTGCTTTTTAGTTCTGAATGCTGCTGTGGTCATTTACCAGGTAATTCCAGAGACAAGGTCTAAATTATCAGTAATTTCATAAAGTTTGAAATATCCATACCTAGCGGGAGGATGCCAGGGCACTGACTCCTGCCTCCCAGACTGTGAGTCCAAGAGTCCTGGAAAAGCCCCAAAGCTGGGGAGGAGCAGGGCGCTGGGCAGCCCACGGCTCAGTTCTGTGTACAACAAACATGGCGTTGCCATGGCAACCACGCTTAATTCGGTTCTGTAATAGCAGTGACAAACCCTGCCACTTTTCCCAAATTCACCACTTATCACAGCATTCCTACACCTTACCTCCAGTTAACCATTCCCAGCCATTTCCCAGCTCTCACACAGGGATTTTTGTGGGGGCTATTTCTTTCCTTCATCCAGTTAAACTAATCTGATCACTCAGGCAGCTTGAATCTCTCTCAGTGGGATAATTCAAATTTTTGTCAAACCCCTTAGAACTCTAGTGTCCTCCTCTTGGTGGCATTCCCAAGTGTCTCCTCAGGCAGAAGGCAGGAGGCAGCTCAGAGCAAGGCTCCCAGTGACACTGGGGGTGTTGGGCTGTGCCCACACACCTGCCAGCTGGGTCAGGGCCCTCTGCAGGGTGCACAGCTCCTTTGGGGAGATCTGACTGTGCCCTTCCTCATGGTCCAGTGCAGCCTGGGCTCAGGCTGGGCTCTGGGAGCAGCCCCCGAGCACACTGTCCCTGGCAGTGCCATCTCCCACTCCCCCAGCCCCAGCCAGCCTTCCTGGCCAGGCAGATATGAAACAGTGGGGAGTGTGTTTCTTGGTGTTTCAGCACTGCTGGGTGGATGCCCATCCTGGCCTGGCCCTGTGCTGTGCCCAGGTGTGTGCCCCCCCAAGCCAAGCACTTCCACGCCCAGGACCAAATCTGGGTCAGCCCAGCCAGGGCGGGAGGGTGCTGAGCAGGGGCCTACACACCCAGCACATGCTGCTCCATTTCCTTTTGCATCAGTGCAGCTTTTCAGGAGAGGCTGGTTCAAGTGTTACCCAAGTACTCAAGGCCAATTCCTGAATTAAGTGCAGGAGCTTCCTTCCCTATTTCCAAAGCTGATAACTCCATCACCACCTCAACCAGGCTGTGTACAGCTCTAAGCTCTGGCCAGCCTTATCCATGCTTTAGTGAGAACCAGATGTTCCTCCTCTTCACAGCTCCTCCGAGTTATCTCCCGTTCTGAGACTGCCGTCGAGGGTGCTTCCCCCTGCCTGGTAAAAAACTACAGAAATCCAGAAACTTTGGATAATGAAGCAAACATATTTTTGTGGTGCAGCGTGGGCAATTTTTTTTCAGTCTGCTGCTAGTTTTTAAATATAAAGTATAGCATATGTTTAACACAGAACATATGGAAAGAATGAAAAAGCAAATCTTGAATTCCAAGTATCATATTCTAAGTGGAAAAGACTCCACAGTGTGAAAGTGGTCATTCAGAAAAAAATCAGAAAGATACTTATTATATGTAAACACTTATAAACTTAGTTATGAGAGGGACAGTTCCCTCACTCTGGGCAGTGTCCAGACACACAGACAGGTGACTCCTGCTTTCAGAAGAAGGTGTGACTCCTCAGCCTCAACAGGAAGGGTGCTCAGCTCGGCAGGCTGCTCAGCACCCCTGCCAGGAGCTTGTGTACCCCTTCCATGATTTAAGTTAAGCTGGGTAAGGCGCCTTAATTTTCTGGAGAGACTGACACTGCAATGATTTAATTAATTTCTAAGCCAGATAATTCACTTCTAAATTCATAGCACACAGTTATGTTCAGTAGTTCTTCCATTTGTATTTCTCTCCACTCTTGTACTTTGTACCTGCCTGTGTAGGACAGATCAATCCAAACTTTCAGCTAGGAGTTCAGGATCTCTAAGTGCCCTAACTCCATCCACATGGACCTGGGTGCTGGGAGCAGTTCAGCTTCCCCCACAGGAATAGCAGCAAATGCTCCCCTGTCCCGTTATTGATGGGGAAAACTCCTGAGAGGCCATTTCACACACAAGGGTTTTTTTACCAGCAGAGACCCTGGCAAATGGGTAAACCAGCACGGCCACCCCTGCATTCCCTCTCCCTACCCTCTAGCCACATGCTCACAGAACCACGCCAACTCAGGCCCTGCCCTGCCCTGAGGAAAACACTGCGCAGTGCAAAGCCCAGCGTTGTCCACAAACCATCCCCAGACTGCAGCAGCTTCTTTTCTCATGTCCCAGCACTTTATCTCTCCTCCAGAACACAAGGATGGGGAAAACTGGTTTGAATGCCACGAGACATGTATTCTCTCTTATTTAGAGAGAAAGGACTCAGCAGTGGCAGGGAGGGGCCCCAGTGCAGGTCTGTGCTCCCCAGACCCACCAGCGCATAGGAAGCTTTAGACACCATCCTTACTGACTGTCCTCCTTCCCCCCTTTCTCTTCCCTCTCCTTTTGTGTGCAGTCCCAGATAACTGCCAGTCACTTGGCTGGGCTGGCTCACAGAAGGTGCAGCAGGCACAGATGGCACTAATGCATAAATGTGATCTAGTGAAGGGATGCCAGCACCAACCCCCAACAGGTTCCAAGGAACTGCAGTGCACTTAGAGGGATACAGGGATTGGCAAGGTGAAAGCTGAGATTTGCAAGAGCTCACTGTTCCCAAATCAACAACAGAACCCTACAGCAAACGAGCAGATTTCTTTATTAATTTAGCAAATGCACTTAATGCCACCATCTCTGGGTTTAAGTGTAACAAAGCCCCTCCAAAGCCCTCACTCATTATAGAAATTAAACTGAGTGAAGGAAAAAAGGGAAAAAGACAAAGGTGGGAACTGAAAACCAGAACAAATTCAACAGTCTGCTCTGATTCCCATGGTTTTTGCAAGAGCTTCTGAGAGGAAACAGAGGCACAGAGGGGTTGGGAGTCAGGGGATCTGGACATGGTCTGGCAGCAACGGAGTAAATCCCATAAATACCCTGATCCTCCTCAGCACTCGGAGCACACAAACATGCCATTAAATCCCTTTTTCCAGTAGTCGCTGGTAATGGACATTTAGGAAAAATGCACAGGGAATGGAGTAAACTCAGCCTGACCATGTTTGCACAGGACATCTCTCCTGACTGCTGGAGAACAGGGCTATCTCCATAGGCACATCTGTAGCAGTGACTTCTAGTGAGGGAAGAACATCTCAGGGATATAGAACCTCCACCCTCAGTCCTCATTCCCATGGCAGGAAGAGAGGACATCCCAGTGCACCCATCCTGGGGGTTTCCAGCACTGTGTGACAGGCCAGCTTGGGGGGCCAGGAAGGAGCCCCCTGACAGACCGCACCCTGTCACTGTGCAGTCCAGGGATCCTTCACATTCCAGTGCCATGAGCCTTATGCAGCTGCCTGTAAAGGAACTATTCCTGATTTTCAACACGGCACATAGGAGCAGAAGCAGCATCTAAAAATTAACAGAGCTGGTAACTTAGTGACACTGGCACCTGCAGGGGAGTTGTAGCAAATGTCTTGGCAGTATGAAATCAGAGAATGCTGCTGGGGAGTGGGATGCCCAAATATCTGGAAAGTGTGAATTACTAATCCCTTTGGCATTCCAACCAAAGCCTAACAATGTGCTGGGGGGTTTGTCTGCAGAAAGAAGAGTTTACTCTTGTGGTACCAGGGAAGCTGATGTGGCTGAGGGGTGGGGAACAGCCTGGCACCCGTGCCCTTCCTGGCCCAGTGCTTGGTGTCAGCAGCACTGAATTGTCACCAGCTATAGGGCTGGAGCAGCAGGGTCACAGTGGCATCTAGAGGGCTGCCACATTCAGTGTGTGTGCAGAACAAGGGTCCTGATGGGCTCTCCCTTCCCATCTGCAGAGTCAGAGCCAGAGCCAGTGCCAGTGGGCACAAACAGTGCCCAGCCAAGTGGGCACAACTCCAGGGAACTGCACCCTCCTGCCGCAGTCTTGCTAGTCTTTCTCCTAAGAGCCCTCACTTAAACTCTGCCTACTGCTTCAAGCAGATTGAGATCTTCCCATAGAATTTCTGAAGTGGATTTTTTGGTCATAGTAATTGTATGATAACTAGCTTAAAATTATTTTCATAGTGTCCTAAATACCACGGAACTGGGCTGCCTTCTCTCCTTACAAGCCTTTGCCACATGCCAGTCAGATGCTGTATAATCCATGGGCCAGGATCCGAACGCTGTGCCGCTGCTCCATTATGGGCCCAAAACGCAACCCTGGATGATTTATGCACCTAAAGCCATAGAGCACCTGGGTCTTAAATCTCTGAGCCATCTGAAGTCTCTCTTCAGAAAGGCCCAGGTTAGAGAGTTGATCAGGAAAAGGACACTAGGAAGTATTCCTAAAGGAAAGGGATTTTTGGAGAAGCCTGAGTTGAGGTCATGATAGAGGAGAAGTGGAGTTTGAGAATGGGTCTTCCGACAGTTCTAGTTTATCTGTTGCTACATCTGATTTCAGAGAAGGATAAATTGCTTTCTTCTCACAGTGGTTGCACAAAGGGGAGGAAGGAAGGAGGAAGGAAGAATAAAGGAGGAAGGAAGAATAATGGGAATGTTTAACTTGTGCTTTAGAGATGCCATCCCTAGGAAAAGATGCCATATTCCTGATATTCTTTGTCCTCACAGATAAAAAAGACCCCAAAGCACTAGGATTTGCTAATTTATGGTTTCACCAGGCTGATTCTTGATTCTATGAGACATGAAGTGTGATGCCTCTGTAGTAGCAGATTATCTTTCTTTTCTTACTAAAAAGATGTACCAAACTCAGGAAGTTGGTTAGGATGCTGACATGGTGTCAGTCTGTCTGACCCCCCCCATAACAAAAGTGGGATCCTCATTCACCTCAGGGATTCATCGCAGAAGATTAGAGAAGAGCTCAAAGAGCTGACACATGACTCAGAGAAAACCTCTCCCTTGTTCTTCCCCACATGCTGCAGCACTGCACGTGTGGCTCGCAGAGCTTCACCTGGAAGCATGAATCACAATTCAACCCCTCAGTGCCCCATGGGAGGAGAGGGAACTGTCCCAGGGACAGCGTTGCACGTCACTGTGGAGAGGGCAGGAGATGTGTCCTGGTTTTGGCAGCACATGCATGAGCAGCTGAGTGTCCGCGCTGGGCAATGTGTGCGCTGGGCTGGTGCCAGGACACAGAGCACCTTCCCCGTGGCAGTGGAACAGCCTTGCTCTGCCTTCCAAGGACTAAGGAGAGCTGAAGGAAAAGAGCCCTCCATTGGCAGGCGCCTGCAGTTGAACTGAGAACATGTCCTTCAGGAAAGGGACAGATCTTGCCAGGCCGGGGAGGTGCTTCCAGGGAGACAGCAGTGCTGGGAGTGAGGAAGGCTCACTGCCAAGGGTCAGGGAGAGTGAGGTAGGGCCCTCACTCCAAAGGATCCATGCTGGAAAAACAGGGACTCTCCAGGCCATTTCCACATCCTTTCCTTTTGCATAAGCAATGCTTGCCTTGCATGAGGAAAACAACAAACTCCTGCCCTCTAGAGACAGGAGACCTCCAGCTCTGCTGAATAAAATATTTGCCACAACCTCCTTTTGAAGCAGATGCTACAAATGCAGCCAGTTTTATCCTCCCCCAAGGCCCACTGGCTGGCTCAGCAGCTCAGCACTCCCTCCTCCCAGCCCTGGAAGGCCGGCTCGCAGGAGAGGCAGCTTGTCACAACCACTCTCGGTCAAGGCAGGAATTTATTTGGAGAACTGCTGAACACAGCAGCCACGGAAAACTTGGCAAATGAAAGAAATCCCTCCCTTTTCATGCTACCCAAACCTGTCAGGGCAGGACGGCCAGTGGTCATGCCAGCTCAGTGCCAGCTCCTGCCAACTCCCTGGCTGCCCACAGCCCTGTGCCATCTCCATTCCACCTTGTCCACAACAGGGTGCAGGGCACTGGGACATAGACGGAGTGCAGGTGGCTCTCGCTGGATGCCACAGAACACAGGGAGCTGCAGAGCCCCTGCACCCAGGTCCCATGGGGATACTCCCCTGGTGACTTGCACTCCCAAGATGGAACAACTGTGCTGACTTGTCCATATGCCCACTTACCAAGTAAGTGCTGCTCATGGGTAAGAAGCTGCTGTAATGGCAGTTCTTCAAAGCTGCCGGCACACTAAAGATACCCTTGGCTCCCAGGGCAGCAGCAGCTGTGTGTAGCTCCATCCATGCAGTGTGTATGAAGTGGGTATGAGCCATGCCATGTGCCAACAGCAGCATTTCACACATAAACATGCCCTGCCCTCCTCAGTGTGTGCTCCAAACAAATGTCTAAATCATAGGCACTGAAAAATAAAATCTTCCAACCTAGCACCTTTAAACTACCTCTTTGGAATCTCTTCATGGCACGTTTGGTTTGTTGGCCTGTGCTGCAAAATACAGCATTTATCAGGTGCGAAAGATAGGACTTATTTTTTAAAACAACTTACTCCTGTCTTCCTGCCCTTTTTTTCCCCACAGGTAAAGCAGGTCCAAGGGGTGGAAGGTGGCTGTGAGGTACCTGTAACTGTGCTGGCACCTTCTCCTCACAGCAGCCTTTTTTTGGGTTCCCTTGTGAAACCAGTTCCTGGACCCCAGACCCTGTGACCTTTGGAAGCTGACCTCCAGGACTGTGGAATTGCTGGGAAAGATCATGAGGTTCATACACACACACTAAGAAGGTTACATTACCTAAATCTGATGAAAACACAAATTAATATGCCTTTCCACTGAAGCTGCTGGCAAAGTTTGCTCAAGCAAAACCCCAAATTCTTGCTAGGGCCCAAACAGCACCATTCAGTTGTAGTTTCTTTTCATGATTTTAGTGTTACTTTAGGAGGCCTTTGAGCCCATCCTGCAGTGTTCTCAGAGCTACCTCAGTTCTGTCACAAGTGTTTCAGCCAGCAATTCAGGAATTCTGGGGAAAAGCTGCCTCAAGCAGCCCCAGGAACCATCCTGGTGCCTGCAGCAGTAACACCAGTTCGGGAGCACATCTCTAAGGAATTATTGTTGATGACTTGTGTGACAAAAGGTCCTTCTAGCAGCAGGTTGTCTTGTGAGGCAGCTCTCTGGGGGTAAAAGTCCTGCTCTCACACCATGGCTCAGGGTGCCACCTGCAGAATGCCAGTATGTGGCCTCTGCCACAGGTGAGACGGTGGAACTGGCAATGGATTTGCCTGACATCAGACAGACGTGCTGGTGGCAGCACACCTGGGCAGAGTGGAGTGCTGAGAGCCTGGCAGCACAGCTCTGGGCCTGGTGTCAGCAGGATGGGAAGCCAGTTTCTAACACCCACAATGCCCTGAGCTTTGTACCACATTGTGGTACAAAGAGCAAGTGGGAGAGAGATGCCAGCATCCAGTCCCTGAGGGCTGTTCAGAGCTGCACAGGATGGAGTGGGTTAGCAGCCCTTCTCCACAGTAAAGAGTGATCTTAAAATATATGTATAAACATTCCTTCAGTTGTACACTTGTCAGTGGGTATTTGTAGGGTGAAGGAGTGTTGTAACTGAAATACATCCCAGGCAGCGAAGCCAGGGAAGGAGTGGTCGGATTTAATGCCAGAGGAATTTTAGTGCCCAGATTGGCCAGGTGACACAAGCTCTAGGTAATGCTGCTTCTACCACCTCTGGAACAGGGAGGTCACTGAGGGCCCTGTTGGACAGCAGGGTTTGGCCCCACACAGGCACTCTGGTTCCACTCCCACTGGCCAGGGGAAATGCCAGGATCAATTCAGCAAGGAAACAGGACTCTGAGGCAGGTGCTGCCAGGCACTGGCACCTCAGTGCCCAGTTTGAATCCCTCCCAGCTTTACTCCCTCAGAATTCCCTTTTATTGTCACCGTTGCACACAAGTGTGCAGACTCAGAGCACATTCGTTATCCCAGTGAGCAGCAGATGGGGAGGTAATGATTCTGAAGAGATGTGGAAAGCAGGAAATGGCCTGTTCCCATGCATGAGCAAAGAGGAAAATTTGTACACAATCCTGTCTGTTAGTGAAGGGCTGCAGGTAGGAACCCACTGCCCTCAATTTCAATCCTTAGAGAGAGGCAAAGTGCAGGCTGGGCCACATGGGGCATGTGAGAAGAAATAGAATGAGATAAGCAGGTTCTTGCCTGCTGGCCCAAACTGCAGCAGCAGCCTGCTCAGGCTGCCCTGGGGAGCTGTCAGGAGCAGACCGCTTCCCAGGGACACAGGCTGTGTTCACAGGGATGTGCCCATGTGTGGGAAATGGATTTGTAGAGAATTCTCAAAGCCTGACAGAAAGCTCACATAGTAGGCACCTGAATGCAAACTTTGAGTAAGAAATGCTGACTTAGAAATGCTATGGAATAGGGCAGACATTGTTGAGAGAGAAATGGAACTAGGAACAAGTTTCAAATGATGGCCTTGCAAATAAGACTAGATACTTTGGAGAAATAGAACTATGAAAGATGTATTGTAGTAGGACCCACGAGGGGTAATTTTAGATGATTGGCTTTAAGGCATTAACAGCATTGTGTGGCAAAAGCTGATAGGCCAAGAAATGTTTATAATGTATTGTAATTAGGAAATAGTTTGACTTCTGATTGTGATGGTGTAAATTGTAACATCTGTACTGCCTCACTCTTCACATGAGACTGAAAATGGAATAAAAGTTTTTAAAATGCCTCTCAGTTGCCCCATCTCTGGGTCAGAAAAGAGCACAATCCAGCACCCATGGGGCATGGAAGATGCTCTGGTAGTGCTGAGAGGATGGGGCAACTGAAAACACAAGTGTTCAATACATGTCTTGGGAGGGACATTATTCTGAAGCCCTCTCCTTCCTCATGGCTCTGCAGGCACTGATCATGGAGTGCAGGATCAATGCCAAATCCCAACAGGGCATGTGCTCTTCATGCAACAGTGCAGCCAAGGTAGGAGTACACGAGTCTCAGCAATGGGCAATGGGGATCTTAGTCCTCCAAGACCAGGAGAAGCCAAGCTTTTAGGACATTGGATACCACACGGAGCAACGACTGTCCTGGCAGAACAGCACTGCCAAGTGCTCCTCTGGGGAAAGCAGTTGTTCTTAGTCCTGAGCCAGATGCTGAACACATCAGCAGTGCCATCTATGGAAACTTTTCCCATGGATACAACTACTTGGCATGGTAAAGGAAACACAGAAGGACATGCACTTGAGACCAAGCAGAGCAGCTCAGCCTGGAGGCTCAGTGCAGTCACATCCCATCCCAGATCCAACCTGCATCACCTGTCCTTTTTGAATTCCTGATGAAAATTTGAAGATGAATACTGCAAGAGCTCCAGAGGAGCCCTTGCTGTGTTCTCCTGCCCCTGAGGAGCACAGAATTCTGCTGGGCTCACAGGACAGCAGCAGGTGTCTGCTCACACACACACAGACGCCCCANCCATGGGGCATGGAAGATGCTCTGGTAGTGCTGAGAGGATGGGGCAACTGAAAACACAAGTGTTCAATACATGTCTTGGGAGGGACATTATTCTGAAGCCCTCTCCTTCCTCATGGCTCTGCAGGCACTGATCATGGAGTGCAGGATCAATGCCAAATCCCAACAGGGCATGTGCTCTTCATGCAACAGTGCAGCCAAGGTAGGAGTACACGAGTCTCAGCAATGGGCAATGGGGATCTTAGTCCTCCAAGACCAGGAGAAGCCAAGCTTTTAGGACATTGGATACCACACGGAGCAACGACTGTCCTGGCAGAACAGCACTGCCAAGTGCTCCTCTGGGGAAAGCAGTTGTTCTTAGTCCTGAGCCAGATGCTGAACACATCAGCAGTGCCATCTATGGAAACTTTTCCCATGGATACAACTACTTGGCATGCTAAAGGAAACACAGAAGGACATGCACTTGAGACCAGGCAGAGCAGCTCAGCCTGGAGGCTCAGTGCAGTCACATCCCATCCCAGATCCAGCCTGCATCACCTGTCCTTTTTGAATTCCTGATGAAAATTTGAAGATGAATACTGCAAGAGCTCCAGAGGAGCCCTTGCTGTGTTCTCCTGCCCCTGAGGAGCACAGAATTCTGCTGGGCTCACAGGACAGCAGCAGGTGTCTGCTCACACACACACAGACGCCCCAAAATGCTTGTCACACTTGGCTCACCACCATCAATGGCCAAGCTCCAGGCCGACGGTGGACACTGTCCCAGAGTGATCTCTCCTCCCCCCTTGCTCCCAGCACTGCCCACAAAGCCTTACAGGCTTGGAGAGGGAACCTGATGGGGAGAGCTGCTCCTGCAGGCCCCTCTTGGTGCCTTGTTTTGGGCATTGCCAGGTGAGGCTGTAACCTAGGTTTTGGTGTGAGCACCCACCCCCTGAAATCCCATGCCCTGTGAGAATTTTTTTCCACCTTGCCCTGTAACTTAGATGCACTAAGAAATTCAACAACTAAAGAAATGGCTTTCATGTAATATAAAAGAGTTCCTTCTTAGGTAAACCTCCTTGCCATAGATCTCTTTCCTGTTTTTTGTTGCTGTTCAAGACCTGCCACATTCTTTCCCTGCAGTACCTCTAGTGCATTTGTGAGCATGAAGGGTGAGGTTTTTCATATTGGATGTGGTGCATGGAGACAGATCTCATATTCCCTACAAAGATCACCAAATGCATGCATAACTCATTTTTTAATTACTCTAGTGCTAAACCACTAATTTAGTGCAATTTCATACTGACTACATGTTGGTATTGTTAAGGTTTATGAGCCAGTGATTTACAAGGCATGGTACGTCAGAACTCAAATTGGTTGGACTGATGGTTTAATTGAGCACAGGGATACAAGTGTAACAGTAATTCCCCACACTAGGGTAACCTGGCAATGCCACCAGGATGGGAATGCATTAGTGGAATTGGTTACATGGAAAATGCATGTTTTCATTGGGAAGTCCAAAACCAGACTGGTGAGACTAAGATTTAGTAAATAGTGCTTCTACTTCAGTAAATAGTTCTTTCTGTAAAGGTCAGATTAATCAGAAGAAGAATTTAATATTCTGTTTCTAAAAGCTGATCTTAGTGATGACACAGATATTGCTGCATGGGAGGTTTTGGATGCCTTTCGAGGAAGTCCGCAGCTTTTTCTCCACACCAGTTTGCAGGAGACAGTGCTGTTGGTCACATCACGGAGTTTCTAGTAATGAAAACCTGCAGCTCATATTGATCTGAAGTGATAAATCCCTAACAACTGAACATCAGCCTTTTATGTTCTGCCTGCCTCAGTTTGGCAATCTAGAATGCAAATGGTTGAACTTTACACTTAAACTGAGAGTGTATTTTTTATTACAGGTTACCATCTGATGCTGACAATGTTTAGAGAGACAGTATTTCTTAGGGCTCTGAGATTCCCCAGGTCAGGGTGTTTTCCCTGCCAGTGACATGGACAAGAGTCTGCCTGATCACACAACTTCTTTCTCTCCTCCCTTCTCCATGAGTCATGGAATATAGAAGTTGGGGACAGAGATGTAGGAGATAAGTAGGGAACCAGAAAGGGCAGTGCTTGTTCAAGGTTCTCCTCTCTCCCTGCTCTGCTTAGAACCACTCATTCTGGCAGAAAAGCCATGTGGATATGGCACTTGGGGACATGGTGGTGGCCTTGACAGTGATGAAGGAATGGTCGGACTGGGTGATCTTAAGAGCTTTTCTAGCCTAAAGTATTCCATGATCTCTCTGCATCTCTTACATTTATAACACAGGTAGTGGCAGCCAGAAATTCCTACAGTTCCTGTCCCCACCTTTTCACTGGCTTTATATTTCTTAAACAGCTGACAGAACCAGAACTGAAACATTAGGAAACCCATTGATGAGAACACTGCCCCTCTCATGCCAGCCAAGACCCGCTTGAGTCATGCCAGATAACTGTGTGCCATCACCCTCCTTGATACCCAGAAAAACTGGAGATCAAACTAAATGAGCAACAGGAATATGAAACTCATCCCAAATTTCATTTGGCAATTCCATAATCTCCCAGGTTTGAGCAGAAAGCAGTACTTTCCCTCCAACAGTGCATCTCTTAAAGCAGAAATAAGGATTCAGAGCACAAAGCAGTGCTGCCTGCTCCAAAGCCAGCACTGTTCATGTGGCACCATCCTTGACAGATGCCTGAGACCAAAGGCAAGGAATTGCTTCTGTGCCAGAGAGCTGCTTTGAGGAGGCACACCCTACTCCAACATCCCTGACCCTGTGGGAGTTTAGGCATTTAAATGAACTCCAAGTGAATAAAAAAGGTTTAAGATTTTGGTGTTGGATTTGTTTCATTCTGCTACACTGAAAGCTGTCAGGATTCACCTGGACCCCTTTATAGATATGGCATCACAAGAAACCCTTTTTCCTTCTGTGCGCAGTAGATGCAGAGCTAGGGTCATTGCTAAAAAAATGCAGTTTCAGATCAGCAGCAGCTCTGCTAACAGTCACATTTATCCGCGCTCACTGCATGAGGACCTGGCTCAGGGAATATTTGGGGGCAGGATCTGCCTTTCCCATGTTCTTCCCTTCCCACAGTCAGATGGGTTTGGGTTTGCTCACTGCCGCTTGCCAGAATTTGTGAATTATGCTCACAGAAGGCCTGGGAGTGTTGGAATGTGTCGCCCGTGTCCTTGTGCTTGCCTAGAGCCTGCATTTGTAAGGCAAATGCGGTGCCTCACTCTGGGTAATTTCCATTAATTCTTAAAAGGTTTTCATGGGTTTGTTATTTTCCCAAACATCTGAATTTCAATTATAGCCTCCTTCTAGCATCCAGGAACCTCTGTCTGTGTGCTACTCCTCCAGTAACAGCTTCTCTTTTCCCTCAGGGCCGCTGTATCAACTTCACCCGAGTTCCCTCTCAGTAGAGGAGAAGAAGCAGATACCAAGAGGAGAGACAGCCACATTGCCACTGTCCTACCCAGCTGAGAGAACCGAGCCCTTCCTTGCATCCCTTGGACCATCACCCAGCCTGAGCTCCGCAGGTTCCCGCATCCCTGCTCCAGGAGCCCACATTCCAACTGTGCACTGGTGCTCTACCCATGCCCTGGAGAGCAGCACTGTCACGTGTGCCTGGCTCTGTGCAACACCGAAGGGACAGCACAGACACCAAAGATGAGAATGCTTTTCTATTTTTATTATTTGCTGTTTTTTAAGGACTACAGATTCTCAGGATGCAATGTGCTTTTAGCGGCGACGCAGCGTTCCTCTGCTGCAGCAGAGGCAGGTGGTATTTACACAGGGACTACTCGCCACAGGCACAGGATAACAATTCCCACCAGGCTAAGCAGGCGCAGAGCCGAGTGCCTCAGAGCCATGTCAGATCCCCAACCCTCGCCAGCTCCCTCCGTCGTGCCTTACGGGAACCTTCTGACTGGAAGTCTTGTCACTCTAACACTGAAAAGTGCACACGCATGACAAAATGTAGACAAGGATGCCTGGAGGTATCAGTAGCAAGCAAGACTTTGCCCTTTAGTTTTTGAAGACACCTTTCTTTCATTATGCACCCGGGACAGGAAGGAATTACTAGAGCGTTATTCCGCGGGAAGACAGCCTGTAAGCAGAGATCTCGAGCTGAGTTGGAGGGACTGATGCTTCAAGACCTTGACACTGTGGCTGGTGTTTTTTTCCCCTTCCCTGCATTTACAGTTCAGTAGCGCATAAAACATCATCATCTATAAACATACCTAGCAGTCGTAGGCTTGTGTGTTTCTTTTTTAGGTTAAAAAAAGCAGTAGCCACTACGCTGGTATCTCAGGGTTTTTTTCCCCCCGCAAATCTCCAAGGGCTCTTCAGCGTCACAAGCCAGCAACTCTCTTTGCATGAGAATTTCAAAGTTTAATTAATATAATTAAAGGCAACAGCAAGCAGCAGCCTGTGAAGATTTTGCTCATCTTTTTTATGCCTTTTGACATTGAATGACCTATTACTGTATGTGCGTTCCTCAGTGGCGGAGGGGGCGCCGAGTGTTGGGTACGATTCCTCAGTGGGAAAGACCTCTTTCCATCAATTCAGAAATTAAATTTATGGAAGCGCCGGCCATCACCAAACATCGACAATGTATGTATTATAATTTTTTAGAAAAACCAGTGTCGTGTCACGTCGACGATGCCAAATTATGTTAGCGTGAGCGGAAACACTGTGGGGGAGGAAGGAGGGAGCAGCTGAAGAAAAAGGCTCAAATGATCCAGTCACTTTCGATACTGTACTTCAGAGGCAGAATGGATATTCGAGTCGAAACCTGACAAAGCGCGCCCGCTTTGATGGGAACTGGTATAGACAATGACCAGTGGCTGGGTCAGTGGGATGTCTCTCTGCGAGCAGGGAGGCTTATCAAATGACACTAAAAATAAGTTCAACAACCATCACGTTGGAGGGGAAAAGGCGAACATTTCACATTTGGTGGGCATGAATGTGTGCAAGATGGAAAGAGCAATGCGGAGCATCCTGGGCTAATTATCTCCTTTGTGCTCTTCATTGGAATCGCAAGGGACAGAAATAATTCTCTTGGTCCATGTCCAAATCCGTGGCACTGCCCAAAGATGCCTTTACATTTATCCACTCGCTTACATCTTCTGCTTGAGTTTATTTATGTCACTGGTAGCCTCATCAGCAACAGTCTGCACATTAGACTATAAATAAAATTATTATCTTAGTTTCAGTCATTATTTCCGTCTTCTCCTCCCCCATAGCCTCCCCATCATTCCCACAGCGCAGACCTCCGTTGTCCAGGGCCATGGTTGACCCATGGTACTGACTTCCAGAGGCAGCCCACTTTCCTGTGCACAGCGTGGCTGGGAAAGCTGCCACAGCCGCACCCTGGGGTCCCGGCTGCCCATGGCTAGGGAAAACCCTTCAACACCACAAGGATGCTGCTCATGCCTTGTGAAGCATCAGCCACGCAACCAGAACCCCTGAGTGCCCGCAGCGACGCCCTGTTGCTGCAGAAACACAGCTTGGGTTGCACTGGGCCTGGGCTAGGGACCACTGACCCACAGAGCCCAAGCAGCAAGCCCTTGGCTGAGCTCAAACCTCTGATGAAATCTCTGTGTGGTCTCCAGCCCAATGCAAGACCAAGAGCCAACACTGGGCAGGTGTGCCAGGACACAGGTAAGGTCCTGCACTGCACCTCAGGGCGCTGAGGCGGCACAGCTGGAAGCACCGAGCTCAGCAGATGCGAGGTTAAAACACAATCAGCTCCCTCTTACTTTTCCTCCATTTTCCATGTACACATGACACATTCCAAGGTATCGCTGGAGTGCTGGCTCATGTTCTGAACTGCACTGTGTAACAGGACAACATGCAGATGAAGAGGGTTTTTCCCCTCACATTTATTTCCTGCCCCTCAAAGAATATTTGTAACCAAATGAGACACAAAAGTAGAAATCCACTGATCATTTTTGTTCTATCTGCCTGTGTCCATTGAAAACCATGAAATGAGCAGTTCTTCACAGAAAGGCTGATCCCAAACAAAACTGCATTTTGGGTCTCTACACAGATTTTCCCTTCTAACTGGCACAACATCACAGCATGTTCCACTTGATATTTTGGTGCAGATAATACCTGAGAGCTTCGTTATTGCAGTGTGGAATGTCCATCACAAATAATTTTGGGGGCAAGAGGCATAGGATGATATAAAATCCACTGATTCAGATGACACAAATGAGACTTCCTTGGCAGGAGTGCTCAGAATGCCTGAGAGAACCCTAAAGAGCCATGTACAAAGAGCCCAACAATACCACCAAGCAATTCTGAGGGGCTCCTCTCACCAGTGAGGCAAGGGAGAATTCATGGGAATAAGATGATCCTCAATATAACAAGGCTACGTTTATTTTATACATTTTGATAATAGCAGAAATGAATTGGCTGGAGTTAATATGAACTAAAAATTAATTCTGCTGTGTTCCCTTTCAGTTTTTTGATTTAACAAGAACTACAGCATTCATCAGGCATGAACCTGCTGTGTGTAACCCGGGGGAGCTGGGTCAGGCTGATCTAAGGCAAAATGGAAGGGAATTCTGAGTGCTGCGATGCAGGCTCATCCCAAGCCCTGGGCACTGCAGGAGAGCTCTGGCTGGCTGGTACTAATTCCTGTTGGAGATTTTCCTGCAGGAAATTTCTGTGCTACATCCCTCTTCTTCTGATCATCCTTAATGTGACACCACAGTTCAGCATTTTGCACACTGCAGTTTGTTTGACACACTTCACTCAGCCTCATCACACTGGAATGCTCCCAACACAGGGATGCATTCCCACTCCTGGGGATGCTGAAGTTTTATCTTCGACCCCTCTCAGCTATGACACCTCATGCAGGTCATGGGTTTGCATCCCTTTCTTGGGATTCTCACAAACTCCCAGGACACAGGTTTCTGGCTTCTGCAAAACCCGTGTTGACATCAGACTGTTGTCACCTTAATATGTCCTCATGGTTCGAATCATGCTGACAAATTCAAGGGAAAAAAACAAAGTTGAAAGTTCTAAGTAGGGGAGGTTTTAGGATTTTCTTTTTGCTGTTTCTCCTGCACACGTAGGAGGAACTTGGGAATTCTGTATTACGTTGTTTCAGACCAAACCTCCCTTTCCAGCTGTGGAAGAATTGGCTCTTTTATTGGTCACAATTCAGACTGTGGGGAAAGGTGAAACAAACCCAGTGCTATCAATGAGGGAAAAATCCGCATTTGATCCTTTGTCATTGAGTGCTGCCTCATGACTAGAGGAATCTTGATCTGCTGCAGGACAGGTGTTTTCTTTAGTTCACTGGGAAGCAGCAAAGTCACCAGCACCACCTGCCTTCAGAGTTCAGCTTGAGGAACCTCTCCGTCACCAGAGCTCCTCTGAGGGGAAATTTGGGAACTCAGCTCTGCAGTGCTGGGAGGCAGGACCTGTCTCTGACCTCCTCTCTGTGCACTGCTGGGCATGCAAAATGGGCCTGGCAGTGTGGCCCTGGGAGCAGGAAGGGCACGAGTGACATCGCCTGCTGCAGACGCCAGACTCAGGTACGGCCTGAGCAACGTCCCCTTCCCGACTGCCAGAGCCAGCGAGGGGCTTGGCTGTTGTCCTCACCAAGAGCCAGGGCTCTGGTCAACGGAGCTGCACCACTGTGGGACACTGGGCAAACAGCCTCATGTGGCCAAAGGGGCGGCACAGCACTCCCAAGAAAAGTCACAGCAGGGGCAGCATGTTGAGCAGAAACTTCAGAGGCTGCAGTAAGCAAGTCCAGGTAGTGCTTCATTTGCTAAGGAGCAGCTTCTGAGTCCTTCTTTTGCCATTACAAAATTAACATCACAATTTCTAGGGACAGCCTTATTAGACCTGGCATGTCCTATTTTATTTCACAAATCTGTTTTGCATTGGCTCAGTTAAAATTGTTATAGATTTTTGGGTCCTGTATAGGTGCCATCTGTTTAGCAGTGCAAGTGGGTCCTTGTGATGCACTTGTAAATTTTGTGCTGCAGTATTTTTTTAATATAATGAGGGACTTCAGATGCAAGAAACTGCCTTTACTTGATAATTTTTTTTGGGTTTTAGCAGTGAACTCATAATGGTTCTTCCTGTGTTACAGGGATGGCTCCACAGCCCATGGAAAAGCAAGACTTGATTTCCACGTTTTCACCAAAATCATATTATTTAATTCACACTTTTTTTTTTTTTCATTTGTTTGCTCTGCCTGATTTTGTAAATGAACTTATTTTCCCAATCAGGAATGCACAGGACTGCTCAGCTTGGGCCTGTGGCTGCTGCTGCCTTCTGGGGAGCTCTGGTATGTACCAGTAGGGCCCAGGGACCCACAGCAACAAACCTCAGCCATCCTCACTGGGACTGGGAACAAACACACCTTCTGAGGCAAAAACCCCACCTGCAAAGCTGGATGTACTCTACAGCACAGCCGAGCCCAGGACAAATCTCTGGAGGAACAGAATTCAGACATGGTTTTATACTTTGGGGGTTTTAGTACAATTTTTAGGTCTGCTCTGATGTCATCAGCACCGAAATGCCATTTCTGAGTCCCAGTGAATTATAACAAAATCCCAAACCCAACCCATTGATTGGTTCTCCTTTAAAAGCACAATCTCAAATTCTGCTAAATTCTCTAACACATTGTAGGAGAAAAGCATCTGCAAGGGCACCCATCCTGCAGCATTTGTGGGGTTCTCAGGTCTGCTCCAAAGCCAGGAAAGGGGCCCCAGGTCTCAGCATTCAGGTTCTCTAAGTTGAACTGCTTTGTTTTGGGCGGTGAATTGGGCAGTACCCAAAAAGCTCCCAGCTTCCTGCAGCACTGCTCAGCAAGACATTTAGGAAAACTTGTTCCAAACATCATGCTGCTTCTAAGCTGCCTTCAGGGACACGGATGTACCTGGAGCACAGTTCTGCCCATTTCAGGATATAACAAGACATGACTAAGTCATGGAGAAATTCCTCCCTGACCATACCACTGATGTTAGCATTAACTCAAGCCCCACCTTGGCCCCAGGCACCTGCCCAAGCTCCAACAACAGCCCTCATTTCCCTGGACAATCTCCTGAGGGCACAGGGAGACCAATCTGCTCCAGTTTGTGGCACTGGAGCAAGGATTTAACCTGGGACCTGGGATTTAACACAGCACAGAAAATGACTGCTGGATACCCTGCTGTGACAGCAGGGACTACAGCGGCCCGAGACGCCTTCCCCTCTTTCCCAAAAACCTCTCCAGGCTATCCACACACTCTGTGGTTCCTTGGGACAGCTGCCTGGGATTGCCAGCCTCTGGGATAGATGGTGTCTACTGACAGAGCTGCAAGACGCTGATTAAATTATGTGCTTTGGCCAACCTGTGTGGGGAAAATTAATTTAAGCACCAAGTCATGGGTTCAGCGCTGCCTTGTTGGAACAGGGAGGTTGGGCTCTGTGATGCTTCATCTCCTTTTATTTGATTAGGCAAATTAGGAAACAACAGTGTGAAATGCATTATTGTACTGATCTGATGTCCAAAATGTGAATCTCATTAGAGCTCTGGCCTCAACGCTTTTTATTTAGTTTCTCTGTAAGCTGAGGAAGAGCAAGTAGGTCAGAAATAGATACTTTTCAAATTACATCAGAATAGTCCAGTAATAAACATCATATTCTGTACAGGCTTTGGCCCCTGGAACAGCTCCTCATAAAAAGCATCTCTAAGCTTCTGGAGAAATTCAGTACCACATGTGCGAGGAAGGGAGATGCACCAGCGAGAGGAGGTCAGAGCCAGAGAGCATGATCCATTGTCCCAAGATCCCTTAGAGCTCTGTGGGGTGAGACCCTGGGTGTAGGGACACTGTGCCCCCCCTATGGGATCCTCCATGGTCCTAAAAGGGGTTCTGCAGAACTACTCTTGATGAGGGTGCATGCTGTAGTGGTTTGGGGAGAAGAGAGGAACAAAGCAGGATGGATGGCAGGGTGCCACAAGCCCAGGGGACAGCCAGGTGCCATCCTGCCGTGACACAGAAAGGGGGGCTGGCCCCAGAGGGCTCTGCTCAGTCCAGCCTGTGCCAGGGCTCCCTGCAGAACCTCCTCACTACATGGGGCCCTGCTCTGAAAGGCTGTCCTCAAGGTCACTCTGTAACACCAGGGGAGAACAAACATACAGTATCAAAGTAAAACAACACAACATTTCACTGCAAAGAGCTCTCCCAGAAGAGCCAGTGCAGGTATCATTTGGAAAAGGGTCACTTCACAATGCAGCCCTTCCAAATTGCAGCTCCAACTCAGAATTAATTATCCTTTCACTGTCTTGGGTCTTCTTTTCTTCTTTGCCTCACATTAACTGCAGCTGAAATTATTTTAAAGCAATGATCTTGAACGTCATGTCCTTCAGCTGGCCCTGAAAATCCA
The DNA here is from genome assembly GCA_013399915.1 of Illadopsis cleaveri. Classification (NCBI taxonomy): domain Eukaryota; kingdom Metazoa; phylum Chordata; class Aves; order Passeriformes; family Timaliidae; genus Illadopsis; species Illadopsis cleaveri. The sequence goes on from VXBB01015265.1 coordinate 248,630, forward strand.
TTTTCTATGGAAAGCATCCTTTCTTCTCCAAGATTTCTGAGACTGTACAAAGCTCATCCAGGCTCTGGTTCTCTAGGGGTGTCAGATGCTTAGATAATACCCAGGTGTCTGCCTGCTGGACCAGCTCCAAGGTACTTTATTAGCATGAAGAAGCCTATTTGGAAGCAGTTTAACTCCTTCGGCTCTCAGGGCCTAGCGCATGTCCTGCAGCAGCAGACAGACACCAGGACACCGCCTGTGCATGGCTACAACTGCAGACTCTGAGCCACCACCACTGACTGACACATCTTGAAGAGGAGACACTGGAGACGTCCTGTCATCACAGCTGGAAAGATCACCTGGTGGTGTCCCACCTGCATGAAAGCAGAGGAGAATTGCAGGGCCAACTGCAGACCACAGCTCTGCTGCACACCTGGGGCTCAGCCCTTTCCCAAACTGCTTTGGAAGATCCCAGCCAGCCCCTCTTGGGAGCCATGCCCTCCCTTCATGACAGTGGCAGCATGAGAGGACACTGTGGGGCCTGTTTTCCAGGCATGACATGCAGCTCAGCATTCCCAGGCATGGACTGTCACAGGATCCCAAGATGTCTTTGTCTCTGGCACCAAGCAGGGCAGGGGCAACAAGGGCCTTTGCTGTACCAGGGCGACCTGGAGGGGCAAGGGGAACTTGTCCCTGATCCATCCAAGCACACACATGCCACCAGCAGCAAAGCAATGGAGCACATGAAGATCCTGTCAACACACACTTAAAGTAAGAACTGTGAGCAGATGCCCTTGGGATTTCCTGGGACTGCAGGAAACTTCAGCTCCTGGCTCCAGCAACTTTGCCCCAGCAGTGGCAGAATGTCTCGGCATGGTCCCACAGATGACACCACGCCCACTTGGACAATGCACCCTGCTCCATCTCCCTGCTGAGATCACATGGTCTACATCCCACCCTTTAACACAAGATATTTTCTTTAATTTCCAGAATACAAAATTGAACTATGCAAAAAAGACAGAAAAAGCACAATTCCCAGCCTTAAAAAATCAGTTCCCACTTAAAAAGCAAAGCTCCTTTTAAACTGCACACTGTGTTGCTTCAAAGCTTGCAGCAAAGCGCTAAAAATCTGAGCCAACAAGATACATAAGATTTGAACAAACACGGTCCCGAAGGCTCTGTTTAAAGTTTTAAAAGCCCAAGGTTTAAGTTATTTGTGAGCTGTTTGAGGCCTTTTCTTGGACTACAGAGGCAAATCCTTCTTTGAAGTTTGGGGTGTTTCCAAGTGGCAGTTGGCAGCAAGAGAAGAGTGGCACTCAGAGCCAACTGTGTTCTCCTTCTCCAAGCTGCTGCCCAGGTCACAGGACAGGATACATGCACCTCCTCTTGGAGATGACTCCCCTTTGAATGTCACAGCCACCACCACATCTATGCAACCAAAGAAAACATGTAGTCCTGCCAAAGCATTACACAGTGTATGGAGGCTGTGAGAGAGTGAGGTTCCTGTAGCTGGACTTCCAAACATACTGAGGAAACATGGATTTTGGGAAGAGTGAAAGGAAGTTCAAGCCCTCTGTAGAATGTAGCACCTCTGTAGAACGGGGCTCCAGAGCCCACAGCAGCTGACCAGGGAGAAGAGAAACTGTTAGCTCTCATCCCAGCTGGAGGAAAAAGCAGCATTATTGGTCTGAGCCACAGAGAGCAATCAGGGGCCCAGGAAAAGCTCTCACAGTGCTGCAGCAGCATTTTATCCAACAGATTCCCTTGCAAGCTCCATGTCCTTCTGCTCCCAGAGATGTCCCAGTTGTGACACAGATGTCTCTGGGGAATGTCAGCTGAGGGGATGTCTCCTCCAACCCCTGCTCTCAGGAATGTCCCCAGCCCTTACAGAAGGGAAGTCACGCTGGCTAGTGCAGCTCAAACCATTCACAGCTTCATCTCCCTGCCAGGACAGCACTGCACAGAGGGTTCCTCGACCAGGGCCTGGACATTCCTCAGGTGAATTGTCCTGAGGAAGCCAATGCTAAGTACATTGACACTGGAAGATGGTTCTTGTGTCCTCACAGAATATCTGGAAACCATGCTGGGACATCCATTGCCACTACAACAAGGTCAGGCTCACCAAGGTGCCCACCATCAGGCTCCTCCTCCCAGAGGTACTAAAACTGCACTTCCCTTCTCTCTTCAGGGATAAAGCTGTTCCTCTGGCATGTGCCCCAGCTAGAGGAACTTCATCTGTAGGGAGGTGATGAGGACTATTCCAAGTGGCTGATGTGGCACTGGTTGTATACAGGGTGGCTGGTGGCACCAGCTGCCTGCTTTCCCCTCCAACCCTCCACACACCCACGGGATCAGTTTAAGTGACAAAACCTTTGCAGGACCAACAGGACTTCCCTGTTACTTCTATTTGTTTTCTGTTACACAATGGCTTCTCCCAGCAGCTGAAGTTGAAATAGGACTGGCTTCAAAGGTAAACATTTCTCACAGCTTTCTCATCAACTATATTGAATACAGTCATAGCCCCCCCACAATATTTTCTGTATTTGCTGAAGGATGACGTCCTCCTTGCCTTCAGTGTGTGCCAGATTACTCATAAACCTGGACCATATGCCACTGCAATTTACTGATGGGCCCAAGCTGTTTTGGTAGATACAAAATCCAAGGGGATTAGGGAGGCTCGAGCCGCGCTGAAAACAGAGCAGCAGCAGTGGGGCAGCTGCTTGCTCTCTTTGCTCAGCCTCAATTTAGGTCAGTGGACAAGAGCTGCCCCATGCCAGGCTGGAGAGCCAGGCTGGCTGTGGGGGCACACACGGAGGGGACCCCAGCCATGGGTGTCTGCCCCCATGGGGGGCCTTGCCCTTCCCTGGGGCAGGTGAGACCATTGGGCTTCCTCAGATCGGGAACCTGGCTGCCACGCCCAGGGAGGAGCCCTCAGCTCAAAGCCAAAGAGGGGGAGCTCCCACTCATCCCGTGGTGACCCCGGCCAGGCAATGTGCCTTGGCAAAGCATGGGGACAGCCAGTGGTGGCTCCAGCAGAGCTCCCTGCTGAAACCTGGCTGGTGGCCTGTCCAGAAGGTGGCCAGTGAGTGGCAGGTCACCACAGCTGTGTTTGTGTGTCCCTGTCCCAGAGAAGGATGTGCTTAAGGAGAAAAAGGACAGCTGGAAGGACCACCTGAACCAGGGCCTTTCCTAGGTGGGGGTTATCCAGCCCAGAGGTGCTCAAAGCCAGCCTGTGGCTCCCAGCCAGCACCTTGGCTGCTTTCTCAAGAGCCTGAACTTGCACAGAACATGAAATGACATAACAGATCTGCTGACTTGGCATTGCCCATTTAACACCTGGCAGGACAATGCAGCTGCAGCAAGCTGCTAATTATTCAACAGCTTCTTTGCTGGTGTACTGGAATTGTCCTTCCCCTCCACAGTACCTTACACAAGGACCTCTACCACCTTGAACAAAGCCGCTGCTTTTCACCAGGGAATTCCAAAGGTCTGTGCAGAGCTCCAGGGAATGGGGACCAGAGTGGTTGAGCACAAGCACCCCAAACTACCCCATATGGACAGGAAGCAATCCTGACTAGGGTTGCTGTACACGGAATATCAAACTTCAGTCGTGGGAACCTTCTTTCCAGAATATTCTGCCGTTGGGTGTAATTTGGGACTTCTCATCACTTAGAAGATGCCTCATGATCAACATAGCCTGGCTGGATTTCCAGCTGTCAGAGCTATCCTCCACACCACAATGTACCCCATTGCAAGGAGCTGCTCCTAGGGATTGCACTGCTCAGCACAATTAAGTAGATTAGAGCGCCCATTATGATTTTCAAGTAAGAGTTCATGTTTTACCTCTCATGTCTCATCTTCACAGCTGAAATGCACCAAAAAACTGCGGACCTCTATCTGCTAGGCTCCAGAGGGGCAGTAGTGCCTGACTGCAAGAGCCTGCCTCAGGCACCCCGTGTCCAGGTCCCTGAGAAGGATGAGGCCATGCTGCATACCACTGGCTGCCAGCTCTGGCCCCGGGTCCTCGCTGGTGGGGACATCCCTTTGTGCCCACCAGGACAGCCCAGGGCCTGCAGGGCTCTGTGCCTGTGAGCCCTGAGCACCCAGCGACAGCTGCCAAGAGATTGTGCAGACAAATGTCTCCTGCAAGGGTGTGATTGGGCTTTTCTGTGTATTTTGCAGATTTTTCTCCTCAAGTTTGTCATCGCTGTGCCCCAGAGTGACCCAGACCCCCCACACCTTCCTTCAGACTCAGGGCAGGTGGGATGGAACATGATGCTCCCTGCTCCATATGCCCAGATGTGCCGTGCAGATGGGTCTGCAGGGAGGGATGGGGTCTGGCTGCCAATCACTGTTTACAACTCTTATTAAACCCATTCTCCTTTCCTAATTATTATAATAGTTCCTGAAAACACCACCCGTGGACTTTAAATGTTTGATGTGTTCTCTAATGAAAGCTGTGGAATTATCCCATGCTTGCTGCCACATGGCCCACACAGCAACGGAGTTGCTAAATAATTTTTAAAAATTTATAGTTTACAAGATGTATGTCCCATCTGTGACAATGCAGCAGCTCTCAAATGCCCTGAATTTCACTGCATTAATAACACCTCTTGAAACCAACTGGCTGTGCTCCACAGGAAGGTTCAATTACGACCCAAGGGGTGCGTCACAGTGTACACAGGTTGGAGACTGACCTTGTTGGGACTGAATGCCACTGAAGCACATAAATTCCATGGCCAAACCAAGTGCTTTACACCTCCAAGTAATGCACTGCTGTTAAAAGCATTATTCCAGAGAGAAAGAAGTTCCTTTCAGCACCTTTGCCAAAGCTCAGCCTAATGGCAGTCATGAAAACAAAAACCTGGTGAGTTCAAGTGCAGTGTCCCTGGAATGAGCGATCCCTGTGGTGAGATCAGGAGTCACTTCTCCCCCCTCTCCCAAGAGACATTCTCTGTCACAAGGCAAAATCACACAAATTGTGCCCAACTTAAAAACTGAGTTTGGGATGGGAGCCAGAGCAGATGGTTAGGAAAGCTAAACACCGCTGATTTATTTCTTACCCTTTATGCAGCAATATTAGAGACAATGGCCCTGATCAGAACAAATGAGAACAAACACGGGAATGCAGACTCAATAGAGAATTAACAACCAGCACTACCAGATTCCATTATGCTGTGATTAATTCTGAATTTGTGGCAGGATTATCAGCAGCAAACCTCTAGCTCTATCTAATAGAAGCAGTGCCCAAGCATCCAGCCTTTCAGGACTCTCCAGTCTGCAAGGGATTCCAGCAGGAAAATGGCGTGGAAGATGTCAGGCTCTGTGCTGTAAATTCAGCTGGAAAATGAACTTACGGTGCCTCATATCCACCCCACATCCCAAGAAAACATCAGAAAAGTCTGGACAGACACCAGAAGGAGCTGCAAGTCTCTAAGTCAGGGAGGTCTGAGGGATGTTACCTGCAAATATGAGGGACATAGACACAAGGCTGTCACCCTCCCTTGTCTGATCTCTCTGATGTGAGCACTGGCCTTCAGCCCCCCATTTCCCACTAGTCATACTATGAGGCTGGGGGAAACACCACCAGGTACTATCCAGCCTCCCTCCTCCCCTGCCATGGCTTCCTGGGGGCTCCAAACTCTGCTGCAGGACATACAAGGGCTTTGGTCACTGGGTGCCTCAGTTTGCCCATCTCCAGCATGCTACAGCCTCCCCTCACAAAGCTCCCCTCCCCTGCCAGGGACAAAAAGTGTGAGACACTCATTATGGTCTTGTTACCATCAGCATTCCTATAAACAGGCTATATGAATACTTAACAACTGCTCCCCACTGTGCCATGTCACCCCTGGCTTGGCTGTCTGTGCAGAGGACACCTGGCCTGGGAGCTGCCGCCAGCAGCCACAGGAAATGGACTTGCTGATGAGAGTGTTCAAGGCCGTTATTTGTGAGATGCAGCTGAGGTGGGACGCAATGAGTTCAGCCCTGTTTTGCTCCATTTCCCATAGCTAAGCACACAATAACAGCTGAATTTATACCTGGGGCTGCCATGCATGAATATCTCATTACAACTGCAAAGACCTTTTATTTGTGTCAGGCCTCGCACCAGTGCTGTGCTGTGTTAATCACCAGAGCTGGGCTCTGTTAATGACCAGCTCCTGTGGGAAATGGATGCAGCAGGTTTGGTTCCTTCCATCCTTGGCCCTCCATGATGGAAAGCAGGGGGCTGCTGCCAGGCTGGGATTTTGGCTGGCACATAGTGGATTACGGCTGGAGTCAATGGCGACGAATTCCTGCATGTCACCAGTGGTGAGAGCACAGAGCTGATGTCATGCCCTGAGTTGTGCTCGGCACAAAGAACCCACATTACCACAGCCTGCCTTTCAAAGAACTGGTTTCTTACAGCACTTGATCATTCTCAGGAACAGGCATGAGAGAAAAGCCAGTGGCACTGGTTTGATGGAAGTTTCTTGGGATATTTTTTAGGATCTTGCTGGAAGTTGTGACTTGTTTCCTCCCACCTCCAGGCAAGGAAGCTGCTCTTTTCCACCTCTGTGGAAAAGGGCTTCTCTGCACAGAGTTTATTTGCCTGTAACTTCTACAAGGTCCTATCTCCTAGCTCCTCCAAAACATCCCTAAAGCAGAGCCAAAAGGGAATGGAGCAGCTGGGAGGAGGTGGGGGACATTTAAGGGTGCTTGCAAAGGCTATGAACAGTTTTTCCTTCTGGAAAGCTGTCCCTTGGTAAAAAAGGGACAAGAATGAAGGCATGTGGGAGAGAAATCCAAACACAAAGATGGAGCCAGGTGATGCAGTGAAATACCAGCACATGAAACATACAGATGCTTATGAGGTAACACAAACCTCCAACCCAAATGTCTTTTACAAAACCAAATCCTTAAAAATCCTCAGTGTTGTTTTTCCTTTCACAAATATTCATAATTTGGAAAACTCTGGGCTGGAAATTGTTCCAGCTGTTCATGCTCCAGGGGCTGTGGCTGCAGTGAGTCAGTGCTGCATGCAGGAACCTTGTGAAAACTCTCTGCAAAGCCCAGCAGCAGCTGCCAGCACAGCACTGAGACAACACAGCAACTCTGCTTTTTGAGGCTACTCAGACCCCCTCCTACGTGACCCGAACACCTTTCTCCTTCACTCCTGGGTTTTGGTTCCAGCAAAGAAAAGAGGAGCAAGAGAAAAGCTGAAATGACTTTATTGGTCAGCCAGGCCAAGCAGGAACTTTGCCTGAAACTCCTCCAGTTTGCTGGACATGTAGTTTGGCTCCAAGCTTATACTGAGCTGTAGCCACAAGCTTGGAGCCAGCTCTGGGATCACCCAGAGAGCCAAGCAGTGACTGCACTCTGTATGGGGTTATGCAGCAGTTGCTACACTCAGGGTCACATCTGACTTGCACCCAGAAACTGGCCTCCACACCCACATTTTGGAGCTTGTAATGCCTGAATGACTTACCATGGAACATGAACACCTGCTTTAGCAATCTGTGGCCAGGAAAGCTTGGGAGACATAGATCTGGCAGTGCTTTTGGCACGACGGCAGGAAAGTTGTGGTTCAGAAGTACAGAGATTTGACTCTTCAAAGGGAGCAATTAGCACAGCTCTTCAAAGTAGACATGGAATAACGAAAAGGAATGGGATGTCTCCCTACAGCCTTCAGCAAAACCCAAATCTAACTCATGCCTATATGAAAGTTGCTGCTCTTAAAACTGGTGCTAATAAAAGTGGTGCCAAGATGCTGAGAAATGGCAATGGGAAATGTACTCTGAAGTGTTTTGAACTGTAAGTCAAGAGCACCTCTAGAAAGCAAATTCCAAGCTCACAGATCCAAAAAAAAAGCTCCCCCTTCCCAAGAGGCAACACTAGCAGCAGGAATGGGGATCTGCTCTGTAAAAGGGATGACATGGCAGTGGTACAGCCCATGCCTCAACAGCTTCTGTCCTGGCTGCAGGGGGGTCCTAGGGAGGGGTTCATGCTCTGTTGCTCCCCACTCCCATCTCCTTCTGTTCCAGGGGCAGTGGGATGAATGGGACGTGCTGGGAGAGGGGATAGTGACACGTCTGGCTTTGGCAGTCACCCCATGTGTTCTCTGGCCCTGGCAAGACAGCTCCAGCTCTCTGCTTTCCAAGGGGCTGTGGAAGGAGAGTTGCCCTGGGAAAGCCAAAAACATGGACATGAATGGAGGGAGAGCTCTGACCTCAAACCTGAGCTCTGATTCCACAAGGAAAATCCCACCAAAATTAGAAAGAAACAGAGTGACATTTGAGTGACACAGGGGAATCCCACATCGGGAGGGCTTCTGTGGGGGCTCCAGGTCACCCACTTACTTTACACCAAACAGGAACCAGAAGCAGCAAGGGCAGTGCCTTCCTCATGGGTTACAAGCCGTTCTATCTCGGGGTATTCATCAACACACAGTAAAGCCCTGCCTCCTGCTAGCAGGTACAGAACGTGGTTCCTGTCTTTAACCCGATCCTATTCACTAGGATTCCCCATGCTGGGAAGTGCTGACCAGTCTCCTCTCTCTCTCTCCCCATAGGCACTAATGGCATTTTTGGCTTGTCACCCTCCTGACATATACACAGGAGAAATTCTTTCTGCACAGAGCAGGAATGACACAGGGGAGTAAAACACAGAATACCCCAGGAACTCTTGTTATAATATGTTTCTTGGGATGGGGAACTTGCACATCTTTTCTCCAGTTTCTCTTTTATAAATATTTTATCTAACTCATTTCTTTCCCTAAGTAGATTTGGATATCAAAATAAATGAAATAAATGCAGCTCTGCTGTAGGTTTTGGTAGAATCTCCAACAACTGTGGCAATTGCTGGGGAGTTGGCATTCCTCTTAAAAATCCCCTTTTTAATTCCTGCTTACATGATTATGTCCTGAAGCACAGATACATTCAATCACCACCTCGGAGTACCTCGTAAATCTCTGCTCAGTATCAGAGCAATAACAACACGAAGAACCTAAAGTGCTTTAGGCAGAATATTCCCATTTGCTGCGCTTTGAGCATTGAGTGTGCTGGCCCACCTCAGGGTGCAGGAACAGCCCTAAATTCCTCTCAGGAAAACTGGGCTGTGATAAGCACCTGCCAGCTATGCTGGACATGATACCCAGGTAGCTGCACCGTCCCTTTCATGGGCTGTCACCTCCGGGCTCCTCAGCTGCCACAGCTCCCCCTCCCTTCCCTATCTCCCCCAGCTGTGCCTGAGATCCCATGCCCTAAAACCACTTTGGAAACTGAGCTGGTTAAACTGCTGGAAGTGTCTGCATGGGTGATTCAAAATCCACTTCAGTTCCTGTCAAATACAACTTAAATCCTCACAGGTTTCTCCACCAGAGTGGTGGGATACAATGAAACCACTTTACACCAGCACTGCCTTGTGATCTAGTGCAAGGTGTCCGCACCTGCAGCAGCTCACTCAGCCAGAGACTGTGAGGCAAAGCCACCGGTGCAGGTGAGAGAAGAGCAGCTTTAAAGGAAGGATAGAAGCACAAAACCTCTCTATGCTGGCAGGGGCACAGCGCATTCAGCTGCCAACTCTGCAAGTAACCAAAAGGGTGAGTGGTCTGGGGGGACTGCAGGGGGTGCAGCCCTGGGATGGAGGGTTTGGACAGCAACTGACAGGGAAGGATACTTGGTGGCCCACGAGGAATTGTTTGATCTGACCAAAGGCCTCGCCTGAAATGCTTGGAAGGTGTTTAGTGAAGCAGAAGAAATGTGGACAAAAATATACTGCATATTGGCTTGGCACTGAATGCCATTTGCAGTTTGGCTGCATGAAAGGACCTTACAGGTTTACTCCCTGTGAACGCAGATGTGGAGCCTTGCTTCAAGAAAACACAGAATGCTGACCTTAAATCCTCATATCCAACTTCCAAATGAGAAATAAATATTTAACACTGACAAATTAAGTCAACGCTGATTCATTAAGACCAGCAGAAACACAAGCCATGCCACAAACAATTCTCAACCAAAATTTAAAACCTTCTGCATCCAATTTGTGTGTGGCCAGTAGGCCAAGGGAGCGGACTCCCCCTCCACTTTACTCATTTAAAGACAAGTAGCATGTCTCCTAACGCAGCCATCCCTGACCATGGCTGTTTCGAGATTCCTTTAACCTTGTGCCTCAGTCCTGGATTTGTGTGTGCTTCCCAAGAGGAATCTGCCCATGCTGACCTGGCCCTGAAATCAAGGGCACTGGCAGGCTCCAGTGACAAGCACAGTGGCCACGGTGCACTGCTCTGGCTCCCTCTGTGTGACAGCCAAACTCTGCTGGGTTTTGCCCATCACTCCTGTTTGCCCTTCCCCATGGCCCCGTCACCTTCAGGGTGTGAGGAGCACCAGCCAGAGCCACGCAGAAAATCACAGGTTCCCAAGTGGCACTTCACACCCCTCCGAGTGCAAATGCTGCTGCTCTGGGATCAGGAGCCAGCAGGCTGTGACACCTGCCTCACCCAGGCTCCCAGGGCTCTGGAGGGCTGAGCCAGCCCGGTCCCCTCCTGCACCCTGCCTGACAAACCTGCAGCAGCCATGACCTTGCCACTGCACTCTGGCCACAGCCCCCTCGGGAGGAAGCACATGGGATGGGGACTCCAGCCAGGAGCTGGGCTGTGAGACACGGAGCTGGACAGGCACAGGGAGCAGGCGCCGTGCATGCATGGCTGGTGACCTGTGGGACTCAGGCTGGCAGCTCCTCCAGGGCTCGGGACTTGGCAGGCTCTGCTCCCAGCCCCTTCTGTGCAGCCACAGTCAGGTGCCAAAATGCTGCCCAGCCTGCATGTGCTTCAAAGGGTGAGGGGGAGGTGGAACTGGGCTGCACCAGAGCCTGTGGGCTACCAGGACTGTCTCCCAACACCTCCACCTGCTGTCACCTCACCTCATGGAAGGAACTAGCTTATCACAGTAGCATTAAGTTCATAACCTCTTTCCTACCATTTCACACTGATTTTTTTTTTCAACAGAAGGTGGTAGTGAAGAACCAGAAAGGTTTCAGCAGCCTCCTGATCATAAGGCCTAGAGAAAAGGCAAGAAGGCACCATAGCCAGAACTGCACACTCCAACAAGTCACGAAAAACAAGGATCTTTGCCTCTGAACACAGAAAGACTGGGGTAAAACATGGCAAATGCTTGAAATCAAGACACACAAATGGCAAATACTGAATTTGTAGCAAAGAATAAGAATAGCATATGCTAGACTGAATAAAAGCAGCAAGACATAGACAAGGCAGAGGGCTGTGACACACAGCAAAGTTTTCCAAATGGGGCTCACTAAACCTCCCAGGTGCCTCCATCCACCAGGACAAGTGTCTCCCTCTGTGCCCCAAAACACAGCCAGTTGCCTTCTGTACCCTATACTGTCTTCCGCTTTTAATTATATTTTTTGTAATTTTGTATTTAATTGTATTTTTCCTAGGCTTTGGCACCATCAATTGCTGCTCCATTGGACAACTTTGCCCAACAATAGCCAGACACGAATTGCACAGTGTGTGTGGGTGTTTAAAAACAAAATAAAACTCAAACAATGGTTCCCTGCTGAACCAGCTCTGCATCCAGCAGCCTTTCCCCATGGCCAGCACAAACCCACTTTCACATGAGGGCAATGCCCAGCCAGGCATACTCCAGCCACCCACATACCAGGAGACATCTGTTCTCTGGAGTGGACTGCAAGGCTCTTACAGACCCATACTCTCACTAAGAGGGTGCTATCAGAGCGGGGGAACCTGGCATACTTGGCACTTGCTCCCAGTTTAAGCAACATCCTTAATGACAAAGAATAGTTGCCATTGCAAATGTCCAATCACCCAAGCTCCATTCACCTCCCCACACGCTGGCGGAGGGTTGCTGGCACCGGGAAGCGAGCTGGGCTCCCTAAAACAAGGTTACTTGCTCAGGGAGGGTTATTGCCAATGTTATTGCCATCCAGGTATAAATATGTACATGGACCATCATTTTCTTGTAACAAATGGTGAAAGCCACTGCGGTGACAGTGAGGCAGCGCGGGAGCAAGGTGACTTTATCACCTACCCATGACTATGTTTCCCAAGCAGCCTCCTCACCAATCCGGAGCCCTCCGTGATCATTAGTTCCTGCACATGGCAGCAATGAAATTGTCCCTTAAAGTAAATCATTCACGGATTTTTATAATCCGAAATAAAATTTTCTAATATTTTTTTCCTAAGTTTTCCAGGTTTAAGGTTTTAATCTTTTATTATTTATTGTGCAGCAGTTGTGAAGGGCATGATGAGCAGCGTGGCGTAAATAGTCATCGGTGGAGGGTCGGTGCCTGACAATGCTGCATTGAATAAATTAATTTCTTTTCTTTTTCTTATTACTACACATTCTCTCTGAGGGGGTTTGAATACAGCCAGAAAAATGAAAGAGTAAAACAAAACAAACTAAATCTGCACTTCAGCTTCTGCATGTTTTCCTGCCTGGTGGCTGAGGCTGCTGATAAATATTCCCTAGAAATGGTACTGAAGGAGGAAATGGCATATAGATATATTTTCCTTTCTTCCTTCACACTCAGAGCATCAAATTCAAAAGACAACAATTTTCTGCTGCTTGAGATGCAGAGTGTTCCTCTATTTCTGCACTCTCCAGGATTTATTGCTCTTTTAAACTACTGCAAACACAATTTAACCTTTGCTACTTTACCTCTGGTCATTTCCTTTGGCCCACCAGAGCCTGAATTAATGCTAATCACAGCAAAACACTGGACATTCTCCTAACTGCAGGCTTAAAAAATAATCCTTTTTCCACAGAAATAGACATAAAATATCTCATTAGACCAATAGCACTACCAGGCACATTCCAGCCTAGAGTATAAAAAAATTTATGTTACGTATCATTTCCTTCTACCTAAATTCTCTGACTTCTGGAACTCTGAGGTAGAACATCCTGATGTGCCTGTAGGACCCACTTCTCTGTGGCACAATAATGCTGTGAATAGAGGACTCTCCAAACTGTACACTACAGGTGACACAATAATGTGTCTTGTCACTGTAACGCTGCCACTTGTTTTCTCTTGGAAACAATTTCCCCTTTAATTTCCCTCTGCATTCAAACCGTAAAATAACCATTTCCCAGGAACCAGGAACCATTTCCCTGCACAAGAATCCTACAGTATTTCAATTAAAATCTCTCATCTTTGGACCATTTTTTTCCTGAACACCCCTCTGGTTCCACTCACAGCCGAGGCACAAAACCCAATTAGTTATTAATTGAGGCATGTTAAAATTCATTAACTCTGCTTGTGAAGCTGAAGCTATAATTGTCTGCCCAGGCTTTTGTGCTTTCATCTCCAGGTAGAAGGTCCCACAGTTAATAGGATAAGGCAGGATCCCACCTCCTCTCTGTGGCAGACAGCCCAGCTCTGGTGCAGTGGGAACATCCCACTTTAACACCGTCCTTGCAGCTGCTGCCCATCTTGTGCCTCAGGTCAATCAAGGCACATTTGGAAAGAGTGGGAGCATCAGAAAACCTTGTGGAAATATTTTGCAAAAGGCCATTTCCCACCAGCTTGCCATCGTGCTGCAGGACAGCCCCAGCACTTTAATGTCTGAGAGCTGCTAAAAACACAACTCAAGGCAAATCCCGTTTCACATGTGGAGCAGCACCAAGCCAGCCTTTACTGCAAGACAAGCACAGGAATTCACTCCCACGTCAGGTCCCTGTTGCAGCCTCAGCTCTGGCAGCTGCACACGCTGCTGCACCTCCACTGGCTTGTGAGGAACACAGCCTAAATCTAACCTGCATAAAACTGGCTCTTCCCAACTGGAGCTGCTTTGGGGGGTATTTCACAGACAGCTCAGTGGAAGCAACTTCCCGCTTCTGGTATAAACCGTCCTTGGCAGAATGGGAATAATTTGGATTTAACCTGGGACATGGTGGAATCTGGGCCCGTAAGCACCGTCAGTAAATAGAATAGGAGGAAATGGTGTTAACCAGGAGGAAAAAGGGATGTCTTGTCCTGGATGTTTTTCCACCCCATGGAGCCAGGGCCATCAGGGGCCAGGGCAGGTCAGAGCAGAGGTGATGGAACCAGGAATGTTTCCACTTCTTTTGCCCCCCACACACATTCCCTGTTCCTGCAATGTGCCAGCCTACACATTAGAGTTGGCACAAGGAAGCTGGCTGGTGCCAGGAAACAAGTCTGGTGTAGATTATTTCCCAGCTGGAACAGTGAGGGAGCCACAGGGACTCTGGGAGCTGCAATATGGTTTCTCACTCCACTCTTACTGCCCCATGAGTGAACTGGTGCAGCCCCTCGACCAGCAGCCATGCAGCCTCTCTCCTCAGCTCCAGCTAGGCTCTGAGGGCAGTATGAGGATCTGGATAAACTTCATGAGTTCCAGGTGGCAACTGGGAGACATTTGGGGAAGGATCCTTTTCTGTTCCCACAGCCAGAGGCAGCAGCAGCAAAGGAAAATGAAACTGAAGATCAGAGAACAGGCAGAGCAGTACATTTTCTGCAGTGCCCTGTGTGGGCACTACAATTTGTTCAGACCATTCCACCTCACAGAGCACATAGACACAGAGTGTCTGTCCCCAGAGACAGCCTTCAGAGGGGTTTCCTGCATCCAAGCTCTGATAACCCAGCAGTCCCACAGCTCCATTTGGACCCACCTCGATCCATCCATCTGGCAGAGCCCCTGAGGGTTCCTGACTCATACTGCCAACTGACTCACAGCAGCACCAATCAGTTCCTCAGGGAAGCAAACAAGGCCTCCATGAAAGGCAGGAAAATAATGGCAGTGACCTCACCCAATTTCTCACATGGCTCCATATCTATCACACTCATCCCATCCTCATACACTGCACAAGGAGCTCTAATGCCAGTATTGATGATGCTGTCAAGCCTTCACAAAAGGTGCCTGACAGCCCCGTGTAAGGCAGAGATACGGGGAGCTCAGGCCATCAATAGCTGCAGAAGTCTCACACAGAAACCTCTACTGAGTGCAAGCACAGACTGCCAACAGCTTCTTCCTCCCGTTCCCTAATCTTGTGAGGATAAATACCCACTTCCTACTCTGCTACAAATACGCTTGTTTTCACAAGAAAAATCAAAACCATTAAAGACCTGTTTCTGTCCAGGTGCACCTGGGGCTGGGACTTTGCCACTCTCCCTTGAGCAGCAACTAAACAGGACACAGAAGATGGTGACAATCCACTTCCACTTCCACCTTTCAGGCTGGGAATGCTGCCGTGGAGTCTCACCTGCCATCACTGGGCCTCCTTGCCTGGGTCTGTGAGCTACCAGGTCCCTCACCCAGCAGCCTGGCTCTGCCCAAAATCCAGGTGGCTTCAATACTTCATCAAAATATTAATGGCCATATTTTAAGAGCAACATTTGTTTTGCCAGGAGCGATGAATAATGCAAACAGCACCTACCTCAAATCATGACTGTTTTACCTAGATCCCACCCTCTGATCCCATGCTAAAACTGAGGGAAAATAAAATGCCTTTGGAGCTCATGAGAGGGAATAGGTACAAAGGCACAGGGAATGAATGGCTCTGTTTATCAACAAAACATAGAGTCAACACAGCCCCAGGTCCCCAAACTGCACCAGACAAAGAGCCCTGTATCTCCTGTGCCCTCTGAGCCTGTGCCTCTGGAGCTTGGAATGCCTGTTTCTACGAGAAACAAGTTTCCTGGTTTGCTCCTTTCTGAAAGCAGTGGCCCAAACTCTCAACCATTAGTAACAATAATTAAAAGGTGCCGTAAGAAGGAGTGTACGAATGGTTGTCACTACAATGAACAGTCTCGTAAATTTAGTACATATTTTTAACTTGTTTATCAGGACATGGCTTCATCAGAATATGGTTGTTGAAGGCCATTTAGGACTCAGGGGACACTCTATGCTTTCGGCTCCCTCAGGACTGCCAAGAAGATGGGAGTCAAGGAAGAGGTGGTGGCTGCTGCGTAGTTTTGCCTATGCAGCCAGAGAAGGTATCAGTTTGTCTGTCCTTCAGACAAGAAAAAACATCATCCTTTCTCTGAACCTTGCTTACCAACAAACAGTAAATACAGCTTTTTCTAGCTGGGACACAGCAAAGACCCAACAGCCCTAAACTAAGTGATATGTCAGGATGGGCACTGGGGAGAAGTTCCTATGTCAGCCAGTGCCCAAAAAGCAGAATTAACCAATGATCACACACCCAGCAGACAGGAAGCACCCAGCAGCCTCTCCAACTGAGCAAAGACAGGGAGATAAGGGCTTGGGAATGCTCTCAGAGCCAATTTCTGACATCACACACAACTGGGAAGGCAGATTTGTAATTTAAGTCTACTTCAAGATAAACAGAAAAGCCTGTCAGGAATCATAGCTTTTATTACACGCTATGCAACTATTGGATCTACCTGATTTCTCTGACTGCCCCTTCCTAGCAGTCCTACAGCTCCCAAGGATGTCTCTGCAGAAGAGCACATGGAGTCAGGAGCAAAAAGCCCTTGGGAAGCTCCATGGGCTAAAAACTTCCCAAAAGATGGGGCTGTGGGCTTCCCACCCTCCTCACAAGGACTATCAGCTGAGACCAGCAACCACTCAATGTCTCCCAGCTATAGACTAGTTGGAGCATGTGGTGGGTGCTTGGAATAACAAGCAAGGCCAAGGACTGCAAACACAAGATGTGGGCCACCAGGTGGAGGCTTTCTGGGCCACCTCCAGTCTCCTGCAGTTCCTGAAGAAAACAGCTCCTGGAATCAACATACTAGTATTTTTGCCTCAGAAAAATATTTGCATCCAAGCACAGTTTTACATCAAGTTGTTCTTACTCATCATGACACTTCTGGGAGGCTTTGAGGCATGTGCCTCAAAGAAGGTGGCTGTGCTTTTTATTTCACATCTAGGAATTGTCTCTGCTCTCCTTTACCAGCAGCAGCTTTGTGCTATGTTTGCTTTCCTCCTAATCGCAGTCAGAAGAACAGGTTCAGGTCTCTGAACAGAAACCATCCAGAGTGAAGTAGCAGGGTTAAATTCACCCTGCACAGTAAAAGCAAATTAATCAGGCTGATAAAGCATGAGCCTTTAGTTGCCAGGAATCCACTAAAGCCTGCAGAGATTTATTCCTGCCCTGCATTTCAAGAACACAGCTGGCCTGGGTCCCCCCAGCCCAACCTGGTTCCCTCCAGTTCAGCCCAGCCCAGCCCAACCTCATGGCACAGGGGTCCAGATTACGTTTCTCAGCCAAATGTAAATAAAGGGGTTTCTACTTACTGCTAACACTCTACATGCAAATATCAGTAAGGAATGTCTAATTAAGGCAACCTCTGGTGCATGGATTCCTGTGTCACCAAATTAAGACCGGGAGGGCAAACAAGTGCAGATGTTTGAAGAGCCAAGCAACAGAGGAAAGAGTTCCATGTTCCACATTACTGCCTGCAATGCTCTTTTTCCACTTGTTTTTGTTAGAGTTCTTTGCACACCCAAAGATTTTCCTCACTACCAGAATTGCTCCAGCCACGGTCTAACTACATCTCCTGTGCCCATGCTTGCCACCAGGCACAGCACCAGGCACCCACAGGCTATGCTGGGATGAGCCAAGTCACAGCTCAGGGTGCAGCAGCCCCTCCTTGCTCATCTGACACAGCAGGTACACGGAGCCTGGCATTCCCAGGGGACGCGGCAGCGACCAGCGCTGCCAATTGGACACCTGTAGCTCCAGGACCTGGGAAAAAAAAATTGTGTTTTATGACTAGGATCTAAAGCAAATTTTATTGGGAGCTTTTATGTTGGTAGCTTTGAGTAGTTTTTATAGAGAGGAGTCCTGAAAACTGCCATAAAATTTTGCCTTGGGGGTTATGATTACATTTGTATCTCTCCCAAACTTAGATAAATAAAGACGACAGTTTTTACTGTAGAAGCTTAAAAGGTTAGAGTGGTATTTGGTCTGTGATGAACCTTTTATAGAGATGATGTTGTAAGAATTTATTCTTAAATATCAATAAAAAAATACAACTTAACACTTCTTGATAAAGCTATGGTGATTAGAAGAGCTGTCAAAGAGGTGGCAGCACTGCTGGTGGCTTCCTTCCTGCTCAAATCATGCTTTAGTACATATTTGGTTGCTGGAAACTATTAACTAATTTGCATTCTGTCAGAGAAAAAGTGTACTTTCTAAGGACAATGCTTTGTGTCCCAGTATTTGAGATGAGATTCACCTCACGGTTGATTTTGGGGTAAGCTGATACACCCCTCCTTTAGGAGGACCTTGTACAGCTCTGTCTCTTTACGCTCTTTGCAAAAGGTAAATGAGACACAACACCTGATTTAGGCAGCCCAGCACGTGCCATAGCCCTGTCCCGAGGTCAGCACATTCAGCTGCCCGACAGCCCGTGCTCAGGCTGTGCCCCTGCCCCACACCTGCCCAGAGCTGGGGTACCTCAAGCCTGCACAATTCCCCTGTGTGATTCAGCACCTCAGTAATAGCAGCAGGCCTTTCCCAAGAGGCATTTCCCAAGGTCTCCTCTCCCAGACACTGCATCCACACAGACTGTTAGAAGGACTGTCACAAGCCTGCAGGGTGGGGGATCCAAACCCTCCATGTCACAAAGAGCTCCCACTTCCAGGAACATTGTGCACTGGTTGAAGCAGGCGCTGCAGCTGGTCTCAGGGGAGTGAGGCGCACACAGCATTAACACATTGATTTCCAAACACACAACAGCCTGTGTGAAAGTGAACACTTGAACAGTGTAAACAAGGACTGTTGAACTCGCTCTCCTTCTATCAAGCACAGCCATACTAGGATTTTAAATTTCAGCAGAAAGTAGTAATAATTTTATGTGTTTCAGACAGAATGACTATAATTAGTGAGGAGAACTCCCTCAAAGCCTTCAGTGGAGCAACTCTTGGCCGAGCACAGCACGGGCACAGCCACCTCCCCACCCAGCCTGACACCCCTCAACGTGTTCCACAAGGCAGATTAAACCCTGCTCAAAGCCTCTATCAAATCAGCTGGTCTTGAACACACATCTGAATGAAATGTTTTCCCACAAATATATTGACTGAAACAAACTGGACACCATCAGTAAGAAATCACACACAATGCAACAAGTGCTCACAGTGAACCAGGGTTCTGCATAGCTGGCAGCAGACACAAAGTAAAATAGAAATCGTGGCATCCAAAAGGAGCCAACAAAGGCATGTGCACAGAAAAAAGCTGCTTTATTTTTTTTTTGTAAATCCCCTCCCTCTTACCTTAATTTCTTCAGTCCAACACTGCTCAAACAGGAGTGTTGGTTCTGTTCCAGCTATCAGAAGAAAGGTGGATGTCCTGGAACACCTTTGGAATCACAGTGTTTGCATCTGTTTGTGTGCTTCAGTCAGTGTTAATGTGTGTTTGTGTGCTTCAGTGGTAATCTGATTTTCAATGTGTTTAATGTGTAAAAAAGACTGGAACATCATCTACCTTAGCCTTCCTCTCCTGCTGTGCCTCACGGTTGTCACCTGGCAGGTCTACCATGGCTGTGCCAGGTTACCAGAGATCCAGAGGAGACAGCTGGGCTATGAGGCACTGCAATGCCTGCAAAAGGATGGTGCAGGGTTAGCCAAGTCACAGGAAAATGCTCAAACATTTCATAACGAAAAATCTTTCAATCAACACCTGCCTGAACCCTAAAGACACAAGTTAAACATGTGCTGAAGCACCTTGGTCAAACAATAAAGATTCCCCAATGCACTCGTATCCACGGAGGACAGGAAATGCACAGTACCCAGGAAATGCACAGCCACCTGCAAAGCCAGTCACTTTCCAGCTATTAGAGACTGACCAGCCCCACACAGAGTGAGGGGTGAAAAGCAAATGCTGGCATCTCAAAGCTCAGAAACTAATGAAAAATGTTTGCATCCATTATTACCTGAGGACTTAAAGATACATGTTTTTATTAGGAACCTCACCCGTGGTCAGTGTTTCTGGGTGAAGGAAAGTAGCTTAAATCATAATGTAATTTATTTGTTGTGAATTCTCTCTTTAGGTCTTGCTACAGCTATTAATACTTAATTGTGTCCATGTAAGGCTTAAAAATGTCACTGACAATGACACAGAGTTTCACCCCAAGCCAAAATAAAAGAAACTCAGTAATTCAAGGGAGGTCTTTGTGCTGCCTTAAAGCAGAGCTGGCTGGTAGGACTTGAGCCTGTCCCCAGTGGAGGACTGCTCAGCTCTGCAAGGCTGTGCGGTTGCTCTAAGTTCTGCCTGGCCCTTAACAACCTCCCTCAGACTCCCAGCTTCCTGCAGGCTGATCATCAGCTATTCCAGCAACTCCTGCAGGCACTCCAAGAGCACATTTCACATCCCCTGCCTGGCTCTGAGGACTGCAGCAGGTGGATATTGCCCACGGGTGAACAGGGTTTCAGAGGCAGCGGAACGTCGCCGGCAGCTGGAGGCTGAAGGCAACAAGCCCGATCAAAGGAGCTGCTGTTACCTGAGGCCATCCCAGCGCTGCCCCTCCAGAGAGACGCCGTGTATTTGCTGTGCTCACAGCCTTCCTCGGGAATGCTGGGGACTGTCTGTGCACGGGGCTTGGGGGCTGCCCCAGCACCTGGGCCCCCGGCTCTCTGGGGTGGGAACTGGGAGCCAAGGCAGCACATGAGGGAGGGACGCAGTCTCCATCACCCAAAGTGCACAGGGGAAAGGGAGGCACTAACATCATCCTGCTGGGGACACGCCCAGAAAAAGAGAACTGAGAAATGACAAACAAAACAATCAGCTGAAACAGGGAGCCTCCAGAACGCCTTCACCCTGTTTTGCATTCTTTCTTTTCTTTTTCTTAAATAAAAACGTTCTGCTTGCCCCAGGCTTTACAGTGTTTGTGTTGCAAATACTGCTGGGCAGCACCCTAAGCTCAGCCCTCAGATGGGATGAGTAGAGACTCCACAAGAGATGAGGCTGCAGTCCCAGTAGCAGCCCCGTTCCAGAGCCCCAGTTCAGGGATGTGAAGGCTCAGGACACCAACAGAGGCATTTGGATACCACACGCCTTGTTTATCACAATTCTGGCAGAAGTGCTCATGCTCCACATGGGTAGGAGACCGAGGAATGTCGTGGAGGAGGTGGGGGGTTCAGGGAGCCCCAAGCCCCTTTGCTCCTTACCACTATCCCTGTCTCACTGCAGTCATTTTCCTGCTCATGGTCACACACACAAAGCATAAGCAGGAGTAACCAGAGGGCCTCCTTACCCCACAGGCCATGCACACAGGATGAGAATAGCTTCAGGGAGGAATTTTTGCCAGCATGTATCTTTTTGCTGTTGTTACAGGTTGGCATCTCCACAGAGCAGTGAGAGAGAGCCAAGTTTATTACTACACAAGTTTATAATTTACAACCTGCACGATTGAAGGCTGAAAACACACAGCAATTTTGCAGGGTAATTCTGGGAAGTAACCATCCTGCAGCACCAATTATTAAAACCACTTGCACACAATAAAGCTATAAAGATTAAAAATATAGCACACTTGTCATTAACTATGGATGAAGTAATGTAATATGTATTATGGAGCAGCGCAGGGCCAGCCGTGCACTATGGCACAGCCCTGCTGAGGAGCCCAAACCCCAGTCCCAGACCAGCACGTGTTTTGTCAGAGCCCAGGAACAAGTTTGTCATGCAAAATAAACACAGATGTTCCAGCAGTGACTGTAGCTCCCAGGCAGGGCCAGGCAAAGCAAGGGCTTTGGGAAGCAGGGCTCTGGGTGCTCTACTGCTGCTCTGCACCCACCATGGCATCCACTGAGCTGTAACACAGGGGACACATCCTGCTCTTGGGCCTCATCTGCTCTGCTCTTCACTCGATTTGTTCCTGGATATTCTGTCCTGAAACACTCAGATTGGGTCAGCATACTCTTGGGCCTGGCACACCACAGTGCCACAGGCGCTCCATGTTTCCAAAAGGTCCCAATTTATCAGCACCTCAGGCCCCACTTTGCTGTGTCACTGCAATTGTTTCCATTCTCCCCTTGCTCTGCTTGCCACAGAAATAAATAATTTTCTCTCCTTTCACACACAGGAACATTCTAAGTATAGCATGCAGGTTCCTGGAATGTTCTGCAGGCACACACACACCTGCACAAGCACATGCACACACACTATGGCACCTCTCAGCTTTACTCTGTTTTACTAATTTCCTAGAGAAAAAATAGTTACTATTTCCTGGTGGAGAAAATATTTATGTTGGCTAGATCAAAGATCAACTGAAGCCATAGGGGGAAAAAAGAAAAAAGGGTTTATTCTGCTGGAGGGTGAACAAGGTGATTCCCCCTCACAGACCTGCATGGGGGAAGTAAACCAGCAGCCACTGAGGTCACTCCCCTAAACCAAGCAACAGCTGGAATTTCCAGCATATTCAGTAGTGAATTTGCCTGGAAATTTGCATAAAATCAGCCACAGATGAGGGAAGGAGAAACACAGAGAAGTTAACTGAGTACTTCAAAATCATAACTGGGTGTGTGACACCCAGGACACTTGTGAAGATTTATTCTAAATACACTGAAAGGTTACTTGTGAAGTAAATTACTGACAGAGCATTCTTCTCCCAGCTCCACTCCAAGCTGTGAGCCTGAGACACTGGATTATGCATTTCCAGTACCCATGAGCTGGGCACAGATAATCCATTCCCAGAATATCTGAGCTGGTCCACCTGGTTGGCACTGCAGACCTCATTAGGTGTCATTAAGTGCCGTGCTTGTCCCTGGGCACTGCAGGAGAGGCCGTTTGTTGGTGTGAGGCAGAAGTGGGGCACAATTCAAATCTACTCCAGCTTCACACAACCTGTGTGCACCCAGCACTGCAGCCCACATGGGGTGGGAGGAAGGCTGCACAGCAGGGGAAAATGCTCATGGCAAGTGTGAAAGCAGCACCAACACAGGAAGGAGGCACCAGCATGGCTGGGGCTTTTGTCACACTGATGGAAGATGGTGTTTGTGATGTTCTGGCCTTTGTGGCCAGGAGAATCCCACACGGAACTGGAGCTGGCAGAGCTGTGACACACAGGTGCCTGAGTTAAGCACAGACTTGGGGTTGCCTGTGGTCTCTCCTCTCACATTACTAAGGCTCTGTCATCTAAACCCTACCGTGCCCGAATACACACAACTTCCAACCCAAACCATGTCCTGGCCGTGCTCTGCACATGCCAGCACAGGCACTACACTCTACCAGGCTGAATTCTCAGCTGGGGCACACCTCAGTTAATCAATGCAACTCTGCCAGGCAGCTTCATGGCAGCTGCCAATGTGGTTTCTTGGTTTTTTTATAATCCTGCATATGTGTTCCCCCTGGACTGGCTCCTGCTGGTTCCTGTAGCTCTGCAGTGGCCCCTAAAAGGGGAAAAGGCCAGAGACAGGTCCCTGGCCACATCCATCGGTGAGCACCAGCCCCATCTGACCCATGTGAGGCCACATGGGAGGACATCACTTTGCCTGCTCCTGGGGAAAGCCAGCCAGAGTCCAAACAACTGATACCGATTCCAGGAGGCACAAGATTGCTTCCATTTTCTCCTTGCAGAGAAATCTGCAGCCAGCAGCTTGATTTTGAGCCAGAGCCATACATACAGATGAAATGGGGTCACCTCTCATTCCCAGGAATTCAACATTCATGCCCAGATGTTTCAGCTGGACTGATCTCAGTGTGTGCTGTACTGGTGAGGGTGGAACTGGATCTCTTAAACCATGCGAGGAACAGAAAGGGTTTAAGGAAAAAAACCCCAATCAAACAAAAAGAATGAGGTTGGAACAGTATTTCTGGTCTTTTCTGGCACTGTCAACTAGAGAAATCTGGAACCCACAGTGTTAACGAGTTTAAGCTGCTTCGACAAGGGAATATATACTGTTAAATCTTGGGAGTTATTTAAAATGCCAGTGAGTATAATAGCAGTGCTCTGAAATAACCATTTCATCTGCCTACATTACTCTAAAATTAATGAATAATGAAGCGATGCCCTTCACATTCTCTTCCCTTTCCATTCCAAGATATATTGATCAGATGACATTTATTTAAGTTTGGGATAATGTATTAATTTCAAGATAATTATTCAATATACTTTTGTCACTGTTGATATGCTTCAATGTCATACAGGGGCCAGGGGATGAATAAACTGTTATCTGACATTGCTGGACAGGGTGCTAGGAATAAATGCAATCTTTCTCCTTGAGAATCACTGCCTTAGTTTTCCCTTTTCTTTCCTCCCCTCGGTGGGGGGGAAAGGCGTTCTGATGGAGCTGAGCCAGGCGAGATGGATACAGGGGGTGGAGGGAGAGGGAGCACCGTGGGCTGAACTGCTCTTTCCTTGTCACCAGGGTCAGCCTGACGCTCAGCAGAGCTGACAGAGCCCATCCTTAGTGGATGCCACTGCAATATTAACACTCATTTGGAACAGATGTGACTAAAAGCATGAAACATTGAACAAACAGCTGCCACGGATCCAGTGCCATTGCAGGAGCACTTATGGTCCATTGATGCTGCGTTCCCGGGCGGGGAGGGCAGCCCTGCTCCCCTCAGCACTGTGGCTCCTGCGGCCCACCTGGCCCTGCCCTCCTCCCACACACCACGAGCATTTGCCTCTGGATTTATTCCCACACAGAAATGGCAACTTTTTTCCTTTTTTAATCTCCAGTCTTTATATGCCCCTCCACATATCACACATGAGACAAGCAGCCAAAGGGGACAGTAAAACCTCAAACACCCCAGCTCAGCTTGGGAGAGCTCCCCTGTAAATCTGCTGCCCACATGGGCTGATTTCAGGGGGGACAGAGAGCCCAGGTCTCAGCTCAGGGGCATGGAGCAGACAAACAACATGAAACATGACCACACAGATATCTGCAGAGAAAAGGAAACACAGCAAGCAAGGCATGAGCCAGGCTGTTTCCTTGGATTTCAGCTGAATGCTAAAATTTGACCCAGCCAGACCATCAGCACATTCCTGGAGCCCAAAGCTGAGCACAGCAGTGATGGAGCCCTTGGTCAGCCCAACAGCAACTTGTGACACCAGCCAGGGGACAGAGCTGGACACACAGCTGGAGCTCACCAGCCGTGAGAGGGACAGGGGACAATGTGGAGCTGGAGCTCACCAGCCAGGGATGCATCAGGCTGCTCTGGCTCTTGGGCAGCTTCTCACATATCCACCATTTCAGCATCTGAGGGGTTTCTAAACCATTCCCATTAAGGCAGTCAATCTTCACCTGTTACTGACCTAAGCTCTCCTACCAAAATAATGTCAGGTAGTAAAAGGAAGTTGAGCCTGCTGAGGTAAATACTATTAATTTACTATTAATAGCCATAAAGCACCATTAGCCAGAAGTCCTCTTTGAATAGGAAAAGGAGTATATGGTTCTACCCTGTATAAAAACTAACTTCTGAAATGAATCAACAGCAAGGGGTGCAGAAAGAGTTAAGAGATGTGGGCACACCTGTACCTTCAGTACTACTGCGGGTAGAATGCCTCACCAAGGGGGCAGATGACACAAGGACATGGAGAGCCAGGACCCCAGTCACTGTCACCTCTTCATTCCATACCCTCCACTTTGCATGGGGGTCACCAGCACACCAACTGTGCCCTTACTGAATGGCATATGGTACCCAAGCCATGACTGTAGATCTCCAGTAGCTTACCTGAGATACATTTGCCATTGTAACTGTTATACAGCTAAGCCAGCTGCCCTATTTACTCCCAGCACCAGGATCTTCTATCCAGGTTTTCCAAAATCACAGCGGCCCCTGGGACTTGTGAGCCCACGGGCATAAGTAGACACAGGACTCTGGTTCCTGATGCCATGCAACCTCTTCCACTAGTGCAGGGACTCACTCTTGGCTCTGCAGTCTGTGCTGCTGCCAGCTGACAGGGACTCCCAGCTTCCTCTTGCTTGTCCCAGTTTTCCAAATGCCCCTTCAGCTAGCTGAACCTTATTTAATTTTAATTGCCCTTTAATGCCTGCAGTTGTCTAAGCCACAATGGTGAAAAAACCCCAACCCAAGTCAGTGAAGGAAGGACCAATATTCAGGGGAAAATCCTGTGTTCTCAGGTAAGGGAGGTACCCTGAGAGCACTGTGGCACAGAGGTTACACCGATACATCGAAGAGCATCTCCTCCCTCAGCACCAGCCATAGGTACTACAGCAGCATAATGAAGTGTCACTCCCATCATTAGTGACATGATAGACTGCCCTCCATTAATGCACCTGATAGTCAGGCCTGCCCTCTGCTCCTGTCCTTCCACCTCTCACCTCTCAAGAGTGTTCCTGATCCCTGGACTCTAGGAGGCACAGTCCATAAATCACACTACCAGCAGCCTCTCCTAAAAGGGAGCAAATCATGCTCAACTTCCCTTTGGAAGAGATGCTCAAAAATTATTTTGGGAGATATTTGCAAAACGTTTATGTGACTTAGGCAGCCAGTGAGAGGTGTATTTTCAATTCACAAAAAGCTTTTGTACATATCACTATGGATATATATTGCTAATTAAAAACGTATTGGACAGCCACAGGAACACATCATTCCCAAACCACCCTGAAGAAAAAGCCAGGATGTTTGCATCTAATTTATGCTGTATTTCAACAGGAAACAGAGAGCTGCTCCTCAAGACTCCTGCAGATGCTGCTGGGTTTGTTTCTGGTTTCCAGGACCCCAGTGACATTCCACAAAGGCAGCAGGCCAAGCTAGCCCCATGCCACCCTCCCCATCAGACTCAGGTGAATTCCGTGCCTCCTGCCCTAAGGCTGTGGGAGTGAAGCCCAGCACTGGCCTGTCCTGCACAGCAACACTGACACTCCAGAGCACAAGAGTTTGGTTTAGTGATGGATGTCCACCCTCTGGCAACAAGTTCTTCACTACAGCCCTCCTTTCTTCTCTTCAAATCCCACAGGGAACTTGTGCCAACTTTTTCACTTGACTTCAGCTCCACAGATAGATTCTTCCACACATTCCTTTGCAGTGACAAAACAATGGAAAAGCCACACAAGCACAGCAACACCCTCAAAGCCTACACTCAAGGACATGGCTTTCATGTTTACTTCTTCCAAGGGTTTATCTTAAGCCTCTGAATGAAGGAAAGAAAAGCTGCACAATAAGGCAGGTTATTCTGATTGCACCTGACAGTGCTGAAGTGCATTCCTTGCTCCTCAAGAGACTCAGATTCCCTGGCCAGCAGGACTTGGAGCTGCAGAGAATTACCTTGTCACGTGCAGCCCAATGCCCTGGGCTGCCACTGACAGTGCAGTGCCAAAGACCGAAGCAGGGCAGCAGAGCTCGATAACTCCTGACCAAACCAGCCCCTCCTCTCCCAGCACTGCTCCCTGTGATCCCAGCAGCAGCCTCCTGCACTCACCCTGCCTCAGCAACCCCAACACTTGTTAAAAACGCAGACCCAAGGCCATGGATAAAGAGCAGAGATCCCCAGAAGGGTACATGGAAACTCGTCAGGAGTCTGCCAGCTCCTGCACTCACTGGCGGGCACGGAAGCGGCTGCACTTCCATTGTGAACTGAGGCTGCATCAGAGAGAATCCCCCAGCAAAAGGTCAGCCACTAATCCACCCAGCTGTGGCACAGTGTATCACTCACTCTGCCTTGGAATGACACATGGAGACAAAGGGAAAAAGAGACAGAAAATCCATCCTGGTAGAAATAACACCCCTGGCTACCGGCCGTGGAAAGTGCATTTCTGAAAGCCTCAAATCATCCACAAATGATTGAGATAAGCAGGGGAGGCAGCAAAAGCTGAGCCACCACGAGGGTGAAGCAGACAGGTGAGGCAAAAGCATCACATGTCTATATTTGGTCACTGGCAGCTTCACAGCGATGTCCAACTCCTATAATGGCCAATTCCTTTAATGGGAAATGCTGAGCAGGATGAAAAACGTGTGGACAAAGTGCAAAGGCACAAATGTTAGCAGGTCATCAACCCTGCAGATGCTCTCAGGACTCCCAGGCTGGCCAGCCCATTTCTGCTGACCAGAACCAGAGTAAGCACCCTGCTTTGCCTATCTGCAGCAATCCATCTGGAATTTTCTGCCATTTTCTGCCCAGGAAGTGGCACTTAAAATCCTAGAGGAGCTCCATGTTCCCACTGCAGAGCACACAGCCCAGCTCACTGCCTTGGGGCAGCCTGATCAACCAACCAAGGGCATGCTTGGCTCCTCTGGCCTTCATCAGGATTCGATTTGATTCTACTCTACTCTACTCTACTCTACTCTACTCTACTCTACTCTACTCTACTCTACTCTACTCTACTCTACTCTACCTTACCCTACCCTACCCTAGAAACAAACCTCGCGTGCTTTGAACATGTTTCAGACCAAACACAAATATCCAGGCCAGAGCAATTTGCCTCTCTCTGCTGTAACCAGGCTCCCTCACAGAGCTGCTGTGGCACCCTGGGCTTCATCTGCCCTATGAGTTCAAAGGCTGCAGTAACAACCAACAGCATATTCCACAAACAGAGCAAGCAAATGAGGGAATATTTTAACCAGTGCTCCTCCTCTGCCTCACAATTGGATGTGTCAGTTGTTAAATTGTGTGCATTTTCAGCTCCTTTCTGAAAGGCCATCACACAGTCCCCATTTCCACTGCAAATTGCTTCGCAAATGGGAAATTAAAGGATAACGTTACATTTCCCACTGCAATTAGGCAGGGCTCCTGACAGACAGGGATAATGTGTTCCACATACAGGTTGTTACTTACTAGAGAGGAAGCTGGGAAGATGTGTGCTTTCACAAGCCTTGGATACCAATAAACCTGGGGCCAAGGGCTGGTGGCCCTGGTGTGTCCCTGTTTCTCCCACAGACCCAGGGAGGGACTCGCCCCACTGCAACTCTGCACAGCAGCAAATCCCCATTCAAGCCCTGGCCAAAGCCTCACACCCTTGCTCACAATTCACCAGGAGGAGGGAAAGTATCCAAGTCCACTGACAGGTAAGTCTCTACGTGAGCTAACCCTGATTAGATCTGACTGAGGTCCAACTTCATTTCTCAACCAGGCTGTGATCTTTATTTACCTGGATGCTCTGCTGTCAGGTGAAATAACTCTGCACTGGGCTTCTCTAAGTCACCAACAAAGGAATAATTGAAGGGAGGTTTGCTGGGACCTGATGGAGCAGCCATGATGTACAGCTCCATTCCCTGGGCTTTACCTCTATGCATCCTAGAACAGCCTTTAGTCACAGTCTCTATGCACAGATACAGGGGTGAAGGAGGTTTCAGATTTAACAGCACCCCAGCAGCAGACTCCTTTTGGGGGTCAACAGGAATTACTGACTAAAATGTGGCTTACCCCTGTGTGCCAGGTGCTCATGTAGCTCCTGTCACAAGTGAGGATGATCTCAGACTCATCCAGCATGGGAGGCTCCCACCAAAGCCAGGCCAACAGCCATCCTCTCTTCTTTTGAGATGGCAAATCTCCCCAGCCACAGAATGCTCCAGCAGTGTTCATAGCCAGCACAGCTCCAGCATTCAGGACATTAAGGACATTACTTGGCCCATCAGGCACTGCTACAGCAATAAAGGGCGCAAAACAGTAAGTCAGATGAGCACAGGAAACACGTTTTCCACACTACCTCTCTGGTTCTGCTGGAGATAGGATTACAAATTACGTAAATCCTCTGCAGGATAAAAAGCAACCAAAATTATTTTTGTGGAGAAGAGAGGTAGAGGAGGAACTGAAATGTTAATATCTAAAATTTAGGAACCATTCTTTTCCTTCCAGCCATTTTTATAGATCAGATCACTCTTCAGCCCTACCAGCCTGCATTTAGTTTGCGAAATAAAAGGAAATTTTATTGACAAGTTATGGTGCTGATTTAGTTATTATTAGTTATTGCTGCTGTTCAGAATAAGCAAAGTGTGGTAAGAAGAGTTGAAGAGTTGCCTGAGCACAGGTGAAGTCAAAGCAACAAACAAAAGATTAGGCACTTGATAAAATAATCTGTGCAGGTTGCAGGGATTAATTAAGTGATCCTCAGCATGGAGGAAGCAGAATTGAGGATACAGAGGTTGGGCTTTCTTTTACATTTTCAAGGCCCCCATTAAAAAACAAAGCTACTATGCCCTATGGAAAGACCATCTGGCTGCCTGTGGGTGTGTGACAAATCTGCCCTGTGCAGAAAGGTTTACAGCCCTCTGGAAAAGGGGCCTTTTCTGGTGAGCCAGGCATGGGGATCAGGAGAAGTGCCAGGTTGGCACATCTGTGTGGGACAAATAATCAGTTGGGTGCTCTAGTGTGTGACTCCTCATAAAATCCAGTCCTGGAACAGCTTACACTGCTCCCACCTCCACCCATCTCTTCTGCATCTCATTGGCATTTGAGAACATTAATTGACTCATTATTTAAATTCCTGTTCAAGGGAGGAAGCTGATTAAGGCAGGCAGATGCAGGATCTCCAGACGGCGTTGTTGTCCCGGCAGTTTACCCGAGTTATTACAATGCTTAGTAGGTAATAGGCAGGAGAACAGGGAATGAGGCCTGGGAAGGGGGGGTCCTCACAGGATGGGCTTTAACCCCCAGTGACACAGCCCTGGCCCTGCCCAGGCTCCAGCAGAACAGCCCAGACCATCTCAAATCCAACCCAGTGGCAGGGGCTGGTTCAAGGCAACCAGACAACTTCTTTCTACAACAACTCTGTGATACATTTTCAGCAGCTTTTGTGCAATGAATTGTTATTAAAACAGCACAACCTTCCAAATTGCTGTTAGCTAAAGATGGGCTTTGTATGACTTGATATTTATCCATTTTGACCTTTAATGCCTTTTACAGTAATTGTTGATCCAATAAAAATCTACAAGACTAATCTTGTCCTGGTAGAAATATGACTGCAAGCTTTTGCTAGTCAGCCCCACGGCAGTCTGCTACTTAAAGTCCGGATTTTGTTTAACTTGTTCTTCCCCATGTAGAGTCACAGAATGGTTTATGTTGAAGGGACCTCGAAGATCATCTCATCCCAACTCCCNTCTCAGACTCATCCAGCATGGGAGGCTCCCACCAAAGCCAGGCCAACAGCCATCCTCTCTTCTTTTGAGATGGCAAATCTCCCCAGCCACAGAATGCTCCAGCAGTGTTCATAGCCAGCACAGCTCCAGCATTCAGGACATTAAGGACATTACTTGGCCCATCAGGCACTGCTACAGCAATAAAGGGCGCAAAACAGTAAGTCAGATGAGCACAGGAAACACGTTTTCCACACTACCTCTCTGGTTCTGCTGGAGATAGGATTACAAATTACGTAAATCCTCTGCAGGATAAAAAGCAACCAAAATTATTTTTGTGGAGAAGAGAGGTAGAGGAGGAACTGAAATGTTAATATCTAAAATTTAGGAACCATTCTTTTCCTTCCAGCCATTTTTATAGATCAGATCACTCTTCAGCCCTACCAGCCTGCATTTAGTTTGCGAAATAAAAGGAAATTTTATTGACAAGTTATGGTGCTGATTTAGTTATTATTAGTTATTGCTGCTGTTCAGAATAAGCAAAGTGTGGTAAGAAGAGTTGAAGAGTTGCCTGAGCACAGGTGAAGTCAAAGCAACAAACAAAAGATTAGGCACTTGATAAAATAATCTGTGCAGGTTGCAGGGATTAATTAAGTGATCCTCAGCATGGAGGAAGCAGAATTGAGGATACAGAGGTTGGGCTTTCTTTTACATTTTCAAGGCCCCCATTAAAAAACAAAGCTACTATGCCCTATGGAAAGACCATCTGGCTGCCTGTGGGTGTGTGACAAATCTGCCCTGTGCAGAAAGGTTTACAGCCCTCTGGAAAAGGGGCCTTTTCTGGTGAGCCAGGCATGGGGATCAGGAGAAGTGCCAGGTTGGCACATCTGTGTGGGACAAATAATCAGTTGGGTGCTCTAGTGTGTGACTCCTCATAAAATCCAGTCCTGGAACAGCTTACACTGCTCCCACCTCCACCCATCTCTTCTGCATCTCATTGGCATTTGAGAACATTAATTGACTCATTATTTAAATTCCTGTTCAAGGGAGGAAGCTGATTAAGGCAGGCAGATGCAGGATCTCCAGACGGCGTTGTTGTCCCGGCAGTTTACCCGAGTTATTACAATGCTTAGTAGGTAATAGGCAGGAGAACAGGGAATGAGGCCTGGGAAGGGGGGGTCCTCACAGGATGGGCTTTAACCCCCAGTGACACAGCCCTGGCCCTGCCCAGGCTCCAGCAGAACAGCCCAGACCATCTCAAATCCAACCCAGTGGCAGGGGCTGGTTCAAGGCAACCAGACAACTTCTTTCTACAACAACTCTGTGATACATTTTCAGCAGCTTTTGTGCAATGAATTGTTATTAAAACAGCACAACCTTCCAAATTGCTGTTAGCTAAAGATGGGCTTTGTATGACTTGATATTTATCCATTTTGACCTTTAATGCCTTTTACAGTAATTGTTGATCCAATAAAAATCTACAAGACTAATCTTGTCCTGGTAGAAATATGACTGCAAGCTTTTGCTAGTCAGCCCCACGGCAGTCTGCTACTTAAAGTCCGGATTTTGTTTAACTTGTTCTTCCCCATGTAGAGTCACAGAATGGTTTATGTTGAAGGGACCTCGAAGATCATCTCATCCCAACTCCCTGCCATGGTCAGGTCTTCCACTACCCCAGGTTGCTCCAAGTCCCATCCAACTTGGCCTTGAACAGTTTCAGGCATGGGGCATCCACAGCTTCTCTGGGGAACCTGTGCCAGGGCCTCACCACCCTCACAGTAAAATATTTCTTCCTAACATGTAATCTAAACCTA
The DNA here is from genome assembly GCA_013399915.1 of Illadopsis cleaveri. NCBI lineage: Eukaryota > Metazoa > Chordata > Aves > Passeriformes > Timaliidae > Illadopsis > Illadopsis cleaveri. Next base: position 281,340 of record VXBB01015265.1, read on the forward strand.
TTCTCTTTCTGTTTAAAGCCATTCCCCCTTTTCCTGTTACTACATGCTCTTGTACATAGTCTCTTTCCACATGTTGGCCCTCCCTGGTCTCTGATGAATTGCACTGAATGATCTGCATGCACAACAGCTCTGCATAGCCAGGGAGAGGAGGAGGAACCCTTCCTTGCCTGGCTCTAGTGCGGTGTTGTTGCCTGTACTGAAAGCCCCACCGCTGGTCCCTTCACTTTCAGATGCACAGTCACCAACCTGAAGCAGGAAAATACCCTCATGGAAGTCTATTAGGAGTGATAAAGCAGACAATAATGGCTCCTTTGACGCTGTTATGATCTGTCACATAAATACACAATTAAGGACTTGTTAAAAGGCAGATTATGTAAATATACATTAAGGTTCTTCTAAAAATGCAGATTATTGACCCTGGAACTGAACAACTACTTTGGAGCTGTTCAGAAACACACATGAATACTAGGAAGCGTCCTGCATTACTAATCCCAAAGTCCTGCAGCTTCTCCCACAGTGACTTTTACAATGCCTGTAAGTGTATCTGTGTGGAGAGCAGATACCTCTGGGGTCTGCTTGCTTAGGAAACTGCTCTTCCACACCTTACAAAGAGAACGGGCCAATTCCATCAAAAGGTAGCATTTAAAAAAAAAAAAAAAAAA
>VXBB01015265.1:282041-338800 GCA_013399915.1 Illadopsis cleaveri
AAAAAAAAAAGACAAGCTAACAATTGTTCTCAAATCCAGACTGCATGTGGAGCCATTTCAGAACCTGATGGGTGCACTGAATTTCCATGGAAACTCAACCACCCAAAATGTACATACACTTGTGAAGCCAGCAGTAGTCAGAATCTGCCAAGGTAGATTTTGCCCAGCAAAAGGGAGTTAAGCACTGAAGAAAATTTTTCCCCCAGCATGGTCCAGACAGTACACTAACCCAAAGGTCAATCTCTATCCACATCAGCACCTCAGTTTCTCTCCCTGAGAAAATCCTGCCTCTAAATGTTCCCCAGCAGTGTGAGGATGCCAACTGGATGTGTGCTGGTACGAGTGTGGAAAATAGTGCCAACAACACTCCTCCAGAGAATCACAGCCCAGGGAACTCTTCTCAAAGAATCCCTTTTCCACTCTACTTAGAATAATGCTTGGATCCTGAAGAGACCTGGGAGAGAGATAGAGCAGGTTTTTCAGAGGAAACAAAAGCCAAAATTCCAGCTGAAGAGCTAGATCAGATTTCACTGCTGCCGTGGCAGAGAGGAGCTCTCCTGACAACAGATATATAGGCCAGCTTAAATAGTGTGATATGTGTGCCCTGGAAAAGGGGTCGGGCAGCCAGCCTGATGTGGTAACAAACAAGAAACTTACCCAATTCTGCACAGTATTTCAGAGGTGCTCAGTTTGCAGTACCTGTCACTGTTTGCAGCTTGAGATCTATGCCACACTCCACCCTGTTCCACTGCTGGATCTTCACATCTGCTTTCCACATCTCCTCTCCCTCAGTGGCTGACCCATGGCTGGCCCCAAAATGGCAGGAAGTGACCCACAGCCCGCTGAGAGCCCCAGAATGGTGGGAACCAAACCACAGACTGCTGAGCCCCAAAATGGCAGTGACTGACCTACAGCCTGCTGAGAGCCAGAAAATGGCCATGACTGACCCATGTCCTTACACAAAATGGCTGTGACTCACACACAGCCTGCTGAGAGCCCCTAAATGGCAGTAACTGACCCACGGCTGGCTGAGAGTCCCAAAATGGCAGGAATCAACTCACAGCCGGCTGAGAGCCACATAATGGCAGTGACTGAGCCACAGCCTGCTGAGAGCCCCAAAATGGATGTATATCTCTGTGAGTGTGTAAGAGGCAGACACAGAGAGAGAATAAAGTCAAGTTTCTGTTTGCAGGATTTCAGTAGATTTCATCAGGTATCCAACCACTTCTTCCCATATAAGCTGATACTTGTGTATTGAACAAACACAGCAACCAGCAACTCCTGTGACTAAGAGACACAGCACTTGGTGTGTCCACTTGATCTCAGCTTTTGGAAAGGTTGTTTGCAGGACTTCTCCAACCCTGCCCAGCTTTGCCAGATTTGTTGTGCTGACACTGAGGCAGGGGCTTGTGGGAATGGGAACAGCTCTGGGAGAGCAGGAGTAGCAGGAGTTAAGCACGAGTAGTGCTTTAGGGAGAATAAAAGCCACTGTAAGAGGAGAGCTGGCTGCCTGACAAACACGTTCCAGCAAATATCATGATCTTTAAGGTCTGTTGCTTTACCAGTCAGCAGTAGCTGATAACAACAGACACCACAAGAGCGAGTGACTGAGGATAGAATATTCCCTGTAAAAATCCTGATTTACTTGCTCTCTCACAATGACCAAGCTGAATGCTCAACCCATGTGTCTGTGCTGCGGGAATGGGAAGACGGACACTCCCTGCCCAGCTGCCCCTCTGGGAGGGGCACAGGGGGCCTAGGCCAGCTCCCCACCCCTGGTTTTACCCCCCATTTGAAGCTCAGTGCAGAGGACCAGGAGCTGCCAGCTCCCTGTTCTGCCCAGGGCTGGTGCTGATGAGCTGGGCAAAGGCTTCCCAGGCTCTGATGCCAGGCAAACTGGTCCCTCCTGGTAGTGCCAGACCAGAGCCCTAGAGGCAGGAACAGAGAGCACAGCATGGTGGCACTTGCCAGCTCACAGGCAGAACTAAGAAAAAATCAACGGTTTGCTTCAATCCGTGACAAAAAATAGATTGTGCCATTCAAAACGTGACAGAACTAAGAAAGTGCAGAGGAAAATGATGCTATAATTTTCTAATTTTTGCCCAGTCATACCCCTGGTAGATTCTTCTAAAAAGGAGATTTTACAGAAAGACAAAAAAAAAAAAAAGAAAACCCATCAACCNTCTTCTAAAAAGGAGATTTTACAAAAAGAAAAAAAAAAAAAAAAAGAAAACCCATCAACCCCAACCTTCTCCAACTACTTTTGTCAGAATTGTTTAGACCCAAAGGAAAAGCAAGTCTGTTGTTAAGGACACAAAGCAAGTTAAATCCAGGTAAGTGAGTGCTGTGATAAAGTCTGTGCCATCTCGGGGGAATCTCTTCCTTTTAATTTGCCAAGGCTGTGTCAAGGCAGCTCGAGGAGCAGCGGGAATCCCCAGGCCTGCTTAGGCCAGGGATGTACATGTGCCTTAGGTACTGCTGCCCTTACTGCAGAGTGTACCTTGAACTGCAGAGATTCTGTTTGTGGGGAACAACCAGCTGACAGCAGTATCTGGACCCTCTGCTTCTGCTGGGGAAAGACATTTCCTACAACTGCTCCTTTACTGATAAAGGCAGACATTGGCCCTCAATTATTGCTTTGGACTGCCAGTGTCCAGAGCCTAGGACTCCTCCTTTCTCCTCCACAGAGCTGGTGATATTAGTGTAGGTTTTCCTTCTGTTTTCAATTCTTTGTCCATGACAGATTTCACAGTAGGGAACAGTTCTGTGGCATATGGCCACTAAATTACTGAAACTTCAGAAACTTCTGTCCATGAGTTAATTTTAAAACTGAAGAAACAGATTTTTTTTTTTTTTAAAAAAAAAACAACACTACACTAGACCACATAAAATCCTTCCCTCTTTCCCTAGCCTTGGACACACTCTCTCCTGGGTTGCAGAACCAGCCCTGCCATGGTTGTCCCTGTACAAGGGTGTGAAGTGTATATAATTGGCATAAAGTTCTGTAGACACATCAAGACTAGGGAGGAACTGGGAAAAAAAAAGAGACATCAGAAAAGGAAATTCATAGGTTTACCAATCCAAACCCACAAAATGACCGGAAAATCAAACAAACTAAACCCACACATGTTTTGGGCATCTCTGGTTCTCCCTTTGCCTTGTGCCAGGATAGATTCTCCTCATCTCAGCCTGAACACGTTCCTTCTGGAATGCACAAGACAGCTCTGTGGAAGCATGTGGTACAAGTAAATTGTGTCTTCAGGCTCTAGCCAAAATACTGTGAAAGATAAGATGTCTTGGGTTTGAGTTTTTTGACTTGATAAAGGAGGAACTGGGCAAACCTAACGATTCCAGTGAAGGAGTTCAGGTAGGATTTCCTGTGAGGATACACCACCAGCAAGACAAAGTTTACAGGTGCAGGGGTGGTGAAAGCAGGCAAATACAGCAACCCCACCCAGGCTGGGCACATGGGGCTTAACCTGGGCAGAGCCAAGTGCCCTTCCTTCCCAGCCTAGCTCATCAAACCATAAAGGCAACACAAGCATTGCAAATGCAGACAAAACCACCCTAAAGCCCCAACAGAACCTCCCTGCAACACAGGGAGCTCTTCTGCAAACCAGGAGACTAGTGCTGCTCCCTACACCCTGATTGGATCTGGCACAGCCAAGGTTTCTCAGTGAGAAAATGTACAGCTCACTAATGCTGTTGACAGAAAGCCACACTCAGACCTTTTCAGAGGCTCTCAGGAGTTATTATCACAGATTAACTATGGCGGGAGCAAAAAGGTTTAAAGTCTTGTTTATAGTTAGCCCGTGGCTCTAAATTAGCAACTTCTCTCTGAAATGATCAATTGAGTCACAGGCGTTAATGAGTCAGGCTTAGCCAGGAGGGGTGAGGAAGGAGGGAGAAAGATCTGGAGCTACGATTTTGCAAAAAGGCAGTATGAAAATCTCAGTAATTTCTGAAGTCAAACTGTATTTTAATCAATGCCTCCCAAATCAGATGAAGAAGCTACACTATGACTTTCCCAGCTGTAAAAAATTGAAGTCTGGTTTCACATTTGCATGATTTTGAAGGTCAAATGCCTGCTATCCAAGTCTTACTGATCCATATGGACTAGAAATGCCACAATATGCAATCATCATGAAGGCAGATTGTCTCCTGTAAATCTGTCCTTTTTGTAACACATTCCGAATGTACCGTATTGGATGGATTATAAATCCATTCAGGAAACGCAGACACTGCTGTACGGAGAGGCGCCGGTTTGTGGGAGGGATATGCAGGATGTGGTGTGAGCATGGCTCTGGGAGCGGCAGGGACAGATGGCCCAGGCCTGCCCTCCCCAGAGTCAGCGGGAGCACTGCCATCCCCTGCACATGATGGAAGCCTGCATTTGGGCAGAAAGGGGCCTTTATTAGCACAAGGCTGAGTCAGTCTGCATCTAGGAACGAAAAACATTGGAAAAACAGGCAGGCAGGGCTGTGGGAGCCATCCCCTGAAGGGAGCAGGCTGCTATTTGTCTCCCAGCTCCTTGCTGAACGGTCTGGGCGGCGCGTGGGGCTGGGGAGAAGACGGCTACAATACTCTGCTCCTCCATTCCTCGGGCAGGGGAAAGCACAGAAATGCTGCTTCACATGAAACCAATAGCCATTACTCCCAAGTCAGGGACTTCAGAACGACCTGCCTTTTCCTCGGCGGGAAGGGCTGGGTGGTCCCTGCTCTCTCCTGCAGCCTCGGAGCACATGGCACTTCCCTTTCTCCACTTTAACAGATCCCTTTACACGTTGCCATTTTTTTCTTCCAGCACATGCAATTGAAAAGAGACATATGGAGACCAGCATGCAAACCCTGCAAACATTTCAGCTTTGCTTCAAAACTAATGCTAATCCATTTTTTTAAACTTCTTTCCCCCTGCCCCCCCCACTTCTGCTACCTCTGGAGCAAGTTCCCAAAAATCCAGGGGGTGGTTTAAGCCAACACAGCAATCCTCGGCAAGTGGCAGGGTGCCTGCCCATCAAACATTCTTCCTCTTGTCTTATTTAATCACATGCAGACACAGGGTCACCCACAGCATTCCCACAAGAGCCTGGGAGCTGCTGGCATGGAGAGCTGGGATCAGCACATCTGGAAAACCACATCCTGACAGCAATCCACCCAGAGTTGCATCATACACGAGTTCCCCTTTTTTTCCCCAATGTCAAGGAAAAGCCCTGTAGTACAAGCTGTGAAAATCCTGCTGCAAGCCTGTGCTGAGCATTACCTGGAAATGAGGCAGGCACGAGTTGAACAGACCTTTACAACAGAACGTGCATCTGCCAAGACAGAAATATCCGGCGAGCTTCTGGTGCTGGCAGCGTGTCAGGCACGCAAGCTGTCTGCGCAGCGGCTCCCGACGGGCCGCCCAGGCTCCGAGTGCGGGTCCACGCCGGCCACGGGGCCCACGGGCCACACACTCCCTATCCTGCCACCCGAGCCTGCACCAGATCGGCAGGGCTCTGGGAAACAGGGACCCTTCCAGGGCTTTCCGTGCAAATGCTCTGCAGCAGGCGCGGAGCTGCTTTTCCCCCTCTCCCTCTCTCTCTTTTTGTTCAGTTGCCTGGCATCCGCTAACCCACAAGCTGCTGTTTCCCTTTCCAAAGAAGCTCTGATGGGTGGAGGGCCAGGAAAAATTAGCCCAACTGATGAATGCAATCTCGACAGAAAATATGTTTTTTATCAGAGACCACATGTTGCCAACAGCAATTAAAGTAAAACTGGGAGATTTTATCGGATATAAGCCTGCATAAAAACCCCCTGGACCCACTGATCAGGTGTCTGTCAGCTCAAGAGGATTACTCGAGTGCTCCAGAGCCTGCTGCCACTGGGAAGGGCAGCCAGGGCCCAGGGAGGGTGCCAGGAATGCCCAGAGCAGCACGTGTGCTCACTGGGAGCCTACTGCCCACCCAGTGGTGTGGCTAGGAGAGTGCTCCAAGGCCCCAGAGGGAAGCACTTGGAATGCCTGGCATGGCATGGCAGAACCTGGCTCCAAGGTGTACTTTATTTACTGGCTTTCCCTACAGCCCAAGGAACAAGTGACCAGAGAGCATCAGAGCTCCAGATGATGAGGACTTCCCCTCATTAGTACCATTTGCACCATCTATGTCACACTCCTGAACTGACAGAGGCTCGGCCTGTCAGCCGTTAGAGGAGCTGAATAAATCACCACAACTGGCAAAGCAGTAACGGGAGTAAACAGCTCCAGTATCCAAGTGTATGCAGCATGTGCAGCAGGCAAGCCCTGAGAGACCTTGGTGGATGGATCCAGAGAAGAGAGAGCAGTGTGGATAATAAAGGATAAGGGGATGATGCAGTGGGTAAACAACAAGGAAGAGGGGTAGGGCAGGAGCAGGTGAGAATCACTGAGCACTTTCCTGGGAAGCTGAAACCAAGAGGATTTATTTTTTGACTGCATGAACCAGAGCCTGGATGAACAGCTCCTGGCACCTAACTACAAATCATTTAAAAGCCTCTGTATAAATAGTTATCATCATGCCCTAACAAACCACTTAAACCAGACAAATCTGCTTTGGGTACCTCATCATACCGAAGCACATGCCAAGGTCAGAGCCCTCTATTTCCATGAGTCAGACGTTTGTTTTAGTTCTGGGTCAGAAGACTTTCAGATAAGAAAAACAAAGCGGGATTTTGGGACTATCCTGGGCTTAGGGGGAAGAAAGTTCATCAGTCCCAGGATTTCAGCCTAGACTGACTGTAGTAAGATTCTACAGTGACCAGAAGCACCCACCAGAGAAGCCAGAAAAGTTTATTCTTCAGACTAGTATATGAGATCATATAATGGATTTATGTCACTCTGCATACATACAGAGATAACTACACTCACATATATGCAGATACTCCCAAACTCAGCCAGTCAGGGAGACAGCCAGCTCAGGTGTCTTGGACATCTGGGGAAGGTTTCTACAGCACCACATCCCATGGGGCTGCAGCACAGGGCTGCAGGGACAAGTCCTTGGTGCAAACCAAACCCCAAAACTCTGCCAAGCCACTATACCCAAAAACCAGCACCTCTCCCAGTGTCAGCACTGCCTTCACCTCACAATGTCCTCTTGTCACCTGTCACTTAGTGGAACACTTATTAAAAGGATAAATACCATTAAAAGGCTGTTGTACATTAGGCTGCAGTGTGGCCATGTGAGAGCCAGGTTGGGGCTGCCACCAGAGCACCTGTCCTGCTCCTCCACGGGAGGAGCCACCAGAGCTAGGAATCCAGGGGGCCCAGCACCTTTCAGAGCACAGCTGGATGTTAACATACGACAAAAAAATGCCCACATGGCTGCCTGTGAGCCCTGATTATCTGTGACCACCAGTGTCACAAGCGATGATTTCAGCACTGCTGCCACGATCTGCTTTCCCAGGCATGGGGCTGGAACCTGTGCCACAAAGCAGTGATGCTCTCATGGCTGCACTCATCCCCTCCAACAGTGACGCCAAGTGACATCTGCATTTGGCCCATAAGCAGGGCAGTTCACCTGACACAGGGTGGCCCAATTACTGCTAAAGACCTTGTCGGTCTGATCCAGAGATGGCCCTGGATCCCAATACAGCTCCCATTTAAGAGTATTACAGAGAAATCAATCACCTGTCCAAAGGGAGCAGCACATGGAGCTTGGCTGTCAGGAGAGGCTGCTCCTTGTGAGCAGTGCATCAGGCTCTGCCTGAAGAGTGAAAGTGACAAAGAGCCAGGCTCAGCGGCCAGCAGTGACCTCCAGTGAGAGCAGCAGCAGCAGCAGAGCCAGGGAGGCAGCAAGTGTGCCACAGGGAGTGCCAGAAGCCCAGGAGAACCCCTGGAGCAAACAAAGCCTGCTCCTCCTGCCTGTGTGCTGGGAGTGCCACACCGTCCTGGCCAGCCTGCATTGCCAGGGCAAGTCTGGGCTACAGGGAGAAGGGGTACCAAGTGCCATCCTGGTTCAGACATTTGCTTCTGCATCCGTTCAGTGGAAATACCAATATAGGGAACCATCTCCTTTTGACCCCTGGTACCAACAGCAAGTGACTGTGTTTGCAACTAGACAGGAGCAGAATTTTTTCAGGTGTGTGGACTATTTGCTCTGTAACACACAAAGGCGGGGAGAAGAAGCTCTGATTTATGTAAGATACCTGCCTTGCTTCCTATAAAACAGCCAACCCCACGTGAACACAGGGCACCAACTGCTTGTGTTTGTGAAGAAAACAGAGAGCAAAAGGGTTAAAGAAAATCTCTGTATGGTCAGATCTAGTTTAGCATCCTGATGCTGATCTAGAGGGGCAACTGCAAAGTAAATTAATAGCATTTCTGAAAAAACCAAACAAACCACCACTTAGGAGTTGTCCATAGGAATGGGAACAGGGTACCAATACTCTGATGCAGATATCAAAATCATTACCCACAGAATGCTCATTTCTGACATGCCTGTAAAAGACATTCATTCAGAAAAACCCAGGGAAAGGACACAGAGATGAGCACCAAACCAGTGGATTAAATCACTTCCTTTGATTCTAACAAGTCAGAAGTTCAGTCCTGATGAGTGTTACACAACTCTCAGGGACCCCAACATCTGGGAAAAAAATTCAGGAGAGACAGAAGCCCAACATCCTCTGCCTCTGATGGAGCCAGAGTCCCCCTGGTCTGTGACCCTCAGATGCATCCATGAATGCCAGAAGCATGACATTACAGCTGAGGATGACACAGGGCAGGGGGCCACACAGCAAGGACAAGTTGCAGGACGAAGTCCACCCTCCATGGCAGGAGTAATTCCTTGCACTAGAAGTCAATTCAGCTCTTCCAAACATAATAGGAGCCAGTATGGGAACCAAAGGGAGCCAAGCTGAGAGACAATTTAGAGTCTTTGTTATTAATTCGGGGACAGTGAAACCACGTAAGAGAGGGAGAGCAATGTGCTGCTTCTTCCTGTAACTCAGGGTTAGATGTTTGTTTTGCTGGAAAGACTTCCAAGAAGCTGAGGATGCTATACACTACTCTTCATTCTCCACATGCTCCCATGGCCTTTTCCCAGGCCTGGCTGGCCATCCAGTGCACTGTGACACCACTCCTCCCCACAGGGCTCCTGGGGGAAAGAATTAGGAATACAATGAAGTCCTGGGGGAAAATCTTTTCTGGGAGCTAAGTTGTGGCTCCACTGTGAGGATGCAGTGCCCAACAGGCTGGACCAGCAGCACTAACATCAATGCAGCCAGGCTGATCTGTATGTGAAGACAATTTGGGCTGCATTTTATACACAGCCTTCGAACACCTTGTAGTGAAAATGTTTTTAAAAGGAGAGAAGCCATGTGGAAACAGCCACCAGCCTCCATCCATAACAGAAGCCATGACATTAGTTAGAAGAGCAATATCCAGTGCACACAAAGAAATGGTCCTGAAGAAATGAATTTGGAATACCAAACAATTTCTGTCCTTTTTTTCTCTCCTGTGTTTATCCAAGTGTTTTATCTAAGCTCTGTCCTGGGCCTCTTCACACACAATCCACATCCACTTCCCAAAAGACAACTTGGAATAATGATTCCAGGCTGCTCTGGCTTCATGGGACTCTGCAGCAGATCCGGGTGTTCTCAGGTGTTATGGGAGCACTCCGTAGGTAGAGACTGGAGCCAGGACTGCCCCTGCTGTCTGGGATTCTGTGGGTGCTCTGGCAGCCTCTGCCCATCCCTGTACAGCTCAACTCCAATTACAACCTCATTCCACTTAACGGGGCCTTGATGGCAATTTCATTACTCAAAAAGTCACATTTATTAGTCCATTGTAATGTGTTGTGATTGTAACTCTAATGCTAATATGAAGAAGTTTAACCTCATTCCATTTTCCATACAGTTAAAAACCTGGTTACAATGATCATAAATCAGGGTTTCAAATGTCATAAAAGCAGAGTTGCAGCTCTACACTATGCGTATCTTTTTTTAATCTTTGCATTTCATATTAATCTCAGATCCAGTATTTCACAACTCCACTTACAACCCACATTTTATTTAGATTATCATTATGATAGCAGAAAAAATTCCTCACCCTGCATATAATTTGCATGATTTAGGTAGACTGTGTTTTCAATTACATTAATAACCTAAAATGAGGCAGACTGATTAGAACCCTTTCTCTCACTTAGAACGAATATTTTCATTAGTGATGCCTTTGGAGATGCCCCTCCTTCCTCAGCATTCCACACACACACACACACACCCCCCACACACACACCATGATGGATACTCTAAGGGAAACACTCCCTAACTTTGGTGCCAAGGGATCCTGCTCTTCATGGGAAGCCAGAGACAGAATGGAAAGACCCTAAAGAAAGACCCTGCAGCTAGGCTGGAACCCTTCACCTCATCTCTTCCTTTCAAGGGCAGATCATTTCAATTTTTTCCTCAACTATTTTCAGAGATGCTGCTTAGAAAATAACTAGTTTTGTCCTGAAGGCATTTCAATGCAAAGATAGAAGGTCTGGATCCAGAGTGCCTTCACCATCCCTTGGGTTGGCTTCTTTCCCAGTAACCCACAGATTTAAACAACAAAAAATATGTACTAATCACGCCAAAAAGTTTAGGTTTGAGCAGAGACAAGAGGAACCTCAGTTTCAGTCTATAAAGGAATGATGGCCCTGGAGGTTGTGCCTCACTGATGTCATAACCTTGATACTAAGTTTATCCACCACTGCATGAATGATGGCCATAATGCCATGCCAAGAAAGAAAGAAGGGATTGTCTCTGAAACCTTTTCAGTTTGGTCTTCACAGTCTCAAGGTGAGCTGGAAAGTAGAAAAGATGGCACACAGTAAAGCACCTGTTAATCACAATATTCTTTTTCCATCAGTTGAAAGCCTCTGCAAAGCTCGGAGGCAGACACCAGTATTCCAGTCCTTGGCTCCCAAAGCCAGAGCCACCAGAGCTCTGTGTGGTGCCTACTCACAGTGCCCAGTGCCAGAGGAGAAATAAGGAGAAAGGAAATGCTGCTCTTGGAGACCACAGAAGGGAAGAGAAGATGGGCCCATTCTTCTGCTGCAGGCACCCTGTAGGCTGTGAATTTGGGTTACAGGCAAAATGGATGTGTTTTTTTATGCACTTTGCATCTCGGGCAAGGCTTTCCTTTAAAAGGGCTCCCCTTGCACACCCAGAGAAGGACTGACAGACCTGTCACTGCCAGGCTCCCTTGGACCCCTGGAGAAGGGTTGACAGGGCTGTCAGAGCCAGAGGTGCAATGCTGTGCTCTGCTCCCAGCCACTCCAGCTGCCGTGGGGCTGTGGTCAGACCCGGAGCCCCAAATGGAGCCGCTGGAACGTGAGGGGATGGGCCTGCAGAGTCACGTCTTGTTCCTGGCACCGCCACTGCCAACAAACCCATATCTGCCTTTTCATCCTGCCCAGGGAGGGCAATGCAGCTCCTTAAATATTTTAAGTCCAGGGGCAGTGAGGAGGGACAGCCAGGAAGGAAAAGCACCTCAACCCACTGCCTTGTCAAATGTGGATGCTGGCACACTCCCACAAAATGCCTGACGGGTCCAAGCCTGAGGCAAAAAGCTCTGCCCAGCCCCCATGGCAGCTGTTTATCTGCTCCATAGATGTGGGAGGACTGCTATTCCTGCCTCCACAACCCTCCACTCCATTGCCAAGGGGAGCCTTGGCTGGGAATTGGACTCCAAAACGCATGCAGCACAAACCCAGCGGCATCTGTCTGTGCTCTGGAAAGAGACTTCTGAGAGCAGGGACCTCCCAGCCCTCCTGTCCCACTCAGACACTTGTTCCCTTTCTGCATCCCTCCCTCTAGCACTCCTGCGATCCATCCTGCCTCCACCCTGCACAGGCAGGGATGTTGCAATGGGGATGGAGAAACAGAGACCTTTTATGAACCAATTCAGTTCCCTTCCCCCCACCCTCGTCGCTTTTCACAAGTTTTCAATCAAGGCAGCAGCAGCATCTGCTTCCAGAAAAGCCTGACTTTGTTCAGTCTCAGGGTTACCCAACGCCTTGGACCATCTCTTCCACATCACTTACACACCTGCAATGTTACCTGGACAAATAAAACAAGGAATCTCCTTCCCTCAGCCAAATTTCTCCCTGCAACTTCAGCTCAGAGGGTTTTCACTGCCTGCTCTTGGCTGTGTTCTCCTCCAAAATCCCACCCAGCTGCAGGACTGCACAGGCCAGGCCTGTCCCTCAGCCCTTTCCACCTGCCACTCTTCCTCCCAGGCCTCAAGTCCCTCTCCTGATAATGAAACCAGTTTAGGTCTGCAGCGAAGGGCATCTAAGCCCTTCTCAAAGGTTCCCCCACACCACTCCAGCACAGAGGTAGAGTGGAGCATGGAGCACAACTCCAGCTGTACAGAAACAGATATTTCTGAAATGCCCTCTGACAGCAGGCACCTCCAACAGATTTGTTGGGTTTGTGACAATCCTGCAAACAAATACTGTGGTGCGTGGAATAAAACACCAACAGCCCGTGAACTGTGCTGTGTTTCTGCTGACTAAACATGTTCTCCTGCACCAGGCAGAGTGCACCTGGGAAATGTGCTGAGCCATCAGCCTACAGACACTACCGGGATGGCAAACCAGAGGTGCTGATTCTTTCCCACAGCTGACATGACTCCAGGGACACCACAGGGCCATGATATGGCCTAACAGAGCTGTCCCTACCAAAATGCCACCACTGCTACCATTCCTCATAGGCATTATACAGGGAAGTATATAAATATTCCTTCTATTTGTTTAGAAGGAATTTTATCCTGCTCTGAAAGCACTTTCACCCCAACAAGCACAGCACAGAGTGGGGAGACCATCATGGGCCAGTGTTTGAGCTTAAACTTAATCTAGTGCTTCCACCTATGTTGTAGATCAGCATTCCTAAAAATCCTTCTCTCATATAATGTTATGGGGAGGGAAGGGGAAAAAAGCAAATACTTTCTGGGGACTGCTGGTGCCATCAGCAGAGAATCCCCTCACTCTTGCCAGCCCACCAGCGCAACCCAGGCCTTCCCTTCCCTGCTCACACACACTCACATGGCTCTAGATGCATGATGCTGTCATTCCTCATTGTTCTTTAACCAACCATAATATCAGATGATATCAAAACACAAGGGCTTGGAGGACTTCAACCCACTCAGCAGAAAAAGGGGTGTCCAAATGCTGTGTGCTTACAAGATATTTCACACCTTGGACTACTTCAACGTTCTGCCTGTTCAACAGCTTCAACAGCTGCCTTCAACATTCCTTGTCATTGCTAAGTCTCGACTTTGCTTATTTTTATCTCCCAATTACACTCTCATTTGGATTTCCACAGTGACTACTCTACTACTTACTTACAACATCAGAGGTGGTGAAGAGCAGGAATCCAAGCTCAGCATACATTGAGCCAGGCCCCAATGACAAGTCAGGCAGAATTAAGCAACAAGCAATAAATGTCCTCTTCACAAATCCTTGCCAGTGAGCCTGGCCAGGTTCTAATTCCACAGAGGGTACAGGCACTGGGCACAAGCCTTGAGGTTACAAGGACCGTGCCCCAAAGCAGTTGTTCCAGCCCTCTGGCACACCTTGTGCCTGGTGTGTTTGAGAGATGCCCTGACATGCTGCTGTTAACAGACAGGGTGCAGGCAGCAGTGCTTTCTTCCCCCATTTCCTTCCCAACACAAATGGTGTCTGTGACACACAGGATTATGAGGGAACAAGGAGCTGGGGGACAATAAATGGCCAATCGATGGCGAGTTCTTTCCAGCCAATGTCAGCGAGTTAAATGTATCCCTACAACCCCACCCCTGACTTCTGAGACTCAATTGCCCTGGTGAACACTCAGCTGTCAGAGTTCAGGTTAGCTGCTGCGCACATCTCCAGCCTTTGCTCAAAGCTCCGTAAATGAAGAGACTGAAATTTTGATAAAATCATAAAATCACAGCCAGACCCTTTCCCTCAAGCCAGAAATCCCCTTTTGGTTGCCATATCACGGCTCTCACTCTGAGATCAGATGTGATACTTAGGAGCCCTGCACACAGGCATAAAACAATGGAAAATAAAAACCAAAGAAATAAACTTTTTAAGAATCATAGAGGAAACAGCTCCAGCAAACCCTATCCACGTGTGGGCTGGGAATGTCAGTTCTGGAACACTTGCTGGGGTATCCAGACACAACTCATTCAGCTACTCAGCTGCTTATTGACATGAGTGCTTTCTTTACACAAGAAGGAAGAGCTGCTACCACCTACCTTCTACTGCCCCAGCCTAGGACGTGGAGAGTCCACAAGGCTTGTATCTCATTGCTTCTGTTACAGTCCATTTTTGATTCATGCCGAGTAACTGCAGCACAAAAAGTCCATTTTCCATCCAGCACTGTACACCCAAGGTTAAACACCTGTCAGCAGAGTATTAGCAAGGCAAAGGAACAGGGTTACTAGAAAGCAAACTTGTGCTTACAAGTGAAGAAGGGAAAGAGACCTACTGCAGGTTCAGCACCCTCTGGACTCCAGCTGGCCCCCAGCCTGGAAATGCAGCAGAAGAGAAACCCAAAGAACTGCTCCAATGCCAACTGCTAAGGAAGGAAATTTTCTTTTTTCCTTCCTCACAATAGTGTGCAGTAAACTCACTGCAGCTCTTTGTCCTTGAAGGCCAACATCAGAAGGGAAGGCATCTTTAAAGAGAAGTTATCCCTCAAGTTCACAGCTGATATTCCTTTCTTATTTAGGGGAGTCTCTAGGGACAGGATTGTACCAACAGAACTGGGGTAGGACAAGGTAAAGGTGGGGCCTTGTGCTCCCCATTACTGGATTTCAGTGGGGGGCCACGGGAAATGACACACTTTGTTCTCACCAAGTAAGTAAATGTATGGACTCCAATACAGCCAAGAAAACACGAACTAGGCAAGATATAGAGGCCCTCACCATCTTGTCACCCTCCAAACGGGAGAAACGCAGTTAACAGCACTAGAGAAATGTTTCCTATTTAATTTTATTAACTGATTGACATGAATTAATGCATTGGGATATTTGATTGTGTCATAAAATGTGTATATGAACATCATGATTCAATTTAATGTACCCATTACTGCTTGATGTGCCATTATATTAGACTAAATTAAAAGAATTTTATGGAAAAAAAATTACAATTAAAAGACTCAAAATTGATTACATTCATAACTTAGAGGATATTCACTTCTATTCATGTTTTGAATAATGACAATAAAAGAACCAGAAAACAACACAGACCATGGAAAGATAGACAAAATAAAGTGTGGCAGAGATAAACAGAACAAATGGAATGACGGGTCCATAAAACCCCACCTTCCCAGAGGCTGGGAACAGCTGAGCACAAATCATCAACACAGCAACAGTGTCTTCCAAGGCAGCAGGAATTTTGTCAAGACCCCAGCACAGCCCAGCTAAAGGAACACGGCGGCCAACACATTTCCCAAGCTCTCCTGGAGGATCTCTGCTGGGGTTTGCCCCGTGTGCACAGTGTCCCTGGACCACAGCCGAAGTGTTTAACCATGCCGTACAAATCAAGTACTAGGTGTCTGTTCATCTGCTCCTGTAAGGCTGAGCAGTGCTCTGTACCCACCCAGAAGTGTTTGGTGGGTGAGACCATCTCAGGTTTTCACGGATGTCCTTGTGCTGCCAGGCCAAGGGACCCACATCTCTCCATGTCGCTCCATTTCAGCCATGGCACAGGTACAGGGTACAACATTTCAGTTCACCAACTCAGCACTGTCTTAGGCACCTGAGCAGGAAAAAGAGGCAGGAATTCCCAAAGGGAAAGGACTCTGCCAGAGGACTAAAATCAGCCGTGGGTAACACTTCCTGGCTGGGGCTATCTAAACTTCCCCTTTTTTCCATGGGACATGAGAATGGTACTACAAAACCCCAAAAAATCTTCCCAGCATACACAGAAGTGACTCTGGAAGAGGGGTTTGGACTCCAGACAAACCAGAATTATGATTTAACTGGTACAACTGAAGTCTAGCCTGAGTCACACCTCACCTTCTGTGGACAGGAGACTCTGAGGAAGAACTGGGCACATTCCTCAGCAGTGAGAAGAGCATCTCATTTTCCAGTAAATCAATACCCCAAATTATCACACAAAATGAGCAGCATTTTAGGATCCACAGCTCTTTTTCTCTTGGGAAAGGAGGGAATGACCAGCAGGATGTGCTAACTAGCCAGTTCAGTCTGAGGCATTAGACACTGGAGTTGGAAACACAGTTGGACTTGTGGACACATGCACAAGTAAGTGGTGAGGGCCTTGCAGAATATCCGCTTGAAGACATGCCAGCAAGTAAATTGTTAGAGAAAAAAAGTACAACGCATGTCAGGTTTTTAATTACATGTCTATTTTCCCAACAAAGAAGTGCAATTAAAGTTAATCATGTCTATTATATTACACAATACCTCCCTTCCTAATGAAACCAGGCCTGCATGAAGGAAAAGCACATTAACACACAAACCCTGTTCATACACAAGGATATTTTGCACCCCAAACACACTCAGATTACAGCCATGCTCAATTACACATCATCCATTCCAGCACACCGCTCCACCAATGTCTCTGTGAGTGGCAAGAGGGGGGAGCAGGGCTCACTTCCAAACCCCAGCATCCCCAAAGATGTTCTGGATGTGCCCACAAATCCTGGGAGCACACAGGGGAGTCCTTCCTCCTGCCTACCATGCACAGCCCCAGCCCCGAGCAGGGACCCTGCATGGCTCCAGCAGCCTCAGTGTCAGGAAGGCAATGCACAGGCTGAGGAACAGCAGCAAAGCTCAGAGCCCTCTATCATCAGTGAGCCGGCGCAGTCTGATGGAATCTGAGGGACACCCAGTTAGCAGGATAAATTTTGCTCTCTGGTGTCAATCCAGAGTAGTGCAGTTCATTATGGGATTTAATCCCCGTTACAGCAGGTGTAAATAACAGCAATTTGACTTTTCCCCCCCAGCAATTACAGAAATAATATTTCCTGCTTCAGTTTCATTTTATAGCCTTCTGTGGCTGCTGCCATCTCTGTCCAACTCTGCCTTTACACACACATGGTGCCTGAAAGAAGCACTCAGCAGTTGGGAGAAAGGAGGCAGCTCTCAGAACCAGCAGAGCCAAAGCTGATGTCCATCCATCTCTGTATCCACAGTCATGGCTGTTCTTGGAGAATCCCAGGGCAGCTCCCACACCCTACAATGTCCAGCAAGGCCAGGGCAGCTGCAGGCAGCTCTGCAGCAGGCACTGCTGCCTGGGATGGAGGATACTTCAAGAGGAACAACATCAATGGCAGCGCTGAGCCCTGCAGCAGACACAGCCTGGAGATGTGCATGCCCTGCTCCCTGGCTGCTGAGGGTTTGGCCTCCTGGCAAAGAGCAAAAGAGCTCAAGATGGACACAAGCATGAGGAATGTCCATGCACATTTCCATGCAGTTTCCAGATACCTTTGGCAAAGCCCCATTCCAGCAGCTCCTTGGATGCTGCAGAGCACTGCCTCTGCATTTCCAGCACCAATCCAGCCACCAGAAGATCAATACACCATGCAGCACAATGCCTACAAAAACCTGCTGAGTCCCACAGCTTAGCCCTCAGACAACTCTTCCTGGAAACTGATTCCAGTACCTTGGTTCCCAAGTTTTTCTTTTAATTTTACTTGGATGGCATGGCTGCATTTCTTTCAGGCTGGCAAACCTGAGTAAATACAGTGGAGCACTGACAGCTCAAACTGCTTTTGCTGTGCTGATGAACCAGCTTGGACAAAACCCTGAAGAAGCAAATAATTTGCAGAGAAAAAAAGTTTTAATTTCAGCCAAGTCAAAGCAAATAACCAGTGCAGGGCATCATTAACAAAGCTGTCTGAGTTTAATTTAGTCTTCAAAACAGCAATTCCTAAAAAAACTGCTTTGATACAAGGCAAAGAGAAGGGGAGGAGGAAAGGAATCCAAATTCAGTAATTTTTTTGGTGAGCACCTGCAATAGCCACCACTCTCCCTCTTGCTCAACCCAAACCAGACTTTTAGATTTTCGTGTATTTAATTTTCTTTGCTTTAAACAGAGTCTCTGCAGCTGGCTGAGAGGGGATTTAGATGGTGGAAGTGTCCACCTGGACAAGGATTTGCCTGTAAGGGAAAGGAAATTCAGCAGACGGCATCGTGAGTGGAGCTGAACCCAAGCACTGGTTATTAAAATCACACGCCAACTCTTTAGAAGCTGCTTCATCCCATCAAAATGTACATGATGATCTGAACCAGCACTTGAAATTCCAGCTGCAGAATGCTCACTATTATTGAAGAAGAAATGAAGTGTTTTATGAGACTACTTTCAGAAAATCGAAAGACCATGAAAGAGAAAACATACGATAGGATGCTGCAGTTGACAGCTGTTGTCAAAAAGCTATATTCAAAGGAAAAACAGAAATTTAAAAATCACTTAGTGGCTATAGCTGGTACATACAGTTGGGCTTACTGAAATAATTTTTAGCCACACAACTGATCTACATATAAAATCCCTCCACACAGTGCACGTTACTAGGCTGAAGAGAGACTAAGCACAAGACAACTGTTCTGCATAAAGCCAAAATGATAAAGAGTATCATTTAGAGTTCCTCAACAGGCAAGGGGTAACAGAAACTAAGGGCCAGACATGACCCAACTGGTGTAAATTAAGTCAGAAAAATAAACACGCACATCTACAAGCCTCTGGAATGGAAGAACTTCCCAGTTATGCCAACAGGAGCTGCAGCTCTCGTGGGTTTTTCCGAGGAGCCTGTCTGATGCAGCCCTTTCAGCACACCTGCCCACATCTCTGAGGAACACTCAACCCAGTCATTGGCATTCCCTGGCAGAGACAGCTTCGTGCAATGTGTGTCATGCTTTGGACAGGGCAAGAACATGAAAACAGATGATTTTAACAATCTCAGTGAATCCTAGTGAACTAGGACCAGATGCGGGCAGGGAGCTGGAACCGGCCCCTACTCCCCTCTTCCTTACCTCTGCTCAGCTCCAATCAGCTGCTGTTTGGATTCATTTTCCTAACTTGCCTCTGGCCTTTTAATCATAGTTCCTGCAGAGACACACAGACAGCACCAATGACTCTGAAGGAATGATTTCACCAGAATTATTTGTTTCCAGAGGAAGTGGATGTGGCAGGCTGCTGTGCCCTAGCCAGCCAAGAGGCCCAGCTCCCCGAGCTGGGAGGCCTTGCGCTCAACGTGCACTCTGCAATGCTCAGGAATTCCAGATGGGAGAAGAGGGCCACCCACCTTCTGAGTAGCCTCCACGGCACTTAGCATCCAGGATTTGTCCTGCGTTTATCAGCCCCAGCCCTTCCTGATGCTCTAACACATCTTGGCATTTCCCAGGTGGAAAGCACAAGGCCTCAGTTCTCTTTGTAAGTCCCCTTGTTATACTGAGAGGAACAAACAGCTCCTCCATAGTCCTGCCGGCAGTGTGAGTAGGGAAAATTATATGGCAAATAAAATTACTTCCTATTCACTACAAGGAATAAAGGTCAAAGCTCCAAGTGATACTCTCAGAAACAACTTGTAGGAGAAGGGCAACTGCTCTCCAAGGCAGAAGATGACACCATACTGGGAGCAGAAATCTTCCCCCCATGGCCCTCCTCATCTCTGTGCCCCTGTCCTGCTCCAGAACACCCCCGGGCCACACCTGACTCCCCTGTCAGGAACGGCCACAAATGATACGCCTTGGCAGCAGCACCCTCCAAGCGATGGAAAAATGAAGTCAGGCTGCCAAATGGAGCCACATGGCTTGCACAGCCACTCCTGGAAAACTGGGAGCTTCCCTGGCACCATTACCCAACCTGCCTCTTTACTTAAGGATTCACCCATAAGCAGTAAAAACTTGTGGCTGATGATTAAGTATTTAAGGAATACAGCTTCATGCAGAAAGGTCTTGTAGGATGCAGCACAGGGGAGCAGCTAAGCAGCTCAAGGATTCTTTTCCCAAAATGCCATACCTCAACCTGTGTGCCGATTCTTACCCGAAATCATTGGAGGATCTTCTCTGCAAATTCCTCAAGTATGACAAATGTCAGTAGGTGGGACTCCAAGGCCAAAGGAAGAGCTGTTGCTCCCGAGGTGCCCAGTCCAAGGCCTGGCCCCCTGAGCCCTCCAGGCACACGGCAGGTGACAACAGCATGGGCTCATCAGCTCAGCTATTGTGTCTCGTTAGCTTAACAAAACTCCAAACTCCGTGCGGAGCGCCTTTTCCCCTCAAGTTATTAAAGGGTAGATTTCTTTTAATTAAACTCATTTACATGACTAAATTAGATTTAATTACTCCCATTCATTTTTCTAATACCTCTCCTTGATTGGAGAAAGGCAACTTTTCTAATTGCTCCAAACAGGACTGGGTGGCTTTGCCCTCAGTCGAGCTGGCACGAGGAAACCCCAGCTCTACAACACATAGAGGAGGGCCCAGTGCAGATTTTGGGTATAAACAAGCTGGACAGCTTTTCCTACCACACATGTACTGTGTGGTGTATTTACTTTATCACCGTAAAACCTAACATTTATGGCATGATTCAAAGCAAGAGAAAACCCACTAAAATTTCTTTTGAAGTACCTTCTATCTCATCAAGAGAAATGCAAGAAGACATTTCAACTTGCTTCCCCTCTTGTACTTTTGGAATTCGGGGGAGAAAGTTGGAAAGTTTGAAATTGAGGGCTCAAGACATTTTTAGTAAGTCCCTCAACCAGACTGCTCACTGATGTAATTATCAATTTCTTAACTGCAACATCCAGCACTTCCTCATTTTTACAATTTCAGACTTAATATGTGTAGTGCTGCTGCCTAAGTTATCCATGAAACCAAAGTATCAAGCTTCCCAGTAGGCCAGAAGTCACCATACTGAACTCTGTGGGACTGTCTGCCATACCCCAACTCCCTTCATTTCATCTTACCAGGCATTGCCTCATGTTGCTCCAGTTCAGCGATGCACAAGCACAAGAAATTTCGCACAGAACTCACAATATGCTGAGTTTCCAGACTCCTGCACACATGGCTCAGTGATTTCCCTCATGTCAGCTGCAGTGTTGCCATCGGTGGCCCCGGGGGCCAGGCTGGACACAATCTCCAAAGCACATAAAAGCTCCACCAAAACCATGCAGTCACAGCAGGAACACTGGGCTTTTGTCCTATGTACTCCTGTTTGTTCTCAGGTAAGCCAGCCCTCATCCCACCCCAGAGGCCTTGTGCCTCAAGGAGGCTGACTGCAGCCCACAGCTGAGAACAGCAGACCTAAGCTTTGTATGAAGTGCAAGAATTGACACCTCTACTCAAACATTCCCAAAGATCCTGCTTGCAGAATGGCCATTGTGCTACCCAGAGCTGAGCTGGTGACCTGTTTGAGTGGAATGGTCCCCAGCCTCTGCCAGAGCTGTGTGGGCACGTTGCGCTCTGTACAACCCTTCCTCCTTCAGCCGAGGTGAATGCACGGCATTTATCCAAGACAAACGCAAATCTCTATACTATTTGGCACCAGTTCCTTTCATTAGATACAATTTTCTGCCCCCTTTCTCAACATGTAACTAGTATTTATCCAACCACACATGATGTGTGGCCTAATTATCACTCTAATATTTTTCCGAAAAAAATAAATGAATGCAATTAACAAGGAACTAAGAAACCATCCCCCCCCCTCCCTTGCTATTTTTGTAGGGTTTTAAATCAGGTTCAGTAGTAATCACAGTGGTTTGGTTGGAATCAGACATGGTATTTGGATTCTTTGCCAGCATTTCACAGATTCTGAAATTCACAGAATACTTCAAAATCAAAACCTCACCACTCCTCTGGTCATATCTTCTCTTCACCTCTCAAATCAGCTTAGTATCTTCACAGAGTCTTCATTAAAAAAAGATTTGAGTAAACAGTGTCATCAAAAACCCAGCTGAAATATGTACTTTTCATAGGATAAATTATCAGACCCAAGCATAGGGCAAATGTAATCCAGGCCCAAACTCGAAAATGACCGGCATGCCTTGTACCATTAGGTTTCAGCACTCTCTTTCAGCAGCTTTTATCAAAGATTTGAGAAGGCTTTTCAGCTGCAGGAGTTGGGTCCCCAGCAAAAAAATCCCCCTCTGCTTTTCCAGCCAGATGAAACAGAGCCACCACTGCCTGGGGCTGGGGCAACTGCATTCCTGGCTCAGAAGTGACACTAAATGCAATTAAGGGAAATGAATAGTAAGAAAGGAAAAGTCCGAAGAAAAAACTGTGCCTCCTGCCCCTAACTCCTCACCTGTTACCTGTCACCACAGCGACCCACCACCCTCTTGGCTCAGGATTTTGTAAGCAGCTCTGAAGCATCTCCTTCCTCTTCATCCAACAGATCCACCACTGAGCTCTGATTTCAGGAATTTCTGGACAATAAGCAGGCTGTAATTACATGCTTATGCAAAGTTATACTGTCACATTTAGGAAATCACTTGAGAACACGGTTAATTCCAGGAATATCATGTCCTTATTTTTCAAATCCTGCGTGGGAGAAACAGCTTTTGGTTCTGTTTGCATACTAAAAACTCTACGTGCAGTCACACAACAGGTTGCCCGGTTCTTAGAAAAATAAGGGTCAGATGCATCCATCAGTCTGAGGGGCTGTTCTGACTGCAGCACGAGTATCGTAATTCCCCCAAATTCAAGGTGATGTGAGTAGGCCCTGAGTGTTGAATAAACAGGGAAAAAAGCATGTGTGGGGGTTCTTTGGGTGTTTTTGTTGGGCTTTGTGTTGCTTTATCGGTTTCTTGGGGGTGGGGGAGTTGTCAACATCAAGTAAACATCTTGGCATTGCCTGTCAAGGAACACCTGAATGACCTAGTGTGTGACACAAATGACCCCAGGTAGGCCAGCTCTGTGTTTGGGAGCAGGGAGATTTGGGAGATGGAAATGTCTCCAAGATTGGGGTATGGCTTGAAAACTTCACTTAAATCATGCCCCCAACAAATGCTTTTACTGTCGAGTAAGGAAAAAAGAAAAAAGTGCTGTTTAAAATGTTTGATAATCTGACAAGGCCATAAGGCTTAATGGAATCAATGATTACACACAGATGGATGATTAACTCTCGAGGTTTAATGTTAAAAAAAGAGTGCTGGATTGCTACTTAATGGAATTACACTGCCCATATGGAAAAGAACTATAGCCTGCCTATACCCAGAATTAGGGAACAGGTGGTCGATCTGGGCAGGACTGCTTGGAATGCACAAAAGCGTGCTGAACTTGTAAGTGCCAGAAAAAAAAGAAAAAAAAAAAAACAAACTCTTCCAAAGTGTGTTAACTTTTCTTATCTCAGAATTGTAAATGGCAGAACTGAAGGCAGGGATCCTCCCAGCCCCAGCCGCCCCGTTTGCTGCAGCTGCTGAGCACAGAGCAGTGTGAGTGAGGGACACTGCTGGACCCACACAGACAGTGGGAGCCAGGAACAGCTGCCCCTGACACTGGAATCTGCCATGCCCAGCCTAGAGCTATGTGAGTTCTGCTGCCTGCCCAAGGACTCCAAGAAGCTTCCCATTCCCATGACAGAGGATCTCCACAGAACAGGCTTTGGCTGCTGCAGTCCATCCCACTCTCCCCGGCCATTCCTTACTGGAGAGGATCCCGAGGCCACTGCTGTAGGGCAGCATGCTTGGGTTTGCTGTGGTGCCACATTGAAGAACTGCCTCTGTTTCTGGAAGGAATCCTCGCTGATTCCATCCTCAGAACAATGACCCCTCGTTCAACATCCAGAAAGCACTGAAAAGTGAACTCTCTCACAGCCTTTGCTGCCTGAGGGTCCTTGAGCCTGCCAGACACTCCTACTGCAGGAGCTTCATGGTATCCCATTTAGAGAATCCTCCAAACACTCTGAGACTGTTCAGGGGATGCAGTCATGAGCAAGGTTAAAGCAATCCTCTACACATGCCACACCTGAGATCACAATCCTGAAAAGGATGACCTTTATCTCAGCCTCCAGAGCAGGAGCTGTACACACAGGTAAACTCTCCTCCAGGATGAAAAGCATTCTGTACAAGCAAAGCAGGATCAACAACAGCTTCTGCCCACAAGCCGCTGAAGGTAATCCAGCAGGAAATCTGACCCAGCTTTGCAAGAGAACAGCTCCTTTAGAATGGAGACAGGACTGGGGCTCGGGAAAATCCAAAGCTAACAGATTCCAAGACCCATTTCCAAAGCAGGTTTGGTACCCAGACATCCATAATCCTCCTGAATTGAATGAAGGTCACCAGTGTATGTCCATAATAAACACAGACCATTAAACAGGCACAGCTATCCAGAAGGATCCCTTATTCTACACTAAGAATAGCCTGCTGGCATCGTTCAAACCATTTCTAAAGTGACATCAACTGGATTGCAAAGAAAGTATTTTTCAGTGAAAATAACATACTCCAGAAGATAATGTTCCTAGAGGGCACTTTAAATTCACACCTCGTCTTGGTAAAACAGTTCCATATGGAAATACCCAAGTCACACACAGGCTCTGCAAACCCAGTCAGTAGGAAATTAGGTGGTCTATGGATCAGGCTAGAGACCTAAACTCATTGAAATTTGAGCTTGATATGCAGGGTTCACTTGACTAGAGCCAAGTTGTGACATGGGGTCCCAGAGCCTCTTCCCCTGCTAGTGGCAGGGGTCCCTCACCTTCCCTGCCCCAGCAGTGGCCCAGCCAGCCTGGCTGCCCACAGAGGTGAGCTGTCCAGCCTTGCACACTGTACACAGGGCCCATTCCAGAGAGGAAGAGCTCTTACTTCTTCCTCCTAAGTGCAAACATTCATAGGACCAGTTGTCACAAATGACCACTCAAAATGTACTGAGTTTTTTTTTTTCCCCCATGTAATTTATTCATGTTCTTCTGTAACCAAGGAAACAAGTGATTTTTCTCTCTCATCCAACATCCATTTTCTCTTAAGGGCTGGGTTTTCTAAATCTGTGGGGTCTAATAGCTGTTCAAAAGTGAGTGCCAAATTTCATCCAGAGAAAGCCAGCATTCCAGACACAGCAGCAGGACACCAGTCTCCTTTCTTTACCTTTATCCAGCACCTGTGACTGCCCTCTCCCATGTTTGCTACCGTAAGCATTTCAAGTCCAAGCTCTCCCAGGCAGTGCTATCTCTCATTACCTGCTGCTCCCAAGCAGGACACAGCACCTGTCTCCAATGATACCACACACTGCCACAGTTCCTCAGAACAACCTGAACATGGAACTGCTCATGTACTTTCAGTAAATGGATACCTGGTAGCCACGGGCTTGGTTGCTGCCCTCCTAGCCATGATATCTGCACTGATCTTTTCAGAAGCGCTCTGTCCCTTTTAAATGCCTTTCTCCAAGGCAACAACAAAGGGCTTATGGCAAATCCAGAGGAGCAGCAAAGGAGTCCTGCTATGCTGTCCCAGCCTGGCTCTGCTCCTCATGCCAAACCAATGTAACTCCACTGGCCTAAAACAGCAGCTGTGCCACTTCTGCATGGCATTCCTTTTGGTTAGCATTCTCCAAGTCCTGGGTGGGACTAATCTCCTGGACACTGAAGGCACAGATCCTCCCAGCCCTTGTTCCTAGCCCCAGCAGTCCCATTTGCAGCAGCAGCTGCTGAGCACAGCATGGTGCGAGTGAGGAACACTGCCAGACCCACAGACAGTGGACAGACACTCCCCTCATCTCCTTTTCACTGGGACCTTTGGTGACTTGTTCTCATGCTTCACAAACCTTCTCCTCGTCTGTGGTAAAAAAGCATCTGCTATCAGTTCCTGTCATGCCCCAAATTTCTGAGGTGTGCCTAAGACAGCTGCCAGCTCCCATCTTGTTTGCCTGGTGAACACATCTCATTATCATGCCATCACATCTCAATCCCTTGAAACCCACTCCCTTTATTCTAAAAAATGTAAAGGACTGATGGATGTGAGAGGGCCCCATGATCTGGATGTCACACCCGGAGAAAAAGAGGCCAAAGTCTGTAAGTAGGGTTTGAACTTCCAGTCCCCGTGAGCTTGAAGGGAAATGAGCAGAATCCAGCCAATCTGAGGCACTAACTCACTCGGTTCTCACTACTCGGCACTTGTGATGGCAGTAACTGGCAGTGGAACTGCTGCACAGTGTCATCCTCACGGAACATAGGGTGCTCTCCAATTAAATTGGTACCACTTCTGTGCTGCCATTAGGATGACTTATTTGTTTCTGATTAATTAGGTTTCAGTTTCTTCCTTTTTGGCATTGCATTTTCCTCCTGTTCAGACTATCTGGCCAGTCTAGGTCTGTGTTGGCACAGATCAGTCACTGCAATTCTGGATCAGAAATCTGTGCCTTTGATGAACCTGGCTTCTGGTTCCTGTCAATCTCTGTTGCGGGGTATCACGAGCCACACAGACACTCAGGCTCTTACACATACGTACAGCGCGAGATCCCTGCAATGGGAAAAATGGGAAGAAGGCAGCCGCGACAAGGTTGGCTCCTTTGGAACCACAGAGAGGTGCCAGCTAAAGGTCCCAGCAGCTCATCTGCCAGAGCATAAAGAGCTACAGCAAACAGTTGTCTCCTTGCTCATTTGAAGGCCTTGTCATGGCTGGAGTGGTGGGTCGTGGTGGGAGAAGGCTTGGGAGGGAGGACAGAGGGCGGCTCTGCCAGGTGAACTGGGCTGAGCCCGCATGGCTGCTCAGTGGTCAGGGCTCTGCTCTGACACAGCAAGGAGCAACCAGCAACAAGGCACCAAAACTCAAGGAGTTCTATCAATGTAAGGGAGAGAAGAAACTGAGGCATTCCACATCGTTCCACATGAAATTATTGAATGCTTGGAAATGGTGCCTTTTTTTCCTTGTTTTTTTGGCAAACAATGTATGGGGTCTCCAATGCGCAGATGGGAGAGCAGCTTATATTTAATAAAATAAAAATTGACATTGGTGGCACATTCTCATATACAGTCATACATTACGGATGATATAGACTTGGTATAGTTTGCACACAGCCTAAACGTTTGTCCTACAGATGGACAGGGAATTAGAGGGATAATAGTTGACATTACACAAGCATTCCAAATGTGTGCTTTTCCAAATACAAGTAAGTGCAAAATCTACCTCAGAAGTCGAGGACAAACCATAACACAATCTGCAACTCCCACTTCCAGGAACTCCCACCGGCCTTGGGAAACGATCCCAGCAAATTAAGGTACTGTCAAACTAAAGGTAAGTAATGAAATTTTAATTAAAATCTCAAGTCTTCTTATAGAGAAGTTCTGAATTCATGTTACCTTCATCTGGTAGCAGCAAACTGCATCAATGCACAGAAAGAAGACACCAGATCCTCTGGCTCTTTAGGGCACATGTCTATCTACAGCACTGCTGAGAATGTTAAACCCAAAATATGTATCTATGAATGCTTTTAACTAAGCTACCTGTCTTCAACTTTGTCTTGCAGACACTAATTTCACAGCACAGACACTGCCTCCAGATATGCCTTTGTTAACAATGTCCATTTTTGTTTGAAAATGGCACTTACTCTACAGAACTTGGTTAAAATACCACGTGAAGCAAAGCTTTCCATTCCAGTTCTACCTCGAAAAGGTTTTTATGTTTTCAAGCAGAAAACAACTGTCACATTTTTAGGTATTTAACTTGAAACTCAATTTTGCCATCGTTCACCCTCTTCACAAAGTCCTTCACAAAGATTCCCATTTATGAGCCTCCCTCAAGTCATCCTCACCACAGAAAAAAAAGGTTTTAAGCGTCACAGAGTGTCATTGGGAAATGTCATATTTCTGGGCATGTCCAACAAGTGTTTGAAAGTGTCATTTTCAGTATTTCCTTGGGCTTGTTGGATAGTACAGGTTACCACAAAAAAAAAACCAAACCAAACCACAAAAAAAAAACCACCCCAAAAACCTTGTCTTTCCAGAAAACAGAAACTTTCAGGGAAAGTTGTTTGTCATTGAGAAGAAGACAACAAGAGAGAAAAGCTGATTTTAATGGCAGAAATGCCGATGTCCTGCATTGACTGTGTCGTTCCAAGGGCTTTGCTCAATGCTCCAGGGACAATGTGTAAGAAAACACTGCCAGGCAGAGCAGCTCCTTTGCTATTCTGAATTAAGTTGGAATTACTGGGCCAAGAAGTTAGCTGGTAGTATTCCCTAAATACTTCCTGCTGTGCCAGAGGAACATGGTAGAACTTTCAACTACTTTTCAGGAAGGGAAACCATTGGCACCACAGCAACATCCTAAATCCCAGTTCTAAGATCACTAAAATGAAGTCAGTAATAAAAGAGACAGAGTCCCAGTATATTATGAGTCCTTAGCAGCAATATTTGAGATAATAGCTCTCTCCATAACGATTTCTCATGCAATTTTAGTCTCAAAGCTCAAAATTAATTACAAACACGAAACAAATCATGCTGTTAAAACATATATTAAAAACAAATTATGAGCTCAGAAAAGGTAACTTATAGCCTGGGAAAGTAATTGATAAACCTAAAGTGCTCACAAATAACTGAAAAATGACAGGTCAAGTGATCACTGAGTGACCAACATATAAAACTACCCAGCATGAGACATAAAACATACAAACAGACTGCCACTCACTCATCACATACTGTAAATAAACCATATGGGCTTTTTTTGCATGTCTCAGTGCTGATGTTCCTGCAGTGCTCCTAAGCCAAAACCTCTGAGCTGTTAAAAAGATTTTCAAGCCTCAGCTCCACCCACTATGACACAGAATTAACATTTCTGTTCAGCAATCAGTTAAAAAAAATTCAAGACTGTAACAAATTCCTGCTTAATTCCCAGCCCAAACTCTCTGTGCTCAGCATTTTGCCATTGTGTGCCTTGCTCCAAAAGGATGGAACCTCCTGCACCTTCCAAACCAGGCCACACGAGCCTGTGTCAGAGCAGCCACAATTAACAGCTATTGCCAGCTACCAACCCCTCCCGCACAGGACAAACGCTCCCTGCCTGCAGCCAGCCCGGCCCAGCCCAGCCTCCTGCTCTAACACCCCAAATGCCAAGTGCCTGGCATTCCCTGTCAGCTGATTTCCAGAGACTCGAGCAGCACAGCGTGTTGGACATGATGTCAACTCAACAAACCTTAATAAACCCACAGAGAACTAATGCAATTGGAACCCGACAGAGTAAGGCATTAATACTGTGCATTTTAATCAAAGGGAGAGATAATAATTATATCTCTATGTAACTAGGAAAGCTGAAAGGTTCTAATGGGAAAAAATAAAACCATCTGTTTGCTCTAAATCATTAAATGAGTGCTTTAGGACAATGTCATCCCCCTAAAGCCTGTAACAATTTGGGCCTTAAGCAGAGATGCAAATTGATTAAATCCCAGCGTATTTTGCCACAAATGGCAGAATCCAAATACCACTGAACAAACAGTAATTTCTGCCACGCATCATGAAGACAAGCCAAAGACATTTTCCCATCTCTGAGTCTGCAGACAGGGACATGATTAATGGCTTTTTTCAACCTAGGTTTTTAAAAGCCATCATATTCTTTATTTTAGGAATCACACAATATCCTGCTGCTGCAGAGGACAGTGCAAACCTCAACCCCTAGTTCAGAGGTAGCTGTTGGGCTCACATCTCCCACATAAGAGATTGTCTCCAGTTGTGTTTTCTGGGCTGGGGGGGTTGAGCCTGTGCAGCTGTGCCTGTGAAGGGGCAGGTGCTAAGGCTTGGCAAGTGGAGGTTTAGGATTAATGTGCCTGCAGGGACAAGGACAGGGACAGGGGCTGTGCTGACAAGCACCCAAGTATCATCTCACCAATGGCACTACTGGGTACCTGCATCCTCTCATTTAAATCCAGGCTTCGCTCACCCTAAATTACAACTGTTTTTATACCCCAGGTAAACATTTCTGTTGAACCTCACTTTGTTCAGCCAAGACCTGCTGGAACACAGGGTGGCTGTGAGCAGCTTTCCAGAGCTACTTCAGCTTCAATGCCAACAGAAGCCATACTGAAGTGATCTGCCACAACGACAATAACCAAGACACAGGCTTGTAATTATGGTAGGGGATTACCCCATGAGATCAGTTGCGTGTCCCTTACACCCAAAGGCTCTGGCATGACCCAAATGTCCTCAAGAACAGTGTCCAATGCAGATAGCAGTGTGAGTCCTTTTCCAGGCAGGAGATCCCCAATGAAACAGCCCTGAAGCACAGAGATTTGAGGTGCTTTTCCCTGGTTGCCACAAACCTGGCTGTGCAGGGGGACTTGCCCCTTCCTATGCCCTTCCCAACAGGAAGGTTCCTGACTTATACTGGATCAGATCTTGCTCCTTAGTCTTTTCCCATCTCATTCACCTGACAGCCTGACAGGCTCCTCCACAATAGACATCTTATCAGATGTGACTGATTGCTGTAATCTGTACTCTGTGCAGCCATTAAGCAAATTACCTGAATCATTGCAAGGATTAGTCTCATTAACACATGATTAGCATCAAATTAAAATAATGAGTGTTTAACTTCTGATGTCTTCCAGTTGTTTGAACAGCTTGATCAGCCACACCAGGCTGGCAGGGAGGTGGTAGGTGTCAAAGAGTCAGGGAGAAAAACTACAAATAAATAAAAGGGTGGGCTGTGCCCCAGCAGGGCTGCAGCTGACAGAGACCACAGAGACCTGGGCCCAGGGCTGCCAGAGCTGTTCATTGCACAGCTCAGGTCAGAGGCTGTCAGCCGGCCCCACAGCCATGCTCTGGTGGACAGGTCACCCTCTCTCAGCTCCTCTGCGCCCAGGGCTGGGACTTGCCAGTGTCCACGATGTCAATGCAGCCACTAAAACAACAGGGTGAGGTGACCTGATCCTTCCATTCTCCTGGCTTTCCTGTCTTTTCCAAGTAAAGCAAATGCTAAAGCCGGCAAAGCAAAAATCCCATCAGGAGCAACAATCCTGGAAAGCAATTTTCTTCACAAGCTCTCCTTTTTAAGCTGGGCATTGTTAACTCATTATCTCTTTTTCTGAATCCGCTCCTCCCCTCTCCATCCCTCCAATCACCTTTCCTGTCTCCCTGCACCTCATGTGCCATTGGGACTGTGGCTAAGCCTCTCCAAAGTCTCAATTCCTTCCAGCCTTCTGAAGGTTATTTGGCTTTATTCGCACATGGGTTCACCAAGTTTCCTGCTGTCGTTGGTTCTCCTGCAGATCCACAGAGCTGCAATCTGAGCCTTGCCTAGCCTTACCTTTGGGCTGCTTCCAGTTCAATTCCCTCCCCGTGTCAATGACAGGCACCTTCCCTATCTCTGAAGGAGGGGAGAGGCCTAACATGCAAGATCTGCAGGATGGGAACTTAAATCCACACTCAAAACACTTCACTCTCCATGAAGGAATGACAGAACATGTGCAGCAGCCAATGTTTAAGCCTCAACATCTTGGTTATTTATTCTTTGAAATGCCACAAACCATAAGTACGTATTATAGACAAATCACTTGTCAAAGCTCTTCCCTAATTTAATTAAAGCCATTTTTTATTCAAGTGCAAAGAAGCAACTTAAACAGATAACATTTTTCACACTTACATAAAATGAAAATAGCCAAACTAAATTTTGGCAAAGTATATAAAAACAAAAGATCCAAGCAAAGACTCTATATGTGCCAACTTCCATCTCTGCTGAGATGTTAGCAAGGAATTGCACACACAAATTCTCCTACATCAATTTCTGATGGACTCCTGACCCTCCATGCACCACAAACATACCAGTGGTGCTGGTGCCCAACAATCCTTTCCACCCACAAGGCTGGAGCTGATCCTTGTCATCCACACTACCATGAATCACTAACAGAGCAGGCAGTGAAACGCTGCTCAAGTTAAAGACTCTTTGCCCCAAAAGCACCTTTCACTTATCCACTGTGGATCTGACTGTTCTATTGGCAAAAGCACAGGTGTCCAGAACAAGTGGGGGAAAAGTGTTTTTATCACAGCCCTAGTCCAAATCTTAACACACATTTTTGCCTTCCATCCAGGCGATGTCACAGGCCAACCCTGACAAGAAACACCTTCAAGCTGAGCAAAGCAAATCTGAATCAGCAATACCAAGGAAAGGGCTCTGTTCTAACTCAATGTCCATCAAAATTGACTGGGAGATAAAGAGACAGAAGAATTCCCATCCATCCAAACGTATCTGCAAGCATCATTTCTGTCAATTGAACCCCCCCAACCACTCAAGTCCGGAGGCAGTGTGAGGGAATTCTGTAGACTGGGCACAGTGCCCACCCCAAATGGTTTTATACCAGCATTTCCCAACATGACCCATTTCAGGCACGTCAGTGGCCAGCACTGCAGTCCATAGCAAACACCTAATTCTATTGGGTTTCTTCCTCCCTGCTCTAGCAAATAGAAAATAATTTCTCCATTTACCCTCAAAGTTCCAGTTTGCTGCCGTGCCATCCCTTACGGCGCTCAGCATCTCCTGATTCATGCAATACGTTCAGGCTCCATCTGTGCATATTATTGACCAGATTATGTAAACTACGCTTTAGCAATTCACACTCACTTGGTTCTGCAGCACCTGTGGGTGCCAAGCATATGTTTCCCATTCTCCTTGCTCTCCTGGGCCATATGCAATCCCCTCAAACCAGCAGCTTTCCTGTAGACCGAACTTGGTGCCTGGTATAGATCCATATAAATCCCATTGGCTGTGCTAAACCCTGGACATAAATCTGTGCAGACTTGGTGGTACTCTGTGTGTGATCCCAAGGGCTCTGGGTGCCCAGCAGCACTGCTGAGTCACTGCTGACACCCTGCACCAGGGGTAGGTGCGGGTGGGGGGTGTTCTCTGAGCACCAAAGGAGACCTGGCAGGGGTGATAGCTCGGGGGGCAGTACCAGCCCTCATCCCAGCCCGAGCATACAGCCCCTGGGCTCCCCTTCACCTCCCTCAGCAAGGCAGCCAAACTGAAAAGCCAGCATGCTAAAAACCCAACAGGACTCGTAGAATCTGGTTTTCAAAACTGACATATTGCTCTGTTGCTAGGCAAAATGGAAGGGTTTTCTCTCCTCTTTTTGGAGAAGCTCTGCTCTCTTCTTGAGGGGCAGAGCTGAAAAATCATACTGTCACTAACGCAAAATTAGACTGACAGCATGGAGACCTGCTTCTTATTCCAAGGCATGTTGTCATCCAGCCTGCTCCCTTCTGGGAATGACACCATGTACTCAAAGGACTTTACAAGGAAAAAAACAGCCCTTCAGCCCACTGCTGCAGAAGGATGGTACTGGAGCTCTGCTTCACACTGGCGCAAGGAACAGGAACTTCAGCAGATTCCATGGGCACAACAAGCAGCTTCAGGCAAACAAAGAAACAGGTCCAACCATTCACAGTGGAAGGGAACAGCTGTCTGGAATCCCAGCAGCTGGTTAGTCTTCCTCTCATGGAACTGTCACTTTTAAGTACTGAACATGCACTGGGATATGCTGCTCCTTTGTTCTAAACTCTGGTATGTTTGTAGCAAGGGGGATTTCAAGCACTTGAGCACACCAACAGGAATTTTCCAGTAGTTCCTGTCTCTTGTCTGCAAGAGAGGGCACAGCACTGTCACTGCAGACAAAAGATATCCCCTTGTCCTGTAGGGAGTGACACCAACTTGGCATGACCCTCCAAAATAAACCTCCTACATCTGTGGCACGAGGAGGTCACTTGCAGAGCAGAATGAGGCACTGAAGACCAGGTCCAAGTGCTGCACACCAAGCGATGGCGTTCCTGGCTCACGAGCACTGCAGAAACATCTGCACAGGCTGGCACTCTGGTACTAGGGAGCTCTAAAGCAGGTGCCCCACGGCCCTGCTCGATGAGCTCATCCCTTTCCACGAGTCAAGCACCTAGCCAAAGGCTGCTCCACATCCACATCTGGATTAGCCGAGAACATGATCTGCACCTCTGAGAGGTTACAACCCAAAGCACCCTGCTCTCTGCCATCACCCTTCATCCACTGCCTCACACACCCTGCAGAGCTGCAGGGATTTATTGCTGCCTGATATGAAGCAAATTAGGACACCCTAGGAGCCAGCACATCTGTGCTAACACATAAGCCCAGACAGGAACGCTGTCTTCCCAGGAAGAGTAAATCATTTCCCCCTTACTTCTGCTCACCTGGCCCAAGGTGCAGGAATCCAAGAAGGATGGGGATAGTGCACAGCTCTAGTAATTAAACAGATAACTCAGACTAAGTGTTTGCAATTTCCTCAGCCTGCGTTTGTTAGGGATGCATCTGGATCTCCATAACCATTACCTTCTGCTACCTACAGGTAGAGATAATTATCCACGAGTAAACGATTACCTAGGCTATAAATTACCTACAAAAATTTGGGCTGGGGTTTTGCCAATCACCATTCCAATTAATTAACCAAAATTGACTAGCTGGCTTTAGACCAAATATTTCCTCATCAGTATTCCATGCCAGTGCATACGAGATGAAGGAAACAAACCAGAGAGGAGAGACAGGGAGAAATCCAATGAAGGTTAGAGGGAGCTGAGAGCAGCTGAGACAAGCAGGAGTGGATTCCTGGCGTTTGTGGTGAATGCTCTCTGGTGTGGCATGTGACAGTGCCAGAGGCAGCACTGTGCATGGCGCCAACAGAGCACACACAGCCATTCCCATCAGGCAAGGGCGTCACAACCATCAGTGGGAATGGAAAAGCTCAGCAGCCTCAAGCGCCCCTCTGGATTGGGGCTCTGGGCACATTTCCAAGGCCTGTTTCGGGGAACACAGGGGACACAGTCACGTGTAGATTACCATGACTGCAAAGGGGACGGCCTCCAGGCCTAAGCCCCACACTGCCACAGGAGCTCCTGAGTCATCAGTGCTCCCTTTGGCAGGAGCTGCTCAGACCCACACCAAACCCTGCACTTTGAGTAGGGGAGAGGACAGAAAAATGTCACACCAATATAACCAAGGCATTACACACCTGCAGAACAGCAACTGCAGGCAACTGGAGCACCACACACTCAGTCTGTGTGACTGTGCACACGGAGTATTGAAGAAATTCCCATCATTCTCTGCTGAATGATCCCTGCAGGCCAACACATGCAGACTTCATGTGTCCCTGTGTTCCAGGAAGATTCCTAATGGCAGAAACTGCCATTCCAAACAGAGCAATGAGCTCTTTGAAAAGCCCTCCTCGGGCTCAGCACCCCAGGGGTACCCCAGAACCCTTCTGACAGAGCCTGCAGGAGCCCTCGCCGTGCATTCAGCAGAGCACACCTGAGAGCAAGTTCCCACTGCACAGGACTGGACAGCAGCCCCTCAGAGGGACCACCTCAGGCACACGGCCAACCACAAGTCCTGCTGCACACACGGGGTAAAGCTGAGCTCAGCTGGATCAGATGTGTGTGTCTGCACAGCAGCATTCACACTGAACTTTCTCTGAGGGACATGACAAGAGAGAAATGTCAGAACAAACCAAGGTGCAATGCTGCCAGGTCTTCCTTTCACCATTTCAGGTCTACTGTCTCCGCCTGACAGCTCCAGGTGCTTTCAGAGAGCCCTGGCTTCTGGGCAGAGCTTCACCTGGTCACCAGTAAAGGACTCCCACCTGTACTTTGTTCCACAGCTCTCACACGGGATCACAGGTAGCACAAACATGAGTGCTGGCACTCCGTGAAAAAAGCCCTGGAGGAGTGCAAAACTGCAGTCAGAAATCTGAGCTGTTTCTTCCCAGCTCAGAACAACCCTTCCCCTCTGTCATAAACAGAAACATGCAGTCAGCTGAAATGGGACCAGAATATTTATTTGGTAGTGATTTTTACTGCTAGGTCTTGAACATGTAAGGTGCCTCGTGCACTTCAAACAAGATCTAAAGCTGTAAATGCTGACAAACCAAGTGATTAGCAGCCGTTCTAAGCTGTTCTGGAGAGCTCAGTAGGAAACTCCTTTCAAACTAAACAATCTGCAAAGAAAATCACCATTTCAGATAATCTAGTGCCTTCCATATCACCTCAGAAATTGTTTTCAAGATGCTTTTCTCATGTCACCTCCGGTTATTGATTTATTAAAAAGCAACAAGATATTTCACTGCATAAAGTAAGATTTTTATTTATTTATGCAGGCCTGTCACTGTTGATAAAATACTGTGGATGCCAGAGATTACTGCAGTCTGTATAATTAAGTGAAAGGGCAGACCTCTGTGCAAGTGCTCAACAGAATCCTGATCCTGCCCAGGCAGGATGGGTGCATGGAGAGTGCAGAGATGCTCCTGAGGACATCTGAGCCCTGTCCCCCTGCCACTGACCTGGAACAGTCCCATGGCTCCCCAAAAGTCTTCCAGGTCAAGGTTCATCTCTGGGAACACCAGATAGAAAATGCAAGTGGAAAACCTACTACCAGCCCACGGCTC
This sequence comes from Illadopsis cleaveri, assembly GCA_013399915.1. Lineage (NCBI taxonomy): Eukaryota > Metazoa > Chordata > Aves > Passeriformes > Timaliidae > Illadopsis > Illadopsis cleaveri. Next base: position 318,352 of record VXBB01015265.1, read on the forward strand.
ACCAAGAGCAAAGGAAAACAGTCAAAACTCAACCAGCAAGAAAACAACCAACACAAAGGGCATTAAAGTCTCATGTCTCCACTCAAACAGCTGATCCGTCCCAGCTGTATCCACCCTGTCCAGCTCCACAACAAAGCCAAGGCACCTGGGGGCTGCAGAAACACCTCCATTTTGAACTCTATTTATGCACCTGTAACAATTAAGCCATCATTCCTACTTCTCCTGCCCTGTTCTCATTTCAAGTTTACTCAAACATTTGCTAATGAACAGTAAATCTTTAGACTATTTAGAATTGCTCTGGTTAATAAACTGAGGGCATTTCATCAACCTTATTCAAAACTCAAACTCATTTATGACAAAATCCACATCAGTCTGAGAGAAAGATGTTTTCCACTCCCAGAAAGGCCCTGGCAGCACAACACAGGTTCAGGCTGACTGAAGCATTCTGGACAATAAGCAGAGTCTGATTTTCAAGAGTTTAATTTTAGAACCTGAAAATGAAACACACAATTTCTAAAGGCACGTGAGTCCGAAACTGTAACACGGGCACTTGAAGTGCTTGATATGCTAGAGAGATGCCAGGCACCAAGCACTCTTGAGGTGCACCTAAGCAGTGTGAGGTATTCAGAGCAGAAGACTGAAGGCATCTTAAGTTCTTGGAGGTTTTGCTCAGAAATCCAAAATGATTTTCCCAAGGATCACAGGATGTGTGGAATTGCACATCTGGGCCATGGTTTCATGCTCACCTGACTGCACAAGTGCTCCTCACCAGTTACTGTACAGAGCTAAAAACAAGAGCAGATTACAGGCCAAGTTAAACTAAAAACAAATAAATAGAATAACACTACAGGGAGAAACTACATCTACCTGACAGGTTTTGGAATAACTAAGAAAAGCATGAAAGACCTCTCTGCTAGGACAGGTCATCCATCACCTAACAACTCTGGAGGAATTCCCTGGGTACCACCCTACCCAGATCCCTGGGTACCAGCCTCTGCTGTCCGTGAGGTCAGCCCACATTGCTAACACCACACTCTCCTCTGGCCAATGCTAGAAAGAAATCTTGGATGAGCAAAGCACAGACTAATCAAAAGCAAAAGCCCAGAAGGTTTATGAAAATGAAGTGGAAAACACCCTTCTCCTAAAGATTCGAGTGTTCTCAAACAGTCTGCTTTAAACTGGTACTCTGGATTTACTTCAAAGCTGTGTAACAATAAAGCCAAAATATGGATTTCAATTAGTTGGATTCCCTCCCTCAAATTACAGTAACAGGTGCTTTGGGAATTGCAAGTTTACTCTATTTCAGAATGTAAAAAAGTTTCCTAAATGCCCCTTCGATCCATCACGTTCCCAGTGCAGCAGAACAAACAGTCCACTTCCCACCCCAGTGCCCCAAAACCACAAAGAATGCCCAAACTAGGAAGGAGCAGCTGCAGCTGGGGGTCCTGCCTTGGGAAACTCTCCCATATTCCCAACACCACCAGCCAGGAAGGGCAGACTCCAGCCCAGTCACACAGGGACACGTCCAAGCACCAGCTCCTCACTGGGTCATGCTGCCGCCTTGCTGGGACCCTCCTCAGGACTTTGCTCTCTTGGTTCTTTCTTTACTCTCAAGGTCATCTCTTGTTCACCTGATCAGTCATTCTGCATCTCTCATCCCCACGCTGGTTTCTTGACTTTCAGTGAGTTCCAGCCAAGCTAGGCCTGCACCTCCCAGGCACCAGGGTTGTTTGTGACACCCAAGGAACTAGTACCGTGGACCTTGGGGGAGCTCGGGGGACCTCAAAGGCAATAGTTCTCTGCCCAGGAGCAAAGAAACCATTACAGCTTGTACTAGAAGATTTAATAGGTGTCATAATTTATCATGTAAACCGAAAAGTGTTTCTTAATTAAGTGCGTACGTTAATGAATTTTTTAATTTGATCCCTGTAAGTACCTTGCTATACTAATTGCAATATTCTACACATTAGTCATCCGCTGTTGCCCTTGGCTATTTTCTACCCTGAGAGGGAGAGACAGAGCTTTTCAGTTAAAGTTCATTTAACTCTTTCCACCCAACAAATTAAATTTCCTGTTCTTCACACTGGAGAGTGACAGCTGCATTCCAGGCCTGGAGCATGGGAACCATGGTGCTTGGCATACACACCATGAGGGGTAGACACATCCCAGCCTGGTCTCAAGCGTATTGATTTGGGTTCATTTCATTACCTTGATTACAAACAGTACCAAGGGACAGAATTTCCAAGCCACTCATTGATCCAGGTTTCCACATGTGCTCCAGTGAGGCATCAGCTTTTCTGAAACTGCCCACTCATACCCAAAATTCAAGAAAAAGAAGGTGGGAACCTTGCCACTGAACATCCAGAGAGTGGAAGGAAAGTAGCTGGAGGCATGGCACATGGCTCAACCAGCTCAGCAATGATCCCAGCAACTTCTTCTCCATTTGGAATAGACCAACTAGCACGACATGCAGCAATACTGAGCAGTTCATGAACTTGACAGGCATCTCTGGCTATTTTCTGCTACCTGAACAGTTTACAGTGAGGTTTCAGACACCTCTGACGCATTCCAGGCTACAAAACCAATTCTGTCTCTTCAGGAATAATACTCCTGAGCTGTGGAGATCCATTAGATGAGCCAGCACAAACTGAGGATGCCTCACTTCTAGCAGAGAGGCTTTGCAAACACAGTAAACAAAGTCCATGGACCCCTACAAACTCAACCGTAAGACAGGACAAAGCACAAGGGTCATACCAACAACCAGACAAGAAGCTGGTGCTGAAAACACACAGCTTCCTTCTCAGTGACTTCACTTGTTACTGCTTCTGGAGTTTGCATCAAGAAACTCAGAATTGCAACTCAACAGTGATGAGAATCGAATGTGAATGAGGAGCTGAGCTTTGTTTGGCCTTTCCAAGTCCTAAACCAGCCCCCTCTGAAGCCTGTTGAGTAGCAGTCACTATGCTTGGCTTGTACAGGAGAGGGTGACACACCACGAAACATCCCCTCATTCCACACAGTTCTTGGGAATGGATGTGCTATCATCCTGCAGCAGGGAACAATGTGTTTGCACATGCCTGACCTATGTGCAGTGATGAACATGATCAGCACCTGAGCAATCCTGCTACTTCCACCTGTACTTCACATCCCTGTCACTGTGACAGGGAGATAGAAAACCAAACAAGGGTAGAAATGGTGCCAAGTGTGGACAGTTGCAGCGTGACTTCCCCCACGGAACTCCTGCTGGGGCTGAGGAGCAAGCCCTGCACTACACCTTGGTCATTCTGCTGTCCCACGGCTCATTGTTCCAGCTGGATGCTTCCTCCCACACCTGACTCAATTTACACTTAGATCCAGCAGCAACTGCTCTAATCACTGTTTGAAATTTAAGCTACCTCTGAACTCCAAAGAACAGTAACACACCATGGAAATCCACCACACAGTTCGCTCTCCACACACTTCTGAGCACATCTTTGGTCTGCTTTTGCTGGCAGTTCTTCTGACAAGCTCGCACATGAAATTAAGTGGATTACATGATGGAACATGTTTAACTAGCCCAGGAACCACCGAGGCTGAGGTAGCAACATTGCATCACTCATTCATTCCCCACTCACAGGCAGAGCCTGTGAAATTAATAGCAACAGCCCAGCATAACACACTTCAGGGAAGTGAGACTCTTTACATGGGTGGCTGTCACCTGCTTTTCAACAAATTTCAAAGTGTTGCCTACAGCATCCTGTTGTATTAGATAAAATGCATCCTGACACCTTTCTCACTGTATTACACTCACACGCTCAAATATTGAGATGCAAACCTCCCTCTGTTTTTCAAAAAAGAAAACACTGCCCAGTAACTGCCAGAGGTCAGATTTTGGTGTTTGGCAGCAGATCCTGCCTGTCCAGTCCTAGAGATGCCAGAGGTTGCCAACTGCACCCTATTTGAAAAACCCTTCTCTGATGCCCTGACCACCAGCACATTATTCCTGGTGAGATCTGGAGATGCTGCTGGCTGTTTCCCAGTCACCTCTCCTAGTGCCATCCACCACCACAGCTGCAAGTGAGTCATGCTGCCATCAGCTCACCTGGCCCTTAGTGCCAGGAAGAGACGTCTTCCCAACTTGCAGCCCAACACTCTGCAGCTGTAAGATCAAGTTAAATCCAAGCTCACCTCCCTGCCCTATAATGCACCCCCACCCTCTGCTGACCAGTGCTTGGCCAGTTCCAGTAATCTCAGCAGGAACAGCACGAGCAATTTCATCAGGGAGGGTCAGGCCAGCCACAGGTACAGGGAAGAACTGGATAACCAGAAAATAGTCTTGTTCCTCTTTCTGAATCCAAAAATCTGAATTAGGAGGGTTAGAGAAGTGGTATTTATCTTTTGCAAAGTCTGCAGAGAGTACAAGCAAGTAGACTTCCAGCAGTTCCACCACACATTACTAAAGCACACCACAGGTAGATGTGTCAGAAAACCACCTTCCCCACTACACATACCATATGTTTATGAAGACACAAGTTACACATATTTTATCCTAGTGTGGGATCTGACACGACACTGTCAAACAAAGCTCACTGAGTTTGTCACTCGAGCAACGACATTCTTGTCATATTTATCCTTAACCACTTCTGCAGACACTGCTTCTAGTACAGACTATCTCTGGGAACACAAGATGCTGTTACTGTAAGTACCTAAAGATAGACAGGGAATACACAAAGCCATGAATTTGTGCTTCAGCCTGGCCACACCAATATGCAGTTACCTCTGGGAAAAATGGTAGCTCAGGTACCACTGGGCTTCTCTCTCCAGTGCTCTGCACTTGTGGGTGTGTATCCATCCCTATGAACCTCCATTTTGATCCAGTGCCAATATTCACAGGTGTGAAACCATGACAAAGTGCAATAAAATGGAAAACACAGGACTCATGATACTTCTCTCTCACAAACATCATCTGGACCATATTTTCAGATGGTGTAAGCCAGCATTAACACCTCTGGCATCCCTGGAAAGATGTCAAATTTACACCACTGAAGAACTCTGGCCCTCTGTTCCCTTGCACAACACCCCATGCTTGCTGTCACACCTCAGCACCAATTGCACGTGGATGCTTTGTTGTAAGTTAGGCTGTTTTACACATGCTTTGGCCTTTAGAGAGGGAAATCCCATATTCCTTTTCTAAGTTCTCTGAGAAACCCTTGGGAAAGCTTAAGACCACTCAAACAGGGGACATGAAGAGCTTCCTAGATTTTGACCAATTTCTTCAGGGCTGCTCCTGCCTTCATGGGATGTTATCATTCCAGTGCTCCTCCATCTGCATCTATCTGAGAAGCACTGGTACAGACACGCAACTGTGGTTAGGCAAGCACTACATCAGTCTGCAGCTGGTCTCCTCAGCACCCTTCTGTACTATTCACCTCTGTACTATTCTTTCCAAATTGTTTCTCTATCACAATAAAACACCTACTGACTCTGGGTGGAGTGACCCCATGGCTCACGTGCTCTTTTAAGCACACATGCCAACCTACCTGCAATCCCTAAGAACTACCAAAATGAAAATAAATAATCTCAGACCAGAGTCCAAATAACACCTCTCACTTGATCATTTATTTTTATCTATTCTTTTAACCCTTTTCACTGTCAACAGTGAAAAAATCCTGGAAGGAGAAATGGTTCTTCAGTATAAAGGTGATGAAAAAGCAAAAATTGAACCACATGGTTTTATACCATGTCATTCCAAGTCAAATATCAACACACTTGAATCACACAAATACCCTGAGTGCTCTATAAGTCATTGATGAGGATTTTATTTATCCATTTTTCAAAGCACATCCCCCTTGTTTATCAGTCTCTTTTAATGTTCATTGCAGCACAGAAACCACAGTTTTAGGGACTCAGTTCCTGTCCTGCATCGTGCAGCCTCCTTGCCCCACGCTAATGTAGCTGGTTTTTGGCTCCTGGGAACGTGAAAGGAAGAGCCCAAGGTCCACCATCACAGGTGAGACTGTACCCTGAGGCTCTTGTATGAGTTTTGTCTCTTGGACAAAAGCTGTTCCCTGCTGTAAGCAGGCACAAGACAAAACCCTGACATCTGGTCAACCACACTGAAATGCCCTTTGACAGAACAAACTCAACTCTGGTGGCTGAACTAAACCTGGAGAAGTTTCTCTGCCATTGGTAATCATGTCCCCAGCATCCCCACAGAGCCTCGTGTCAGGTCCCTGAACTGCATCCCCCAGTGCCCCGGACACCTTCGGGTCCTGCTGAATGGCGCTTAATGCAGAAGACATCCCATCTGCCACTGAGAGCAGCACTAAGTGGCTTGATCAGAAATGACATCTGAGCCAAATTAGCTAATTAGTTTACAGGATTTTCCCTTTCTCCTCCTACAACAGGAGTGGATTGGTGTTTTCCCCTCAGCTCCGACCTCACTGCAGGGTGCCATCCTATTGTTGGACCCATAGCTGGCATTTTTAAAAAATAGGAATTGCATGTGTTGGCAGCTCCGTCAAAGCCAGCACACACGCTGCCGACACACTGTCAGCTCTTTGTCAGGAGCAACATAGTATCAAAACAGTCGCAACAACAACAGCTTCCACCTAAGTAGGGAACCCGCACTGGCAAACCAGGACAGGACAAGCCTGAGGCTCTCCAAAGTTCACGAACAAAGCCCGAGGGCTTCTGTGGGTTCATTTCTGCTTTCTTAGTGGCGGTGGCTGGCAGCTCCAACAATCCCAGGGATGTCATAGTTGCTATTTTCAGTAAACCCACCACATCCACTCTCACAGCCATCTTGAAAGCTTCAAGTGAAAACAAAGTACCCACTCTCCTCCTGCCCAGACTCCTTCTCAGGGAGCACGTCAGCCACTAGCCCCTGGAACGCCGAGCACCACTGACTGCGTGTTCCTCAAATCCACAGGAAAACACCAATCTTGTGGAGCAGCAGTGACACCATTGGCTAAATACAAGAAGTGCAGTGGGGCTCCTAGTTCCAGACAAGGTTCCAGTATTTCCACTGGCAAAGCCACAGCAGCACCGTCCAAGTAAAAGGCCAGTGACCTGGGAGGCTGGATGATTGAATGGTGCACCAATCACCAGATTCCAGGTAACAGCTCCCCACTGCCAGCCAGTGAAGCAGCTCAGGCCAGAATTTGCCAGAACCAACATCACAGATGGAGCATTAACTTTAACCCAAGCTTGGAGACTGGGCTGTAAATGATTCCCTTGAACACAACATTAAAGCTGCACCAGGCTTAAAATTCACTTATGACGGGTTTATGCTGCAGCTGGACAGAAACAGTCCTTAACCTGCTCTAGCAGATCCTCAATCACCCCAACAGCAGCTCTTCCACACTGCCAAAGCCAAAGGTAACATCCCTGTGGCACCTGTGGCCCGCTAACTCTGTGCCTCCAGATGAATCACCAAAGCCATAATCACCAGAAGAATAACCTAAGCTCCATCATGGAACCACGCAAAGCTGCACACTGTCCGGGACCATTCTGGAATACTTCCAACACCCAGTTTGCATTGCTGTTTCCAGCAGTCCCTTCAGCACATCGCCTGAGCTTCCTGAAGGAATTAAGGCCAGCTGCACAACACTGGATTTGAGGGGCAGATCTTCATTACAGCAAGAGTTTTAACTAATTAGAACTGATTTATGCAATTTAATATTCAATATTAAGCCATTTAATATGTGATTTATATTAGCACAGGTTTTGTCAGGTCTTGAAAGAGTTGTTAACCTGGATAGGACAGAACACACTCATGCACCAATTCCTGCAGAAGAGCCAAACAGTACATGGAACCACTTGAATGATGCAAGTGAAGAGATTTGAGGATGTGCACGCACATAAAACCAAGTTACCTTGCTCTGCAAACACCAACTACAGCTTATTCACAGCTTTGTGAGGTCCTCTGAAAACAGGTAACTGGCAGAATTTCTCTGAGCCTCTCTCTGTATTTTACCTGTAGCAGACAAGCAGCGCAGCAGACAGGCCTCTGCACTTGGGCTCTGAGCACACAGGGCTCTGCTCTGCCTGCACTAGCGTCATATGGGGTGGCTGAGTGATTCTAATCATAGCCAGCACCTCTGAAATGGCTGCCGTGGTACTTCTGGTCCCCTCAAAAATCCTCCAGAAGCACTGATGAAAAAAGAGCAGCACTTGAGAAAAATATGTGCGTCTTTTACTACAGCACAGCAAAAGCAGGAAAACCCAAACCAAAGCCTTACAGCTTTCACCAGGCTGGAGCAAGGGAAAACACAGCTCCTCAGATGCAGTACCACAGTCATTGTCCACACTGGAAGGGCACCTCCAGGCACTTTGCTCACTGACATCTTTCTCACTGCCCCTGGCAGCAGAGAGGTGTCTCCTCCGCCCTCAGGTTCCTACATGGAGCACTGTTCCTTTACTGCTGTGCCCACATTGGGTGGGTCCAACTGAACAGGAGGAGGTAGCCAAGGGCTCCTTCTCCCTTGGCCTTTCCTGTCTCCCTGATAGGTTCCATAGCAGAGCACAGGACTGAGCAGAGCACTATGCACATGTGACAGCATATGTCACCTGTTCCTCTGTGACTGTGTACAACACAGACATACTCTCATCTAGGAAAGGGTCAGGGAACTCACACATGAGAAGTCACCACTGAAGGAGGAGCATTCCAATGAACAGGTCACCTTTTTTGTCTGCAGGAAGACAAACCTTTATATTGAAATCAGGGGTGGGAAGGAACCTCAGAGGTCCACTCCGCAGGGTCTGCCTGGGATGACTGGGGCAGAGACACGGGATGATGTCATAGAGATCTTTCTGAAGGAAGATGTTCTCTGCCTGTCACTAACTGGTTTTTATTTCTCTTCCACCCTCACTTTCCATAAGCATCCAGGCCACCATGCCCTGAGTTTCTTCAGCTGTGTTATTTTCTGAGATAGACTGAGCCAGCCCAGTGAGATGGGTGGTGACAAGGATCCCAGTCCAACAGTGCAAGCACAAGGGCTGGAAGGAGGCTAAAGACTGGATGCTTCCCAGTTAAAGCCACTGGCAAGGCTGAAGAGACTGTGTCTTGCTATCCCCAGGAGGAAGTAGGGGAACCAGGCACACAAGAAGACAGAAGGGATCCCAACGTACCCTTAATCTATAAATATTTAAGCAGTCCCTCCTCCCCCTCTCCTCAACAACATATGCCAGCGTCTCCTTCAGCTCATAAAAGCCAATTCCCTCCTGCTGTTCCTGAGGACCAGGAATCTCCGAGTGGTGATTAGTGGATTACGTGCATCCCAGGGCCTGCCTCCAATCACTTTCCCCTGCAAATTGCTCAGCTCCGATGCAGCAGCACAGAGCAAAGTGGGCTCTGTCGCTGGGGCCTGGCCCTCATTATGGCCAGGAGACGGCAGGAGTTTGTTTACACAGCTGGAACATCATCCTCCCAGGCAGCTTATCAGCCTTTCCCCAGGGTTTCTGCTCCCTGAATGCTTCGGAGTAATCACCATCAGCTACCTACACCCGAAGCAGCATCTCAGCAATTCACCAAGTCAACTGACAACAGCTTGAGGTAATATTAGCCCCCTTAGAGGAAGGCAAGTGCTCTCCACACAAGGATGCTGGAGCTTAGCACCACTCAATAAATCAGAGCAGCATCCTGGAAAGCTTGCCATTAGTTCTGAGCCATTAATTTTCGCTGGGTCTTTGACACGACTGTTTGAGAGCACTATAACCTGCTCTCTCAAAGTTAAATTATAAAGAGCAACTTCCCTGAAGGTGCTAGTCTACTAACCCATTTAAGTCCTTGGCTAAACACCTCCAATAAATCACTTGGGAGCTGCAAGGCAGAAGGTTTCCTACTGCGCAATATGTGAGAGTGAGCCATTCCCTCTCAAAACAAACCCCAGCTTGGGGCACCTTTGGCCCCAAGCAATGCCTTTACAAGATACTCCACATCGTGCCACACCAGCTGGGTTAAACCAGACATTTCACTGCATGGAGTTCCACTTAATGACAACTTCCTCTGAACTCCTTTCCACTAATTCTCCTCTCAATGATTAAATACCAAAGAGACTTATAAACAGCAGAAAGCAAGTAAGCCCAAAATTTTCCAGTCCTGTTCCCACTGCACCCCTGGAGACACAACTGTGTTCTTTGGGAGGCCCTGTAAGCCTGCACTTCCTAACCATTTCCAACACTAAACAAAGATGTAAACAAGTAAATGAGTTGTTGTTTTGCAACCAACTCATGGCACACTTGACTCCAACCTCATAAGCTTTCAGCTGAAGGTCCAAGGTGAGAATCCCCAGCTGGGACATGCCCAGTCTGCTGTCACTGCACAAGGTGGACTTGGGAGCACTTGCACTGCACCTGCTTTCTGTGTGCAGGTCCAGAGCCCTGCCCACAGCACAGCCCCCAGTGCTGTGCACAGCTCTCAGCCCTCTGGGCTTCTGGATGAGGCTGTAAGGGGAAATCCTAGTTAAAGGCACTGAAGGAAAAAGGCCTTCTAGACAATAACCAAGCTAGCATTCAAGCTACATTTTAATTGGACTGTAATGAGGCAACAATGTAGCTGTGATTCCATTCCTACTGAAAAGCCTTCTCCAGGTATAATGAAACCCACACATTCATAGAGATGAGGAGCAACTAACCTCATTATGGCACAATAAATTATAGAAAGGAGGTAAGGAAGCAGTGCCAAAAAGTAAATACTTGACAAAACCTGGTTCCTTTCATCTTTCCATGGGGTGCAGTCCCACTGCCATGACCATCCATGGAAGTACCCCTTTCAGGCTCACCTACACTTACAGCAATCACCGAGGAGAAAACAGTGGCTGTATCCTCTTTTTTTTTTTTTTTGTAATGATCTCTCTCTTCTGCAAACCAGTCTGTTTTCAAAGCCACTAACCTGAACCAAGAGAAAGCATTATCTCCATTAATATCGCACCAATCTACACTCATGCACTAATGGGTGTAAATCAGTTCTTGAACAATGAAAATTGCAGTCATCACCTTACTGGGTCAAACATGTTTACATCCATGCCTCTGACTTTTCCAACAGAAAATGCATCTTATTCATCCCCTTCTCTGTATCCTCTTGTATCTCCTGTAGCCCCAATGCTCTATCAGCATGTTCACAGCTACAGTCAGATTTCCATCTGTAAATAAGACCTCTAATTTCATTATTCATTTCACAATTAATAAAGTAAGGAAGCAGGACCTCTTTGTATTCACCAGACTCTCATTACCACTCAGTGCTAAGCAGTCACAGTGCTCATGTGGTGAAACAAAGGAATGTCTGTGGTACATGTAGGATCCAACACAGAGCACAGACACACAGGGAGGTGTTGCTCCAGCTCTGAGAGCACTTATCCGAAGCCAAGAGTAAAGATCACCACTTCCAAAGGATCATACATGCTAGTGACTGACATCTTGGACACAGGAAGAGACTAACTCAGCCTAAGTCACTGTCTGAGGCACCAGAGGTTCTCTCTGGGGATGGGATACAAGAGATAGCAGAATATTCAGACATGACAACAGCTCCTGGCTGACACCTCCAGCTATCTTTGTAGTCACACCTTCATTCATTTTAGACCTCACACCTTGATTCAATATGATGGTTCATTTTAGACAAGAGAGTAAAGAAAAAACATTCAGCACAACATTGCATAGGAAACCTACTCAGCACCACAGAGAGAGTGGACACAAGCTGAGCCTAGAACGTAAAAGGGCTTGAGAGCTCAGCTCAGAAAGCTCCTTTAAGACAAGAGTATATGTGAGACTGTTTTTATGACTATTATTATTTGCAGGCTTAACTAAATTGTCATTTAAATAACATATTGAAAGGTAAGCTGCCACCTGCTCCTGCCAGATGTTCTGAAATCTTTAGCACCACTTCAAGCACGCTGCAGTACTGAAGGAAGCACAGGACTGAACCTCAAAGGTATTTATCTCCCCAGCCTCCTACTGGGGTTTGAGGAGTTTTCTATCATGCAGACTCATCATCAAAATAATAAGGACTGTGCTCCAATTAGTTATGTAAATGAGAACACACTATGGCACACTGTTCTTACTCCAAGGATCCAAGTGTGTATGAACACATTGCAAACACAAGCGTCACGTATGGTGACACTTCCTTGCAATTCCATTTCCATTCCATAGCAGAAGGCATCCTGAAAGGGCTTTGTTAGGGCTCTGGCAATGTTTTGGAAAAGGAATGGAAACATTCTCGTCCTTTAAAACACTGCAGCCCACCAAGAGGCATATTCCAGGGAGCTGCCTGGACACTTCTGGCAGTAGCACACTGCAAGCTGTGCACGGACAGTATATGTACAAAAACTTGCCAAACTGTGAAGTCCAGCAAACCCTTTTCTGCAAATAGCACTGGCTTCCAGAGGCACTTCAAGCACTAAATAACCTGACCCCTGCAGCTAGCAGCTAATGAACATTAGAGGGGCCCCAAAGTCCCTATTTTATTTTATTTTTGCAAGATGCCATCAGCTGGGAGGAGCTGACTCCCTGACTAGTGCAAACAGGTGGGATCCCTGTGCAGGGAGAGGGATGTCTGTACATCAGAAAGGAAAAGACAAATAGGGAAAGACAACAAGCAATCCAGGAAAGAGAAGTCTGGAATCCATCATGAAGCATGGGTGCTCGTGGCCATAAAGGCACAACCTTCACCCAGTCCCCATCCCTGAGCTAAAATGCCCATATGGCCTGACAGGGGACTGTGCCCTCTATCTCTGGGAAACGATAGCTCCTCCTGGAGCCCCTGCAGTGCTGTCAGCCTCTGTGGGTCCCCTCAGCGCTGTGATGAAAGGCAAAAAGCTCCGGGCACTCCGGAGTTCTGGTCCCTCCCTCCTCCTGTGCCCTCAGGCTGCCTGTGGAGCCCATCTGCCTCCGCGTCCACAGCCAGAGAGGTCCGTCAGGTACAAAACGAAGGAGCTAAACTAGAAAGGCCTGTCAGAACACACAAAGGCTGTCAATAGCTATGGCTTTTTCCCCTCAAGTGACATTTTACTTGTAAAATGAACTGTCAGCAGCCAAACATTTTGCCAAGTCCATAATTTCACTCCACTCCAGGCAACTTACTTTAACAATAAGAAGAGGTTTCTGTTTAGGGGTTTCAAGAGAGGCAGAATGCCCTTTCAAGAAGGGTCACAACACGGATTACTGAGTAAAACATGGATGTTTCAAATCTACTTTTCAGGTCTTGTCTCCTCACTGAAAATGTAACTTGGTTACTTTTTCTACCAAGATCTCAAGGCATGAAAAACCAAGCCCCACTTTTTACTAGAAAACTTGCACCTGCACACAGAAAATTGTTCCAGCTTCCAGACACAGTCTCTTACCACATGGTCTTTTTATTGCAGGTTTATGTCTCTTTACCAAAGAGCTTTTTATTACCCAAGTCCCAGAGCCCCTGGCTGCTATTCTGAACTCTCCTCAGCTTTCTCCCTCCTTCATTTTAATAGTGACCATACCACTTTCCCAGAAGAGAGCTAATCCAATTTCTCCATCTCTTCCACAGTCTTCTTCACATTCTCTTAAGTTCCACTTGACTGCCAGAACAGGCATCTCCACAACCAAGAACAGCCTTGAAATAGGCAGTCACGAGCCCTCAGAGGCATGGAAGCACTTCAGTCCTCTCACTGTTAACTCCTGAGTGCTGTTCTAGAGTTGCAGTAGCATCTTTAGCAATGCCTCTCCTGCTACACAACATCCCAGACACCTCTATGCTCTCACTGAGAGCCAAAGTGCATTTTCTTCAATGCCAGTAAGAGAAAACTGCGAGGTGTAACAGTGGAGGACTAAAGCTACTCTTGCAGAGTATCAGTACAATCACACATGCTCAACACTGAGAACCTGGCTATAGTTGTATTTCAAGACTCAGCAGTTAGCAAGTTTTTAATCTGGTGATGTGTAATAACTTTGTATCATTTCAGTTTCTTAATCAAAATCTCATTTGGTAGCAAGAGAAGTCTATCAGCCAGATTCATAATCTCATCAAAAAAGGTATCAAGTTCATTCGACAAGATCTCTTTTCCATACGGCCAGGTTGATTGACATTAATTATATCCAATGCTTGTTTGTGCCCCAGCCTGCCTGTGTGTGGGTGTTGCTTGCCTTTCCAGGCTTCAATCCTCATCCTTTATAAATGAGCACACCCCTCAGTCCCACTTCATGGGGAGCCGTGAAGACTGATCCATCAGTGCTTATCCATTCCCAGGGAGCCCTGGGAAATGCAGGCAGTGACAGTGAGGAGACAGGCTGCACCCAGCACTGTCAGCTAACACAAGACCCCATCCCCAAATGCCCAACAAATCCAGTGATCCAAAACCAGCTTCCCAAGGACTGAAGCAGACATGGGAGTGGACTTCGGGACTCACTGCAAACAGACCTGACTAATGACTCCTCTTGTTTTCTAGGCTTTTTCATTTCCTTCCTTTCATCAGATTTCTAGTTCTTCCTTTTCAACCATCTTGTGTGCTTGCCTGGCAGGGATAGATCAGAAGACAGGGATAGATCCAGGCAGAGCAGATGAAAAGGCAGAGGCAGGAGAGGAACTCTGACACACCGTCCCTGCTCCTGGCAGAGACAGGCATGTCTGCTCACACCAGCAGCATCAAACGGGAGGGCTCGGGCTGCCACAGCAGCCAGGACAGAGCTCAACAAGGGTGTGTGGGCAAGCACATCTTACACACAATACCTGTTCTAAGGAAGCACCCGATGCAGCTTGCCATGATAACTAAATTTATTATTAACTGTGTATTTCATGATGTTAGTGACAATATGTTAATGTGATTTTTCACGTCCTCCTGCAGTGAACAGATGGCTCCTTTTACTTTACTTTCCACATCAAGTGTGATTATTTCTTGGTGCCAAAAGCCACCTGCCGCTCCCTGGTCTCCAGTCTAATTTTTTATGTTGGTAAAACACAGCAGGACTTGTTATCAGTTGGATGGCATCTTAATAAAAGGAGACATGCCAACATATTGACATCATGTTCAAGGGGAAATTTTAGCCCCATCCTGGCCCCTCCTCCAGTTCATAAAAAAAAATAAAATTAAACTAAGAGAAAAACAAGCCAATAAGCCCCCCTCCCCAGACTCCACCAGTTTCAAGATGCTCGGTCACCATTTTTGGGCCTCGAGCCAAGGCGCAGCATTGGCCTCCTTTTGTTCCCACACCGAGCACCTCAGTCAGGGCTCTGATCTCTCGTCCTGTGTAATGATAATTAGCCATAACATATTCAGAAGTCAAATGTAAGCAGGAATACATTAACATTGAGATCAGTGCCGCGGTAATTTTCATTGGGAAAATGACAAAGAAGGACACAAAAATTAAAATACGAGACGCGGAGAGTCTCAGTATCGCTTTCAGAAGATGAGGGGTGAGGTCATTCGTTTGTCAGCCAGGAGCCCACACTCCACAGCCAGCTGTGGGCTACACCAAACAAACAGCCTGGGCTGATGAGCCCTCGCAGCCATAGCCAACACACCCAGGGGAGGCTCCATCCCACGCAGGACACTCAGCCTCAGAGGTTCAGACACCTCTTTCAATGGCCCGCTTCTCTCACACCTATCATGCTTTGACTGCTTTAGGCACAGCAAAGTCCTGGACCCTGGCCAGTTGGGAACAACCATACCAACACAGCTGCCAGGATGTAAAACAATTCTTTCTGAAAACACCACTCCAAGGCACCCAACATCTCAGGCAAGGACATACAACAGCACCTTGGGGCAGGCCCGGCACACAGCTGGAGGCATGACCGGTGTAACAAACATCACTACTTTCTTCAATATGTTCTCATGTCATTCAGAAGCAAAAATGGATGGAAATTCTCCAAGTGCATCAGTATTTCCAACCTAAAGAAAACCTTTAGAGACTCACCAAGAAGTTTTTACAGGCTTGTAGCTGTTCAAACAAGGGTTATTGACAAAAACACATGAGAATGATATTAAAACACAAGGCACAGAAGGCTGCACTGGAGCCTGCCAACAGGTGACTGCTCTGCTCAACACATGCACTGTGGTGAGTGTAGATCACAGCTGTAGCTGCTCTATCCATAGCCAGGCATCCTTGACTCGGTACTTCTCAAACCTAGAAAACAGCTTTTTCCTCTGAGCCGCTGACCTCCAAATCCAGGCAAACTGTATTGTACCAGACTCGCTGTTCCATCAACCTATATACCACTACTCATAAATCTCATTACACCAGCAGCAGTGTGCAACTTGTGCCATCAGCATGACAGCTTAAACAATTCCAGTTTAACAATTCCAATTGCTACTTGTGTATTGCTCAAAGCCCAAACTGGGTGAAAACTGGGGAGGAAAAAAAAAGTAGAATAAGACGGAGAGAAATACATTACACTGTGCCAAAAATGCAGCCTAGAAACTCACAGCAAGGTGGGCTTCGATTCTATAGGGAAACACAAGATTTTCTGTAAGGAAGTCTGTATGTCATTACTTGTTCATTCATTTAACCACCTAATGGCCAGGAAGTTAGGTCTGGAGCTCCTTCCTGGCTCCAGCTGCTAATGAAAGGCCCTTCAGAAGTGCTGAGAACCATCACTGGTGGGGCTTGCATTCCTCACTGCCTGATTTGTGTAAGCTCCAGACCTTAATAGCCCCATGAACTCCTATCAGGGATGTGTACCTTTGCTAAGCACACAGCTTGATCTCTGCACTTCCCTCTTTCCTGGGTTCTCAATAGGAGTGTTCCATCACCCAGAGCATCTTTGCACCACATTTACTCACTGGTTCAAACAACTGAGCAAGACTATCCACCCTGTGCTTTACTCTGGCACCCAGCAGCCGATGTGCAGCACTCTGTGCAGCTGGATTTTTTTTAATGATTAAGCTTTAGTCATTAGGAACCATTTTGGTGGCTGAAAATGCAGCCTCTCTCCTGATAATGTGCAGTATCATTTAAAACAAATTAATTTCTCATTTCTTGCTGCTGGTCATAATTCTCAGCATGGGACACATCACAAATGAGTTTAAGGATGGAACATACAATAATCATTACCAAAACAGAAAAAAAAGGCAACTGAAAAACAACCCAAGCCCATTACAGCCATATTTTTTGACTTTACTTTCCTGTAGTTTTTGAAGCTCATTTCCATAATATAATTCAAGTGATAGCAGCAAATTACAGTCCTCTGATCGTCACCTCTGTATATTCTATTACCAAACTGGTTAATTAATAATTTCTCTGCACTGCCACAAAGCAGAACTACTTACAGGCCCATTCAAAGACACCAAGCCGTCATTTGATGACCGGTGTGTTGCCTACACACACCCAGGGCAGGAACTTGGGCATTTTCCCGGGCTGCTCTTCCCAAGTTTAAACAGTCAGAGTTGGGGGCTGGAGCAAGCAGGGTCACCCAGGGCAGGGTGGGAAGGACAGGAGCACTCACTGAAACACAGACTGGGGATGTGAGCACAGCCAGAGCTGCAGCTCCTTGATGCAGTTCAAGGACAAGGCGTCTCATGCACATCCCACCAGGGACTGCTGCAGGAGCCCAGCTCCCTCTCACCTGCAGGCACAGGTAATGCTGCAGCTGTTCCAGCCTCTCTTGTCTCTCAAGAAGGAAAAGTCACAGTGAAATCAACCAAACAAATCTGCTCCTGTAAGGACCAGGCTGCTTGGAATCCTCCAGCTCTCTGTTCAAGCATGGCAGTGATGCTTGTGTTATCACTTTGATATTAATGCCCATAATCCCCTGGGAGTAAGCAACTGTTTGCCTGAGTAAGCCCATGCATAAGACTAAACATTAAATTAAACTATCATCCACCTAAAAGCAACATTATGCAGCCACTATATGTGTTAGATATTGAAAATTTGTTTCTGCTGCTTTTTGTTTTGTTTTGTTTTTTTTAATCATGTAGCCTGGTAAAATCCCCATGAGTAATTTCTCTGCTGAGGCCTGGAGTAAATACACTCTCAACTCAGTCAGTCACCCACTTGAACCACCTGCTGAAATCAGAGCCACACCATTTGTTCCAATTGTTTTAATCAAAACAAAACAAATAAACATAACCTGAGGAATATTGAAATATCCACTTCAGTTTGCAGCAAAACCTTTACCAGGTGGTTTAGAGGAGACCTAGAGGAATTGCCTGCAGTGCTTCGCCCCTGTGTTTAGCATGCATTACAGTCCTTACTGTCCCAGCAGCTTCACAGTCTATTTCTTATTAGCTACACACACTTATCCAGGGCAAACAACAGAGAAACCTCTGATAAATTCCAAGCCAAGGGCTGCCGGGGTCTATGAAAGTAACTCTACCTTAAGCATGAACTTCACATCAGGAGGAAGCAAAGTCTAAGTGCAGCTAATTATGCAATCCATTATCCCTCTAGAGGTGATTGTTATCTTCCCTTCATCATCAGATGCTGCCTTCAGCTGAAATTCAGTCTCTCCACCATTACCACAAGCTCCAGAAATATTGTTCCCTTGGCAGTAGCTAGGAACCCCCTCAGAGCTATGCTGCACACCACAGGGCCCAAGGGACACAAGCTCCAAGCACAGGGTGATACTTTATTTAAGGTGGCCATTAAAACATCCTTGGCCATTGGGAGATTGCAGGAGGCAGGATGCACGCTTCTGTTACCACCAATGCTGTACAGGTATGTCATACAATCTGTACAGGGTGTGTGCAGGCATCCACCCCCCACCTAGGCAATAGTTATAATTTATTTTTGTCAACATAATTCCTTCTTTCTTCTGAAAACCACACGCAACCAATTATGTTATCTAGACCCCAAACAGAAGCACAGCCCCTGATTTATCAGCCTACTGAGACTGGCACATCTCACGATAAGCCAAACTCAAATCCTTACAGCCAAGGTTCACACGGACTACTGCAGCATTTTTCTGGCCAAACACCTGATTTTTTTATTTTAGTTACCAGTTCAAGGTATATAAATTACAGACAATATCTTGAATCTTTGTCTATGCCAGACTCTCAGGAATTATTTGAGATAAAATACTCTTTTTCTCCTTACCTGCTTTCTTTACTGCAAGCTCTTTAGGGCAGAAACAATTTTCATAGTGCACTTAAACACTGTAAGGACTTGATCTGAACTGGGTTTTCAAATCAGACAATTACCATACCTGAGTTAAAAAAAAACAACAAAAAACAAAACCAGAGAAGTTCAATGCAGGAAACGTTAAGTCTCCAGAAGAATGTGTTGAGCTCAAGAATAAGACACATCTGTCCTGGTCCCCGTGTCCCACCAGGTGACTGTGATGCCAGCTGAGCACACAGCCCCAGCTCTCAGCTCAGTAAGTGTAGGCTGGAAACTCAACAGCACCTCAGTGCTCCCCTTGCCTGGAAAAATTTCAGCAAACCAAACATAAGCCCACCCTGAGGCCAATCACTGTGAGACAGAGAGGTACACCTGAGGCACTCTTTCACAGTAGAGCTTTTCAAAGAGGAAATGACTGCAGAGAGAGTGGAGCAAGACTCAAAGCCGCAGGAAACGACCATGTTTGAGTGGGGATTTCACCTCCCTGTGGATGTGTCTAGAGCTCAGGCCAGAGCATGTGGCACAAACACCTGAAAACTCCCTCAGGTATCAGCAGCCACTGGCAGGGAAAGTTAGGACACATGAAACTCAATGCTCAACATAATTCAAACAGCCAAAATACTGCCTATAATTACTATTCCATTTATCTTCACAATCATAAAGCAAGTATGATTATCCTTCCTGCTGGCACACTGCCCAGTTGTAGGCAGGACACCACAATCATAAGCCCAACACAAACCCAAAACAAAGAGAGGATGCTCTGACAGGTCCTTCATGCACAAAGCTTCAGTGAAAATACCCTGGACAAAGCCTGAGCTAGCCCTGTTCCAACACACCCCAGCAATGCTTCATTTCAAACAGAATCTCAGTGCTCCATGTTCCCAGTCACCTCCACAGGGTCAGAACCCTGGCTGAAAACATTTGTAAGGATCACCAGTTGCCCTATTAGGACAAGGCTGGCAGTCCAGCACCAAGAACTCTGTCACACCAGGATGCCAGCTGGAAAAAGCACAGGAAATAAACTTGCCCCAAACAAAAGATTCTATTTTCAGAGGCAACTGGAGGCAGGGAAGGTGAATGAAACGTAAGACATGTCTATTTTTTGGAGAAAAGACTACGGGAAAACCCCAATATGGGAACTGACAGTGGTCAAAGAGGAATTTCTAGGTTTCAGGCAGCAGCAGCAAAGCCTGTGGGAACACTTACTTTCCCACACTGCGCTGTGATTGTAAAGAGGAATCAAAAACAATCCTTGGAGGGTGAAAGACCATTAGCAGGTGGTGTTTTTTCTAACTTGTTGTTCTAACCTGTAAGAAATGGCGGAGAGGTGTTGTTCCAAATGACCAATAATATTCATTGTACCAAAACATTGTATAATAGGATGTGCATCTTAATAACCTTTCGCTTTTAAGCCCTCCAAGATGATTTGGAGTATATCATTATTAAAGCC
>VXBB01015265.1:339382-392520 GCA_013399915.1 Illadopsis cleaveri
ATAGTTATAATTTATTTTTGTCAACATAATTCCTTCTTTCTTCTGAAAACAACACGCAACCAATTATGTTATCTAGACCCCAAACAGAAGCACAGCCCCTGATTTATCAGCCTACTGAGACTGGCACATCTCACGATAAGCCAAACTCAAATCCTTACAGCCAAGGTTCACACGGACTACTGCAGCATTTTTCTGGCCAAACACCTGATTTTTTTATTTTAGTTACCAGTTCAAGGTATATAAATTACAGACAATATCTTGAATCTTTGTCTATGCCAGACTCTCAGGAATTATTTGAGATAAAATACTCTTTTTCTCCTTACCTGCTTTCTTTACTGCAAGCTCTTTAGGGCAGAAACAATTTTCATAGTGCACTTAAACACTGTAAGGACTTGATCTGAACTGGGTTTTCAAATCAGACAATTACCATACCTGAGTTAAAAAAAAACAACAAAAAACAAAACCAGAGAAGTTCAATGCAGGAAATGTTAAGTCTCCAGAAGAATGTGTTGAGCTCAAGAATAAGACACATCTGTCCTGGTCCCCGTGTCCCACCAGGTGACTGTGATGCCAGCTGAGCACACAGCCCCAGCTCTCAGCTCAGTAAGTGTAGGCTGGAAACTCAACAGCACCTCAGTGCTCCCCTTGCCTGGAAAAATTTCAGCAAACCAAACATAAGCCCACCCTGAGGCCAATCACTGTGAGACAGAGAGGTACACCTGAGGCACTCTTTCACAGTAGAGCTTTTCAAAGAGGAAATGACTGCAGAGAGAGTGGAGCAAGACTCAAAGCCGCAGGAAACGACCATGTTTGAGTGGGGATTTCACCTCCCTGTGGATGTGTCTAGAGCTCAGGCCAGAGCATGTGGCACAAACACCTGAAAACTCCCTCAGGTATCAGCAGCCACTGGCAGGGAAAGTTAGGACACATGAAACTCAATGCTCAACATAATTCAAACAGCCAAAATACTGCCTATAATTACTATTCCATTTATCTTCACAATCATAAAGCAAGTATGATTATCCTTCCTGCTGGCACACTGCCCAGTTGTAGGCAGGACACCACAATCATAAGCCCAACACAAACCCAAAACAAAGAGAGGATGCTCTGACAGGTCCTCTATGCACAAAGCTTCAGTGCAAATACCCTAGACAAAGCCTGAGCTAGCCCCATTCCAACACATCCCAGCAATGCTTCATTTCAAATAGAATCTCAGTGCTCCATGGTCCCAATCACCTCCACAGGGTCAGAACCCTGGCTGAAAACATTTGTAAGGATCACCAGNAGGGTCAGAACCCTGGCTGAAAACATTCGTAAGGATCACCAGTTGCCCTATTAGTACAAGGGTGGCAGTCCAGCATCAAGAACACTGTCACACCAGGATGCCAGCTGGAAAAAGCACAGGAAATAAACTTGCCCCAAACAAAAACTTCTATTTTCAGAGGAAACTGGAGGCAGGGGAGGTGAATGAAACATAAGACATGTCTATTTTTCGGAGAAAAGACTAGGGGAAAACCCCAATATGGGAACTGACAGTGGTCAAAGAGGAATTTCTAGATTTCAGGCAGCAGCAGCAAAGCCTGTGGGAACACTTACTTTCCCACACTGCGCTGTGATTGTAAAGAGGAATCAAAAACAATCCTTGGAGGGTGAAAGACCATTAGCAGGTGGTGTTTTTTCTAACTTGTTGTTCTAACCTGTAAGAAATGGCTGAGAGGTGTTGTTCCAAATGACCAATAATATTCATTGTACCAAAACATTGTATAATAGGATGTGCATCTTAATAAACTTTCGCTTTTAAGCCCTCCAAGATGATTTGGAGTATATCATTATTAAAGCCATCTCGAATAATAATGATACCCCAACCCTGAGTATTCAATAGAAGGAAAAGGCTTTTCATGATACTGTTTCACTCAGAAACCTATTTGCATAGAAATACCTGTAACAGAGATTGCCTATTAGACTCACTTGTAGATTATCCTTTGCCAGTATAATTCTATGATCCAGCAAGCCCGTGAGGCAGGAAACTCCTCTGAAGNTCATGCACAAAGCTTCAGTGAAAATACCCTGGACAAAGCCTGAGCTAGCCCTGTTCCAACACACCCCAGCAATGCTTCATTTCAAACAGAATCTCAGTGCTCCATGTTCCCAGTCACCTCCACAGGGTCAGAACCCTGGCTGAAAACATTCGTAAGGATCACCAGTTGCCCTATTAGTACAAGGGTGGCAGTCCAGCATCAAGAACACTGTCACACCAGGATGCCAGCTGGAAAAAGCACAGGAAATAAACTTGCCCCAAACAAAAACTTCTATTTTCAGAGGAAACTGGAGGCAGGGGAGGTGAATGAAACATAAGACATGTCTATTTTTCGGAGAAAAGACTAGGGGAAAACCCCAATATGGGAACTGACAGTGGTCAAAGAGGAATTTCTAGATTTCAGGCAGCAGCAGCAAAGCCTGTGGGAACACTTACTTTCCCACACTGCGCTGTGATTGTAAAGAGGAATCAAAAACAATCCTTGGAGGGTGAAAGACCATTAGCAGGTGGTGTTTTTTCTAACTTGTTGTTTACCTGTAAGAAACGGTCGAGAGGTGTTGTTCCAAATGACCAATAATATTCATTGTACCAAAACATTGTATAATAGGATGTGCCTCTTAATAAACTTTCGCTTTTAAGCCCTCCAAGATGATTTGGAGTATATCATTATTAAAGCCATCTCGAATAATAATGATACCCCAACCCTGAGTATTCAATAGAAGGAAAAGGCTTTTCATGATACTGTTTCACTCAGAAACCTATTTGCATAGAAATACCTGTAACAGAGATTGCCTATTAGACTCACTTGTAGATTATCCTTTGCCAGTATAATTCTATGATCCAGCAAGCCCGTGAGGCAGGAAACTCCTCTGAAGCCAGGGACCTATTTTTGAGATTTCTGAGAGTTTCAGTGACTGCTGCACATGTTTATCAAGAGTGAAACACAGCAGCTGGGGCAGCCAGGTCTGAGTCACATCCCAGATCTTATCCACATCCCAGCTTCCAGTAGCAAAGTTCAAGTATCTACTTGCACTGGGCTGTTCCCCCTCTAACAGATCTCTCTGCCCAAAGAGAGCGTCTTCACATTCTGCTCCATGCTGCAGGAATGATCCATTTATGGAAGTCATACCACAAACAAAGAGAACCCATTTAAAACGTGAACATTAAGAACATACTGAACACTCAGATTCAGCCACCTTGATTTCTTAAATTGTATGAAGTCTACTTATTGGACAACGCCACTTCTTCCTTAGAACTCTTTCATTATTTGGCATTTGAGTAGCAGTCTTTTCTCAGATCACATTGTTTACTCTATCAGCTTCTTTGCCTTTTGGAAAGCCAGAAGAAGCCACAGGTTAAAATAAACTTTCAATTCCACCTGCAGCTTCTTTCAAGCTTCTAGACAGTTCCTGCACTTAGCCCCCCACACTGCTCTCTCCCCTTTCTGTCCCCCTTTGCTGATAGCTCTGAGCACACAGGTAGGCCCTGGGACTTTCCTTCTGCTACAAACTGTCACTCAGCAAGACAACTGTAAGGATTTCTTAGTATGAACAATTAACTTGTTCTTTCCTTCCCTGTCAAATGGGAAGATGTAGATTGCATTATTTTCCCAAGCCTAGTGACCATACGGCTTCAGTGCCAACAGCAGAAACACTTTGGGCTCCACACTGGCACCAGACCACAAGGCAGGTAAGCCAGACGTCACATCACCACAAGCTTTTTCATTTCCATTTTAAGCTAATTTGGTTTGTTTCTTTTTTATTGACCTGTTTCCAATTCAGTTTTCCTACTGCCTGGACAACTTTGAGCCACCCCTCAGCACTTTCTCCTTGTGTCCAAGTTCTGGTTTGAGGGAATATTCCCCAGTAACAACTTACCTCAGTGTGCTGACACAAATATGTTAACTAGCTCTTGACTCTGTACAGACAGCAAGCAACAGGCCATGCACTGGCGGCATTACTCAGGCAAAAAGGGCTTTGGAATTCTGGGGTATTTTCACCTTTCAACTTAATTACTTGATCCAAACAGTCCCAGAATACCTTAAAGTCATTGCAGGGGCCCTTCAGTCTGGTGGCTGCTCTCATGGCTTCCTTCCTTCTCACAAGATACTCATGGAGTTGGCCAAAACAGAGGTCAGGGGACACACCTCAGCTGGCTCTGCACTGGGCCCAGACTGGCTGCAGCCACCAACAGGGATGATGACAAATGAGAAGCCAGGCTTCCAGCTGAATTTCAGTTTAGTTATTTTTGTTTTAATGTATGTGTGAATCAATTAATCCTGTCATAGAAGGGCATCGTAAACTGTGTGCCAGAGTTAATGAGTCAGACATTATCACATCATTACACCAGCTGGCATAATGTAGCATGTGTTGTTTGTCATAATATACACTGCCACGCTTAACAACCATTAATTGTTTACACGAGCAGTCATATTTTTCTTAAAGAACCTTCAGTGACTCGGTAATATTTTGAAAGCTTCTTAAGCAAGTAACTCTTACAAGAGAAAGATAATAAAAATCACCCCTCATCTTGTGGAGCTAAACATGTTGGATTTACATGTAATAACAGTTACATCTCTCTCAGTAAAAAGCTGAAAAACAACTGCAATCCAGTTCCAGCCAGGTCCCAGAACTCGAAGTCCACTGGGCGATGCTGTCATAAATATTAACAGAGGTGATGCCCAAGTCTGCTCTGTTCTTCCTTTGCTTGGGCAGAGCACTGAGCACCAAGTCTGAGCCTGTCTTCCTGCTCTTGGTAGGTACCAGAAAGAAGAGAATGGCAGGCAAAGCCTCACCAGCATAACGCTGATACTCCACCAGAGCCCGAGCTGCACTTTGGAATGAGCAGCTATGAACTTGCACTGCCTGACAGAGATGCTGGTGGCTTCCTGTCACTCCTTGCATCCATCACCTGTGTTTGTCAGGTGAAAACACAACAATCAGTCTTACTTTATCATAATAGTTTGGCTGTGAGTATTTTCTTGGCTGACTAAAGACAACATTTGGACACTCTCAGCAACAAATCCAGGTTTACCAGCTTTCTGTGAATTGGATTCAGTCTGCTTCTGGCCAGATTTGTTGGCCATATGGCTTCCCAAAGCCAAAGGCTAATAACATGTTTTAGGCTGAAATGACTACAACAGCCAGGAACAGTGAATGCGACCCACAGGTTCCCCGTATGTCCACTCACACACATACAAATTTTTTGTTACAGTGCAGCTCTGCTTTTAAACAAACACCCGTGCAACACCGGCAAGGCAGTGAGAAAACAACAGCAGTAAGCTGCTGCTTTGGAAAGTAACACCGGCTATAGGGAAGCCTGAAATACTAAAGGCAAGGTCCTTTTATTTGAAGAAACAAAACAAACAAACAACAATAACAAAAACCAAACAAAAAATCCCACACAGAAATATGGAGTATTAATACCTCAAACAACCTTAATGTACTGTTAGTTTGATTTAAGACACTCATGATTCCAAGAAGTGCTAAAAACAACAGATGCTGCTCTTTTGATGGGAAACATACAATCCTGTTCACTCACCTTATGGAATTCATTGTCACCATCCTCTGCTCTGCCACAGGAA
The DNA here is from genome assembly GCA_013399915.1 of Illadopsis cleaveri. Lineage (NCBI taxonomy): Eukaryota > Metazoa > Chordata > Aves > Passeriformes > Timaliidae > Illadopsis > Illadopsis cleaveri. The sequence continues at coordinate 345,004 of VXBB01015265.1, forward strand.
GGAAAGATGAGGGCCACAGATGTGGATAAGAAGGCATGGTGCAGCAGCAGTCTCTGATATTTAAACCCTGTGTGCCACTTGGCTCATGCCCATGGCAGCAGAGAAAGGGCTGTGCGAACTGCACCATCTCAATTCCCACAGAGCACCAGCACCCACCCTCATCTTCCCACACCTTAGTGCTGCACCTGAGTCACAGCCAGGCAAAGCCCACCCAGAGCACCCAGAGTTGCCTCCTGCTCACACCTTTCCAGCCTTGAGCCAACTTGCAGAGTTCAGAATTTATTCCTCTCTACCACCCTTCTGGGTCTTCTATCTTAGCAGTAAGTGTAATTAGCTTTATAGTGAGTGCTACTTTCTTTTTGCCAAGCAGAAAATCAATACCCTGCTCCACAGACATAAACACTGACTGACCTCTGTTTAGGTAAAACCAGTTGTTTCTGGGTCAGCATCAGTGTTTAACACCTTCTTGTATCAAGCCTCACCTCCTAGGCCGTACTCTGACAATTTGGACTCACAAAGACATCCTTCTGCAATTTGCCTGCAGCATTTCCCCAGCCTCACAAGGCTTTTCACAAAGGACCCCCTTAGCCAGCAGTCAGAAAGTTGTTCAGGAATAAGCAAGGAGAGGCCCAAATTATATTGACCTGTACAGCTTTGAGATATGTTAGGGAAAAGGCTCCAAGCATATCCCACATCTGATATGTCTGAGGATATATCAAACCCAGATGAAATAAAAAAGGATTCTTATTTTCCTAATGAAATTGAAGCCTAGGGAAAGTCAGATCAGTATCCCTCCTCCTAGTCCATCTTGAAGGAATGATTTTACCTCTTAGTTGGACTTAGGGTAATTGTACAAAGGCTTCCAATCTCTGAAATCTGTAATGAAATTTGTAATCCTGACCTGCTGGATATGAGCTATACAATTACTTGGAGTATATTTAGAGCAAATAATCCATTCCCCCAAAGCTCCAAACATTCATGGCTGTGGATGTATGGCCTTGACCAAAGGTCTGCATTATAATTACTTGTGCAACAAGGTGAAGGCCACGTCTGACTCCCGCTAAGCCCTTTAGGAGAGCTCATCCGCCCTTCTGACAAGTGTTTGAGACATATTAAGTCTTTGCTGAATCAATATCTATTGTGCAGGAACAAAAAACAGTGAGATTAAAAAAAAAAAAAATCCAAACAAATCCAGTCATTACAAACGAATACAGAATAACCCATAACCACACTGAGCAGGCAGCAAAACCCATCAATATGGTTCATTTCTGTAAGCTCAAACCAGCAGAGAAAAGGTTCATCAGATACGTTGATGAATCACAGCTGTAAATAGCCCTTGAATTATGAAGCTCACTCAGAAGATCAGTGGAGCAGAGGCACTCGGATCCCACAGCAGCACCCCCTGACCTCCAAGGTCAGCAGAGTGGGCCTTTATGTGTCTGCTTCACTTAAATCTGTGCTGAAGTTGCATAAAATGGAAAAAGGCTTCATCCTATCTGTAAAGTTACCCAGATTCAGAAGTTGCTCACTCAGCTATTGGATACAGATGTCAGCTTGACTCAAAGCATTTTTAACAGGATAGGTGGTTTGAGACTCAAAGGTCTATTAGTTTATCCTGGAGAAAAGGACCCGATTGTCTTAATCACACACACTGTTAAACCAAGCAAACATAAATGGCTGCAATGTAGCACGTTTGGAATCCACCCAGTGACTCAAGTCAGCAAGTCCATTACTGTTTCCTAAGACTGCTTCCTAACCCTCTTCCTCCAACGGCCATGCAGTGACTGAAGCACTTGGAGCCCCAAAGTTTTTCAAGTCTCAGACATGCTTAATGATGAGGTTTTAAGCCCTCTTTCACTGAGGGTTAAACTAACCAGGTCTTTTTCTGGATCAGGTCTAGTGTTCTCTCCCTGTTGTGAGACCAAGCTCTCCTATCAAGATTCAAATGCCTTGTTTTGTGAAGCTTTGCAGAGAAGGAAACTTCTCCAGACAGTTCTTCTCCATCAGCAACTCAGCATGGGGAGCAAAGACTGAGGCTGCCCAAGTCTCCCAGACCTCCACAAAGTTCCTGTGCTGGGAAGCTGGTAACAGATTGTCAGAAAGGGTTAAAGCAGCTGTCCACACGACTCTCCGTGCTCTCCAGAGGGTGGCAAAGCGCATTGTTTGGCGTAATGATGACACAGATCTGCATGTGTATGTCTTCAATAATTCATGTTGCAGCATGTCTCGCTGTGGGGACAGATGTCAGTGAAATCAGTGACAGCCGATCACGCTGATCCCTCACATAATCATGGGAGAGCTGATCCCGTGGCAACACTGAGCCTTGGAAACCCGCCTGTGGTGCTGATGGGGGGGTGACAAGAGCAGGCAGACACAGCCACGTACAACACCTGTGTCTGAAAATACACCAGTGCTCGTGCAGCAGCACCACCCATCTCACACTGATCACACACTGCGGAGAGGCCAGAATAGCTGCCGTGGGCTGCAGCTGCCATTGAGGGGACATGTCACACATGCCCCACATGAAGACGAGTCCAAGTCAGTCTGACAACTTGTGTGAGCCCTGCACAAGTTCACACGTGCCTGAAAACGAACCAGTTGTTTCCTGTTTTTTCCCTCCTTCTTGAATGCTTTGATTCCTAATCGATTCACCATCTCCATTTGGGTCTGTCCCATTTCATGTTGTATTGGGCTGCTCCAATGTCCCAACCACTGACAGGAGAGAGCAAATTGCAGTTGTACCCATCAAAGAGCACAGATATAATCCCTCTGGGAGAAAAAGTGAATCAGTGCTAATTAGAATGATTGGATCTCTTCATCTTGTTTGAAAAATCTATTGTTGTCAGACAAAAAAAAGCACATTCTTCTCAGCATTAAATCCTTCCCATCTCATCCAAATTGTTCCATATCCTTTGTTTAGATATTTAAGAGAGCCACCCAATTAGTTTTTTATGATGGAGAGGGTTTTGGTTTGTTTTGTTTGGGCTTTTTGGGTTTTTGTTTTGTTGTTGTTGTTTTTGTTTGTTTTTCAAAATACAGAGACACACAGCTCACTTAGGTCAGCTTTCTAGGTCTGCTTCTCTTTGCTGGATGGATTTCTGTACCTGTGTTTGAAGCAGCAGTTAAGCAAATCGACAGCTAACTTAAACGGGCATATTACTCTTCCATCATTGGCAGATCTCAAGATGAGCTGACTTCCACCAGAAAAATGAGAGTTTAAGGGAGGGATAACATTTTCACTTTTATGGCATCAACTTAAATGCCCAAGTGAAACCTGTCTCACTCATATGTGAGAACAGGACATCTCTATACACGTGTGTACATATCGGATTTCTGTCAAGTGACACAGACACAATGCCAGGACCACAAACTGGACTCTAGGGCCAGGTATTCCCAGTTTACAGAGCAGTGTGTTCTACACGTTTGTCTCTCAATCATATTCTTCCCCAGCAATGTCAGTGCCAGCAGAAACCTCATCTAAGATCAGTGCATTTTAAAAAGGACATTAATTCCTCATTATACTCTGATCAGATTGTTTTCAAGACAACATCCTGAGTCAAAGTACCTCATCAGAGCTGCCATGCATACTGTTGTTTAATATCATGTGCCATTTTTCTTGGGAAGGTGCATTTATATAAACATTTCTAATCACAGCCCTGTAAAGAGACACAGTATAATCATTTATGACTTTTAGGTAATACGTCATATGAATCTTAACATATGCCATTACACTGTATAATGGCAATCTTGGCTCTTCAAGGGAACCTGGAAAACATCCAGTGAGATGTGAATGAGCCAACGGCAATAGAGAACCATACCCATGCTAATCCAGGTTTACACCTTTCATTCAGCACTCCAAGCTTCCACCAGATGGTTTTGCACAGAAGCATTAATGCCAGGAATCACTGTACAGCCGGTTTTCAGAAGGTTTCTGATGTGAAAATAATCCTGATAAATGGCATCACCAAACCAAAGGTGCAACAAATGGTCTGAAGTCTTTAGAAGAAGGTGCCAAAGGTGACTTTAGATCTTTGCTATTCCGGATCACTGCTCATTCATTTTGCAAGGGGACTTAAGGGCAGGTTCCTTGTCTAACGTATAGCCATTACACCCATGCAAGGACAACCACATACCAATTCTGGAATGACATTTTCAAGCCTCAGGGTCATGGCCTCCACAAAAGCTTGATGAAATTTGCATTGATAACTGAACTTCCTCAGATGACCACAAAGGCTTTCCCTTCAAGTTTTGAGGATACCATAATGAGCAAAATGCTAGTGTAAATGCATCAGAGTAATGTACTGAGATTTCAGAGAACTATAAACAGCTGATGCCAAAATAAAATCACCCCACTACAAACCTGACGCCCAGATCACCTTCTTGCACCACGTTATGGGAGTGTGAACACTGAGTCAGTCACCAAAAGTGGAGCTAGCAGACAGGGGTGTATTATCACTTCTACTGCACTTTTCTTTCTCCTTATATATGAAAAACTGCCCGGAAGCTTAAATAAGCACCCACAGTGAAGTGTTTTATCTGAGGTCACCTGCAAAGCCTTCACCTGCATCAACAGCATCTGGCACAATCTCCACCTCCACAAACTGTTAAGAACTGCACAAGTGAAAATGTCAAAGCCATTGCTGCTGAGAGGTAATTCCAGTCCCAGAACTGGCCACCCCCACCCCAGTTTGCCTACAGACTGCAGTAATGGTTCAGGATGAGGTTTTCATGTGGAGGGGTGGTGATGGCATTTGGTGTTCTGGTGCTCTGGCATGAGTGAGGGGACTCTGCAGGAACCCCTTCCATGCCAGGAATGCATTTTACAACCATCTCTACCTCAGCATTCTTGTTTGCTCCATACTGTCATGGGCTTCAAGTCACACAAGGTTCTCTTTGTGTGAGGTATCTCAAAACAGCCATCTCCTTACTCCTTAGTGCTGCAGCCATAGGGGACATGCCCCTCATGTGACACATACCAACAGCACATATGTCAGCTTTTTACTTCCTAAAAAACCAAAAGCCCACTTTTTTTTTTTTTTTTTTTCTCTCCACCGCAGCATATGCATGATGAGCCAGCTGTCAGCGACATACCATTTTCAGCTTCCTGCCCTGCAAGTAGGTTCAACAAAACAGCATATTGCCACATTGTTCCAGGAGTGTGAGGAAAAGAAAGGAAAGGTTTAACTTTTGCTGTTAGCTCCCAGTTCCTTTGTAGCAGACACGGCTCCATCAGACACAATGGCTTTGTTACAGCACGTTTCAGGCAGGGCTCAAGCGTTGAATATTCAGCAGAGCTCCAGGCTAGCAATTCTGTTGCAGCTAGGTTTCTTGTCTTCCAGGAAGCCCTTGACAAAGGTCACAAACAATTTGCTCGTTCCTCTTATTAAAATAAAGATGGAGAGCATTGATGATAGCTCTGCCCAGCAGCTAACTTCATCATCTGTAGCAGTTTCAACATATGCTTGTGAGATAATGAAAAATATAGCATTAAATACAGTGGCAGATTGAATCTTGTTTCAGGGTAAATATAGTAAGCCATTTTTTTTTCCTCCTCATTTCCTCAGAACCTGTTTAGCATTAGACTGTTAATATCATCACTGATACATGACAAAACCATTGCATAATATACTGCATTTGAAGCCAGCCCCCCCATAAAAGTGAGCAATGACAAAGTGTGAACGTTACTAAGGCACTGATAGCAATAAAGGGCTCCAAGCCAGCCCTCTTCCTGATGCTTCCATACACACACCTTCAAAGAATGGAGCTATACGGGCCAGGCTGTGCACCTCAGTCTCCTGCCTGCCAAGTCAGGTTCAGAATCCCTTCAGGCTCCCTTCTGTCCAGGTCCTGCAGCTCCACCCATGTCCTTTGCCATGAGGGTGGGCACTGCTGCCCTGCTCACTGACAGATCTTTCCTCAACTTGTGTTCTTGTCAACACAGAAGGCAGCTGATTTATCTTCTCCAAGGAAACTTGAGAGACTTTGTAGACAAACATAACTTACAGAGAATTGCTCATACAAATTATCCAGATGCTTCACTGCTGCCCTGCAATATTCCTCTCCAGACATCCCTCCTGACCTGGGCCCATCTGAACAGCCAAAGGCCCTTTGCCTGCAGAAACTCCTCGAGCACATCCTCACACCTCTCATTATAGTCAACAATTCCAACAAGCGTCTCCAGAGAGCACACAGTAGCTCCCTTCTGACCTCCATGAGAAGTGGCAGTTCTGCCACATAAGCCAGGTAAGGCAGGAGAGTGGTGTCCAGTATGTCACCTCCATTCCCACTGTGGGATGCTGTGCACTGCCATTCCCACTGCGCTGCTGAGGGTGCAGCTCAGACAGAACACACACCTGAGAGAGATGCCAGCCACCAAACAGGTCCATAAGGCCAATATTCCAAGTAGGCACCACTTTTTCCCAGTTTGCAGGTGGCACAGTGCTGTTTGTGAGCCACCTTTCTTAATGAAATACCCCATCCACCCTTATGTGTAACTACTTTTTTACATAGAGTTTCTGCACTATGGACATTTAGCCTGATGTCTGCATCTTAAATCCTGATACCTGACTGTCTGGTCTATTTCCTCCCAATTAAACCAATGTCAGCTCTGGGGCTTGAAGAAGCCAAACCTATGTCCCTTACTGCCAGATCTGCAAGAACAATGCACAACCATGTTTAAGGAAACTCTAGGGCTTTAAACGAGCAGTCAGTTCATTACTATTTACTTCAGACTGTTCTAAATACCCCAAGTCTATGGCTAGATTTTTCTCGTGATGTTAGAGCAAGAAAAATACATTTCTTGGAAATCACTTGAAGCTATATTAGTCAAGAAGCCAAGGACTTAGAGACATGTACAGATCGCTGCAATTTCCATTCCCATTGTTGTTACCAGCATCATGCAGCAGTCCTGCTGTCCATTCACATAAAATGAGAAATTAGGAAATCAATTTGCCCATACTGCCACTGGAAAAATTGAGACTCAGCAGATCGAGGTGCCAAGGCGGAAGAGCTGTTAGAAGCACTTAGGCACAACCAGGCATCAGCTGGGACAGGGACACACTGGCATCACAGCCAGTGGTTCTGGGCTCTGAAGACAATGACCCAGAGAGAGAAACCCCAGGCAGAAGGAAGAAGGCGAGAAGGAAAGACAGGAAAGAAGACAAGCCCAGTTTGCAATGGCACGTGCAGATTGAGCTGTTTGCTGTTCCCAGCTGAGGAACCCATCCTACTGATGTGCACACCTTGACACGGAGCAGTGTCAGAGCCCTCATGTGTCCCAGGACAGCTGCAGAGGGCAGGGGGGTCAGTGCAATGATCTAACACCAATGAACTGCCCCTTGCCTGAGCCTGGCTATCTCTGAACAGCAGAGCCCATCTCCTGTGTTACAGGGAGTTTTTCTAACCGTGAGCAGTTTATAGGCATTTCCCTGTGTGCCCATTCCATCTCTCAGCTCCAACAGCTCATCGCCCTGACATACTCCCGACAGATGCCATCACACACAGCTAACCAAGCTGCTCTTTCCAGACTTGTCTCTTGAGATGGGCGCTGCTGCCCTCTTTCCTCATCTGTCCCTGTTGCCATCATCTTTTCTGTGCCTTGCACAGTGTTTCCCTGCCTTTATGTGAAATAACAAAATAACAAAAATAGATATTGAGGAAAAAAGGCAAACACCTTCCCCCCTTCAACTGAAACAAACAAACAAAAAAACCCAACAAACAAAAAGACAAAAAAAACTCCTCCAACCCCCCACACCAAAAACCACCACCAAAACAAAACAACCTAGGGGAACTTGATAAAGAGCAGTAGGGCTGAATTTCAGCACTTTTCTAAGCCTTTTCAACTGTATTTACACTAAGAGAAGCAATAGCTTTTAAGTTACTTGATACAGAACACCACTGTAAAGAGAGGCAGAGTGCTGTGGACCAGCCACATATGAGCAGCAGGAGTTCCAGGTGTAGGTACCCTCATGCTGTTTTCTCAGCCCATTCCAGGTACATGCTCACACCAATGCTGCAAACTACCAGAACCCAAACAGTACCTGGGCACCTGTGGACAAGCACTACCTAAGCCCAGGTCAGAACACCCTCACCTACATCTCTGCTCTCCTTGCAACCTTTTCCAAGAGCCTCAGGGAAGAAGGCTGACACAAGGGGGAATGAAGGACTAGCCAAGCCAGAGTGACAGGGTAATCACACAATCATCATTAAAGTGATAATCTATGTTAGGTTGCTGCTTAGACACCCCTCCTATCAACAGCTGGCCACTGACCTCACACAACTTCACAAGTTCTCTTTTCAAACATTATTTCAGATGTTTCCATCCCTTTAAAGCCACTCCTGCTTATAGCTAAGTAGGTAATTTGCTATCCCCACCTGCTATGTAAATTGATTAATCACAGGCAAACAGAAGGCTGGTTCCCATGCCGAGGAGGAAGGAAATCAGTATCAACTGCTTTTTGTGACACTTGGGTTTCACAAAACTTCCACCAAAGCTAAACCTTCAGCCTGTGCTCCAGCTCCAAACTTAACTGTCCTTGGGCCAAAAGGGAACAATCTTTCAGAAAGCTTTTAAACTCCCTGAAAATCACAGCACAAGGAACAGAAAGATTATTTTCTTTATTTCAGCCAAACACAATAAACATTCCATCAGGCACACAGGGCTACACAGATGGTTCCTGAAGGGAATGGACCATCTTTCAAGGGCCAGTTGCAAAGTGACACCATCACTTTGTCACTCCAGCCTCCCACTTAAGGCAGAGTTGGAAGTTCTTCATAAAGCAGCATTCTGCAGATGGCAACATTTACACATGATGTATATCACCTTTAGGGAACCTCAGAGGTTGTACAGCATTAAGGATGTCCCTGGCAGTGTCATCTATCATAGGATCAAAGTGAGAAAGTTACAAAGGAACCCTCCCTGGTGGCGAGGCAGTCAAACTCTGTACTTTACCAAAAGCTATGGAAAACTCTCCCAGCATTCAGTGAGCCTGGGGACCATCAGGACAACCCCTGAAAGCAGCAGCAGTGTCCTCCCCACCTCCAACAGAATGATTTCACCATTAGACTCCTCATCTACTCCTCACAGAGCCCCCTCTGAAAAGAGGAAGGCACATCCCTTACCTGATGGCCTCTGTTTTGTCTCAACTGGGAAGCTAAGTGCTGTTTCCTGACCCCAGAAACTCTGTGCAACAGTCAGACAACCACAGGAAACCCATCAGTGGGGGCCTGGGGTCAATGGCTCCTCAGCCCAAGAGCACTGGCATGAGACAAGGAAGCTGCAGTTGGTCACTGCCCAGCAGGGCCCTAAACAAAGCTGTACCTCTGCAGAATTCCATGGGAACTGTGGATCAGTGCAGGTGCCTGGTCCACCACTGTGACCTACAGAGCCATGAACTTGTGCCAGTAGGACCCTCCTTTGGCACCTGCAAAGTATTGCCAGTTTTGCTAAAGACAGGAGCCACAGACAAGCTCTCACACCCTCAGAGAAGGATGAAGACACTTTCCTTCCTCCCCAGGCACTACATACCCAAGCTCACCGATATCCAATTCCATTGAAGCATTTCTGCTGAAAACTTCCATTTTATTACACACACAGAGCCCTCCCCATCCAACCTACTGGGAATTGCAGAAACCCCTCTACCAACCAGTTATGGCTGGACCACCCCAGCCCAGTGGAAATGCTTCCAGCTGTTGAACACCCCTCATAGATAACACGCAGCTTGCTCAAGGCATGACTCACAGCAGCTGGGGGCCATGTGAGGGTCAGCAAGGCCTGGGACAGCTGCTGCAGAGCAGCACAACGCCACAGTTCATGGAACTTTTATGAAGGAGAAGGTTGGCAGTGCCTGCCATGCACCACGGCAGCAACAGGCAAGGCAGAAGACTCACCTGACTGACACCTACATGCAAGTATTACACAATCAAACACACACTACCTGTAGCAGACAGTGTGCCTCCTGTTCACTGATGCCCCTAAGTCAAGCACTACCTGTCTCCTAGGTTTGACTAGTTCAGAAGTAAATCTTTACAATTAATGACTTAAATCTGCCATGAGTAGCAGCACGGCTGGTCCATATAAGAGACATAAATTTGGCTAAACTCACTTTCCTACCTTACTCCCGCAAAAGCTGCTTATCCCAAGGCAGCAGCATTCACCTCCTCAGTCTGCCCTCAGGCAGTAACTCCTTTACATTCTGATACAGCCTCTTCCTCTCTCAGCACCTTGTTCTCCCTTCCCTCCTCCCACTCAGACCATGCAGTAAAAAAACAAACCAAACAAAACCCTAAAACAAACACCCACAATAATCTTTCCATCCCTCCTGCAAGCATGTGTTTATCTCTTTATTTTTAAATGTTACAGCTTCTCAACATCTGTCTCTGTGTAGTATAATCTTACTGATGAAATATTTCATGTTTTCCTTGAGCCCTCATCAATATGTCTCTGTGTTATCAGCTTAGCAGATGGAGACACAGAAAGAATAACCTCAGCTTACCTGGGTGATTTCTTCTCAAGTACATACTTACTTTACTCCAGGACAAGATTCAGAGTTATTTTAGTAACACAACATGATATATCTCAGTAGCAAACTAAATTCTCCCCTCTAATGTCACATATTCCCTACTGCCCTGCCATCTTCCCCTCAGAATCTCCAAGTTCTTCCCATTGAAATCTAGTATTTACAACCTCATTTCATACAGACTAACTGAGGGACATACTGGGGCCACCAAAAAAGCCACCTGGCTAGCCAGGAGCTGCACCTCCTTTTCCCATACTAGACCCCCACTGGTACTGTTGATCTCCTCAGCTCTTATCCAGGTGACTGTTCCTTACATTCCTAAAGAAATGCCACCAAGACACCTCTGGGATCTCCAGCCTGCTGCAATGCTGTACAATGCACATACCCCAAAAAGACACTTTTCCCACTTCATGTTTTGGAGGTTCCTCTCTTCTCCATGTAGGTAAACACTCCAGTGATTATAGTAAGCAAAGAGATTTCCTTAATGCTATCTCACCACTATGGAACACAGCTTCCAAAAGCCTTCCTTCCCTTTTGGTAGAGATAGGCTTTTTATTAATCCTCTGAGATAAACTTGACCACGACATTACCCATCACCAGACCCTGCTGTGTGTGACTAAAAGGAGGCAGGTATAGATTTCACCTTTACCACTTGGCTATTCTTACAGCACAGAAACACTGCCCTGCACCCAAAAAAGCCCCAATTGGAACAACACTGTGGCCCTCATTTCCTGAGCACTAAGGCAGGTACCAGCCCAGGGCACAGCCTGCAGCCAGAAAGTGTCTGGGAAAAGAAAAGCCATTCTTTGTATCAGCTCAACAGAGGTTTTGGCCAAGTCACCAAATGCCTGTCAGCTCATTCTAACTCCTGATCTCAGCCATGCATTCAGCATAGAAGGAAGCTCAGGTACTTGGAAATACTGTCAGGAGGAGGAGCACTCAGCAGAAGCAGCATTCCAACACAGGCCAGCCCACCTGCCTGCACCTCCATGGACATTTTCCATGTCCCCACCACACTTGCCAGCACAGGGGCCCAGCACCAGCCCCTGCCCCAGGAGAAGGTCCAGGGGTGCATGGGCAGTGCTGCTGTGGGGAACCCCAGGTACAGAGTCAGCAGGAACTGAGCCCAGTGCACCACAGCTTAGCCCAACACATCACGGAATGAGAGCTCAGCTGAAGGGTATTTGCTGTATGTTAGGGCATGCTGGGGGAAGGGTTTCTATTTATTTGGTTTATAATCCTATCTGAATAAAGGTAAACACATAGGGATTATAAATGAAATAAATCTGAATCAGGATAGAATGGGGGTGGGAGAAAAAAAAATCTCAAGAGGGTCAGGAGATAATGAAGATTATACCTCAATATTGGGATTATAATGTTAGTTCTTTATTTCAATAAAACTGGATAGAGATCTTTTATATCAGGGACAGAGCTTAGCTGTAAGGACAAAGTAATCTTCTGGGAATTATGCACACAAGCTCGACATCATTTTTATTGGATGGCTGATGAACTGGAAAACTCCAGGATAGCCTGGTTTTAATTTGTAATCTTAATTTTCATACAAATCGGTACAGTTGGAGGAAGGGGGGCAGATGTAGAGGGACTCTGATGCTGTGCTAATATTGCAGCATTAAGACAGCACATGCATTAGGCTACAACTGTAACTCATCTACTATCTGATCCTGTCTTTCTGTCTATCCATCTGTCTTCCATCTTCACATCTATCTATAATTTCCCCACCAAAAAAATCTCAACAATGGCCCAAGAGCAGAAGAGACTCAGTGCAACATTTCATGCAGCAAGGTCCATCCACAATACACCTACAAACCTCTCATGTACTAACATCCAGGTCAAACTCCTGGCCTCTGAGATATGGGGACTCCCACCTACAGCTTCTCTGAGTGCTCATTTAACACAGCTATGACACCAGTGAAATGGATCATCTGGCTCCCCACCCCAGCATTTAGTCTCTGCCTCAATCCAAACCAGAATCGTTTGGCAACTCTGCTTTTTCTTCTGCAGAGTTCAGTTATTTCTCCTGCCTCCATCACCTCTTTCTTCAGGAATGAGAGAGGGAAATACAGGTGAGATGGGACTGTGACAGACCAGTGGTGGATCCAAGAACAGAGCACTGGTCTCCTCAGCAGCTCTGTCACACAGGGTGTGCACACAAAGAGAGCAACTACTTCCCTAACAGTGCCGAGCTGCATAGCCATCAGCAGTGCCTGACTGCCCTGGAATGGATTTATTCCATCACCAACATGCAGTTTACACAAGCACTGGATTGCAGTTGCCATCACCTGTGTTCCTCTACCTTCCTGCTACATACCAAACTCACAGCACTGATGGAACAGCTGCTTTCATAAAGGCAGCAACAACCAAAGGAGCTCCCAGGATTCCCCAGCACGTGAGCATCAAAACAAGATCTTCAGGAGGAAAATTTAAATGCCAAAAAGACTTTTATTTCCTTATGCAGATATCCTGGAATCTTAGTCATTAAAACATGGTCTGTTGGTGCTGAGATAGATAAAAAAGAAACACCAAACTTCTCCTTCCACTCCCCAATATGCGGCAGCTGTGAAACACAGAATGGGCAAAGCTGGTTTTTACAACCTGCTTTATAGCAAAATGATGAGTGAATAACAGAGGAGAGTCTGATTGACTTGTACATAATCTTATAGAGGAAATTTCTTTATTTTATTCCAATCAGGAATGACTTAAATCAATTCCCACTTCCACTTTTGTTTCTGAGACAACATGGAAACATGCTGGCAGAAATATTGTGTGAGGAAGTAGGAAAAAGGGCTTGTTTGCCTTCCCCTGCCACATACATCTCTCCCAGTTCTTTCCCCACATCAGTCCTCCCCTCTGTAGAGCCAACAAGACACCAAAAGGAGCAACAGCAGGAGATGCAACAGTGGTGCAATGAATCACTAGTGAGCCTGGGAAGAGTGTGGAAAATCATGCCATAATGCAATTGCATCAAAGCAGGAGATCAAGATGTGTGTGATGACATCTTATTCTGGGCTCCCAAAGAGCCTCCAAGTGTCTCATCAAGCCTTCTGAAAATATCAGGCAGTTGTGCACAGACAGACAATTCTGGCTGCAAGTTAGTCAGAGGGATGAAGGGAGGGGCAGAGCAGAGATGAGGATCAAATGCTCAATTAATATAATGGCTCAAGATTAACAAGGAGGTGCCCCAAGACACTAAGACCAGAGTTATTTACAGTCATTAGTCATGATTTAGAGAAGAAGCTGAGAAATGAGGTGACAACCCATGCAGATAACACCAACTCATTTGGATTAGTCCAACCTACAGAAGACTTTGAGGAACAGGAATAGACGAAAGTCAGAACAATTATAGCAGTAAGTAATGAGCACTGGAACCAGTAATGTCAATGCTCCCGTGCCAAATCCCAGGCAGAGACTACAGCAGATCTGAGAATTCAGCCAGGGTTTTGGGGACAGCAGGACGAGGAACCTGTCTCTGTAATGGTACAGACACAAAGAGCAGAGAAGTGTGCTGGAAGTCATAATGAAACCTGGCTCCAGACACAAATGTGAGCACAGGTGCCCTATTAAGGGGCTCAGATTTGAGTTTTTTCCTTTAATGACACACAATCATTTCAGAAAATGATAGAGATGATTACCCTCAGCAAAGCTGAAAGGCAGCCACACAAATTCAAAATGAAAATCCTTTTTGTATGTTTGCTGTTTGTCCTTCAAACTCATTGTATCCAACTTTGTTCTTATAATAAAACCAGGAAAATTACATATTTTTCCATCTCAGGTGCCATAAGCAAGACTTTATCTTTAAAAATAGTCACTTATCATCACCTATCAAATGTGCTCACACTTGGTTTTACCACTCTGCCTCTGTCACTTCACAACTGCCCATTCTGGAATATTTTTTTTTCCTTTTTAATTTTTCCCTGGAATATTTGGGCTGCTTATCACCAGCAAGAAGTCAGATGATTGCCACATCATTCAGTGTAATGTTCTCATGTTTCTGCTGCATTACTTCCTGACAGCACAAGTATACAGAACATATGACACTTCCAAGACATTAATTTTATCACATTGCTATATCCAGGTATCCATGGATCACCAGTGATGTTAAATGAACAAGTTAAAAAAGCATCTATAAACTACAAAGCAAGCTGTGGAGATCCAGGGGAGAAACAGAATTCCTTCCAAAATGACCACTGGTCTCTCATTTGGTGGATAGAAGTAAAAACTGCTTAGTTGTGAGAAAACATTAATTTTCTATCAGTTTTATGCAGTATTTTACAGACCCCCAGTGCTCCTGTTGTTTCCAACTTCGTACTAAGAAACAGAAGCACAAAAATATTTTCCAGCTCCTCTGCCTGCACTTCTCCTGAGGATCATCACACCATTTACCAGCTACGATCCACCCCTGAGTTCCATCCTTAGTGACATCCCAGAGCCCCAGGGATCCAGGCACATCCCTCAGCAAGGCAGCAAAGCTGGCACAGAGCTGGGAGTGTGCCCTGGGGACTGATGGTACACAGGGTCCTGGCAGCAGGACATCTCCAGATCACCTCAACTTTTGCAGCCCAACTGGGAAGTTGATCTTGACCTCACATAACTCTCCAGAAAGAGAGAGTGTTCAGGGAGAAACAGCAGGCCTTCCATTTGCACAGCTCAGACTGCAGACGAATGGATGCCTCACCACAACTCATTGTTGATGGAGGATGGAAAAGTCCATAGCCCCAGGAAAATCCTTTAATACACTAACTTCCTGGAAACATTAAAACACCAAACCAGCTCTCACCACAAACTATTTCTTGCTCTTATCTGTGCACTACTCAACTGCGCTGTTTGTGACAATCAAACTGAAAAACTCATTTGAACTGAAATGATCCTTTTCACAGGCTTTACCAGGACTCACCGCCCAGAAGACCCTTGCAAGCAGGCTGCCATTGCGAATAGAGAACAGAATGTTTCTCTTGCTGCATCAGGGATCTGGCTTGTATGATTCAGTACCCTCAGTTTCCAGTCTAGCCAAGGTTTGGTCCTTCCCTTCCCCTAACCCCTAGAGCCTCATGACATGGAGGATTAGCCTGTGCATAGTCTCAGTTACAGCAGCAGTCGGGGTTATGGTGCACTGTCTGTTCCTGGTACTAGTTCCCATTAAGTTGCCATCAACGGCAAGGAGAAGCAACTAAAAGCTCTTTTGGATTCCAGCTGTCATCTTGCCTCCTTATGCCATCTTTTCTTACAATTTCAGGCTTGCTCCTTCCAAATGCGCTTAGTTAAAAGCTTTTCTTTTGGCTCTAAGGGCAAAGACTTCAGTACTAAGTAGCTTTCCCACTGCTTCCATCTAATCTTCCTATTTATCAACCTGAAGATTCCTCAGCTTTGCTAATCTTTCCTGAGACCATATAATCCTGAGAGTGATTTCCTAGGGAAGAGAGAGTTAACCAAGCTGCCTGATAATTGCCATTTGGAACTTAGGCTCTGATTTTGCACGCTATGCTCCAGTTCAGCCAGGACTGTATGATTTGGTAGCACACAACTCCAGCTTGCCCTCAATTCCCGTTCCTCTCCTGAAGGATTTCATGGGACCACATCTTTCATACCCAGCATGGAGAAAAGCAATTCCTTGTTAGCCCCTTGACTCCTGCATCCACAACAGGACCATGTTATCTGTGGTTAGCAGCACTACCCAGACAACAGCTTTAAGGGGAGAAAAAGCACGAAGCTGTTCTTCAAGGGAAACCTACCCACCAGAGCCCTTTTCTCAACAAGCTGCCCACCAGCCAAAGCTGCTTTCCTTCTTGCTGCACTAGGCAGTGCCTTGACCTTGAAGGCAAGACTGCCCTTTGTTCATTTACAAACCTATGAAACCTGCTCCCTTATAAATGCTGCTTGTTCTCTAAAAAAGGGTGACCAAGAACAAATCCAGCCCTCACACAGCCATGGATATCCACCATGCTATCATGTCATCAAAATTCCTACAACAGTCTTAAGCAAAGGAGACCTGTACTATTTGCTTTTCCCCTACTCAAGGGAGGAACAGCAGCAGAACCAAAAAAGATTTCTGGGTGGATTTCAATTGAAATAGAGCACATTATATGGATTTATTCTTTATTTCCATGTAAAATATACAGAGCAGTCCCAACACTTCTCTACTAGCTTGAAGACAATGCTGTGTACAATATAAACACTTAGGCTTTTAAAATGTATCTGTATATTAAACACACATATATAAGTATTCCTTGTATCCACATGATTCCAAACCATCCCTTCAGCCATGTGGCTGTGGTGTATCCCACATTCAGTGGCAGGTAATGCTGTCCCTCACGGCACCTTTTCTTCCACCTGTGTCTAAGAGCCTCTTTAAGAACTGCCTTCCCTGCCATTTTGCACCAAGGCAGAAAAACACAGCTTGCACAAACCTAGCTTTTTGTTGAGACTTGCTGAACATCAATCAGCTTCGGCCTTAATGAGGGGCTTTCTGTTGGATACTGAAGGGCCTGACTTGGAGGAGGTTGATGCAGAGCTGCAAAACACGAGAGTAGACACAGATTCAGCACTGCCATCTCCCAGTATCAGACACAGTAAGCAAAGGCCTAGCTGTTACTAACCATTCTGTTTGTTCACAAGGAAATTCCAAGTGTTCAAATAAGTAAAAACAATTCTACCTTCCCTAATTCCAAATTTCTCTATTCTGCTGGCTTACCTTCTGGAAAACACCTTCAGTTTTGCTTTCTTCCTAACAAGAAGGGACACAAGCTAAGCAACAATTTCAGTACCCACCCCCATCCTGTACAATATCTTTTTAATCAAGAATCACAGGTTAATCCCAGCTTTCAAAATACAATAATCATAAAATTTTTTATACACTACACTCATTCCACAACTGGACATGAAAATACCTAATCCTGTAAAACTACACAAATTTCTGATCAAAGTAAAGCAGGTAAATCAAACCTGAAATGAAAGGATTAGAAAAGGTTACTGTGATTTTTTTCTGTTAAATAACACAGAAGCAGATTTCACTGAATCTTGCTCTGTAATTCCCATCTGGAAAAGCAGCACTGGAGGAATGAACAGGTTTGAAGAAGGCCTTTTTATGACATCTGTAAAGTAAACCCTAGCAATCAGAGTCCATCCTAATCCTTCATCCAGCAGCTGTCCTTGGCATACAACCACGATCATACTGATCAAACTCCAGTCCTTGGGACAGCTACATCGATCCATACAACTTGTGCTCTTCCCCCAACACTGCCCATCAGCTTCCCAACATTTCCAACCCAGTTGAGAGCCAGGGGTGGCATTCAAGTTCCCTTTGCCCTACCCAGCACCCACCTGCTCTCTCCGTTAGCGCACATCCCATCGTGCAGGGGTACCACAGCCAGTGGCACTCCAGAGACTAATCAAAGGACACTCACGGGTCCTGTTTCAAGATTCCTACCCAAAGGACCAGCTCCACCTCCTCCACTCACCCCTTTTCATTAACTCACACAAAAGGAAGACCTTTTGCCAGCTCTCACTTCAAGGAACACTTGGGACCATGGCATGGATATGAACTCTGCACCCATCTAGCTCCAAGGCACCACAGGACAAGGAAACATGAAGGTTTTCCTCTTCCTTGCAGATAATCTGAAACCAAGAAAACTTTAACTTGATTCACCATGAACTGAAACATCCCCATGTGGGCAGCTTAGCACTGCACAGCATCACAAGGGAATTTCACCCTGCTGTGCGTGGAGATGCAGCACACACAAGTTACTTGTCCTGATTTTACTGGAACCCAGGAGGGCAGGGGGACAACAACCACTCATGTTCTAACTAGAATTTAGACTGCAAACCTCTTCAGTACTCATTTCCAAGTATGGCCTTTCCAACACTTTAGAGTCCTTCCAAAACCTCTCCTTTCAGCAGCAGCCACAGGAAAGGAGCTGCTCTGTCAGGCCTAGTTATCAGCATCAGGGTAATGGCCTGTTCCAAGACCATCCATACCTGTGTCCCTGCAGCCATCCACCCCACGCCAAGGGAGCATAAAAGCCCAGCTAGTGCTTCTGCATTCTGCAAGTACCACATGCTTCAGTACAATTGTCCCTCTTGCAAAGCCAACAAATGCCCTGATCTTGCATAATTTATCTATTTTGTCTTCTTTCAATATATTAATAATTGTTCTGGCACCTCGGCCTTCTCATGAAGCCAATAAAGCATGAAATGCCTCTGCACAGAATTGCAGTTCATATTTTCTGTCTCGTGTGTTAATTACTTCCTTGCTTTTCTTCATGTGTGGGGGAATTAACCCACACAGCCTGTGAAAATGAAATAATACAGGAAGAAACCTGCTGTACACCTCTACTGTCCATTTTGCCCATCTAGTACTCCTTCTCCACTTATAAACTACAATTTAGGAACTAAACAGATCCGTCTCGTTCTGAGAGCAGCCTGAAATTTATTAATCAGGATGCTACAGAGCTGCTACAACCAGGAAATTCAGCATTTCTTTTTTTAAAATCATGTGAAGGACATAAAATTATGCACTCCTGCACAATGAAAACAATGACAGAAAACAAGTTAACTCTGACTCTGAAAAAAACCAAGAGGAACTGTCAGGAAGTAAAAGACACCTGTGCAGTTAACAAATAGGGAAGTGCTGTCTGATGTACCCTTTTATTTTATTTTTAAATAACAGAGACAAACAAATAATCAATTAAAAGTGGAAAAAAATCCATCACAAACCAAACACCACCAAGCCATCAAGGTCTGTCAGTGCCTTTTCCTCACAAATACTTCAGAAGCATTGCTAACAACGCTTCCTACCTAAAGATCATCTTGCTCTCAAAGGATTAAAGCAGATACTCAGTACATCAAGATTCTGGGGCCTTTTTGGTTTCTTATCTTTTCCAGAACTTCTGGAAAACTGTGAATAAAAATCACACACTAAAAAACCTGAAAGATAAGGATTTTATATTAAATGATCCCAATTTTGTTTTCTTAAATACAACTCGTCTCAACTGGGGACATCAAGAGTGTCATTCTGTGATTCAGAAGGCACAGGAAGTCAGAATGAGGTTTCTGTGATTTACAAGGAGGAATAAAGATAATCTGTAAGACTCCAGGCCATGTGTTCTTCAAAAACATGCCTCAGAGGGTACTGAGGGCCAAAATCAACCTCTCTGCATAATGCACTTCACCATTACTAGGTTGTTTGTCACCAAGGCCTTCTGAGCATATCTGAGAAGCCACACCAGAACTGCTAGATCCCAACCTCTTGGGCTTCTCCCAGTCTTTCCTTTTAGTAAAGAGTCTCCAAACCAGGAGGTCCTTCCAGCTGTCAGCAAGCCCTGAGATGGACATATGTGCCTGGCTGCAGCCTCAGGGATCGCTGCAGTTCCATCTAAGATGATATCTGAGCACAAAGTGCCATCACAGACTTCCAGCTCCAGAAGTCATACCAGCCCAAAAACCATGGAACACTGAGTTACCTGCAGGCCGACAGGGAGCTATGGAGCACCCTGCCTTCCCTCTGCTCATCCTGAAGGGGGAAACAAGCTCAAACAAGCTCAGATAAACAGACGTTCCACCGTGCTTCACCTCTTGCTCTTCACAGCTCAGTACAAACCAGGCCGTAATGCAGTGAGGGTTGCCAGCCCATCCTGATGATGTAGTTATTTCCAATTGGCACTGGGGAGCAGTGAAGATGGGAGGCATTACTCATCGCCAAGAGTACAGATGTTTCTAATTGCTTTCCATTACCAAGAATAACAGCTGTTTACATCTATCAGCAAATAATTCACAAGAGCTCCAGACTATTAAGATAACACACCCCACCTGGTCACCATCACAAGTTGTCAAGGCCAAGGTAGTGGCTGCCAGAATCCCCTTCTGCATCTCTGTTCATCAAATGACAGCATGTGTCACCTTCAGATATCCTTATGCTACCCCACAAGCCCTGGCGTCTTGGTGGCCTGACAGATCACATGGACATATGGATTCTTCATGGTCTTGCAGTAAATGTTTTACGGTTATACCGCAGTCAAGGGCAAATGACAGGAGCAAAGGACTTGCAAATAACCCAGTAAAAGAAATACCCACGCTTGTAATAAACTGGGTAGCAAAAAAGTGAGCCTGCTCTGCATGCATCTGTGTGCAGAACAGCCTTTAAAAACACCCCAAAGTAACTGACAGTGGGTTTAATTTTGCAGCTCTTTTGTGCCTCACCCCAAGGCCCAGGTAAGGGGCCTGCACAAAATGGCCCGCACAGGAACTCACTGCTCCCTTCACTGACTCAGGCTACCTTTTTCAAGGCAGGCATGGGCCATGAATTCATTTTCCTCACACCAGCCCATCTAGACAAGGAGGGACATTTTCATTTGCCTCACAGAGCTCTAAGTCCACATGTCTGCAAACAAAAACCTGCTTGCCCAAATTCAAGTGGATTTCTACCCTTGAATCTAGGATAACCAGGCTGACGTCTTGAGAAAGGAGAGGAAGGAAGATAAGTCCTCCATCAACTGTTTTGGTCCATGCACAAACCCCTCCTCCAGCCATTCCCTGGGAACTCCTTCTCATGTATAAATCTCTAGCAGAATGTATCAAATGTCTCTGGCAACAGCACTGGCATATCAGGATCTTCTTCCAACAGTGTTTTACCCATTGCACTGAACTGTTTCCACTAGAGACAGCTTCCTTGATTATCATTTTACAGCCTAATAACAAAGTCCTTAAATTACTAACGTACACTTGACCCCACTGCACTTTGGCCCATGCTGAGCAGCAAGTGCTGCTTTAATTAGATTAGGATCAATGGGGCACAAATCCATCAAAGGGCTGGTGTGCTATTCCAAAAGTCAATACATGAAAACCAAAAGGATTTGGACAGAGTACATAATTTGGAAGCTGCTTCTATTTCAGACGTGTCACCTGTGTCCCCCTCCCAGACTGCTAGCCGACCCCTGCTCCATCCTTTACATCTTAAAAACAAGTTCCAAAGGATTCTTCTGTGAAGTTACTGCAGTAGGGCACATAGGACCCTTTGATCTACTTTTGAGAACTGTATTCAGCCCCTCATGCTCAGGAATGGGTCTCTTGGGTTAGTCCACCATGGCTTTTTGCCTTGGCAACATCCGGATGCCTGGTTGCCATCTCCTCTGCAAGTTTCCTCAAACACAGCAATCCCAGGAAAGAATTACTCCATGTTTTGGTCTCCCAGAGTTGCGCAGCCATTGCTGTTCTCATCACTTGTGCTATTTCAGGGCAGTGTCTCCTGCCCAGGGAAGGCTGCCAACAGGAGCAGAATGCCATTATGAGAGGAGGCTGCTGTGAGCTGCCACCATCACAGGGAATTTATCATCGCGAGTCACGAGCATAATGGACTCCTTCACCAAACGACTTTGGATATGCAGGGCTTGGCACCAGCTCTGCCATCCACACGCAATTACTAAACTGCAAATGCATGTAATAGGAACAGGGGACAGGGACATCACATCAGTGCAGGCAGCCATCTCTTAGCAGCTCTGCACACACAGGCACGGGAATTCACTCCAAGAGTCCAGACTGCCTGACAAGCAGGCAGGAAAAAAAAACACTGGAAAGAAAAACTCCAGACCTTTGCTAAACCCAGCAGCTCAGGAGAGATGTTAATATTGAAGGCTTTTGGCTGGGAGAGTGAGCTTGGCTAGAAAAATCCAGGTACAGAAGCCACAGTGTTATTTGTAAACCTTTGACGCCCCAGCTTTCCATCTTGCCCTGCCGTACTCTGGATTATGGACCAACACATGAACACAAGAGACCTGTCCCAACAGTCATTTCCTGAAAAGGCAACTGTGTAAGTAGTTTATTTTCCAAGGTGTTCAGCAGCTCAAAACTCTCACTCCAAGAACAAGTTTTTCCCTATGTGTGGCCACATGATCCTTATATGCCAAGCTAGGAAGGCAAACCTTGCACCTGTGAATACAGGTGAATACATCCACTGGACTCAGAGCACAGGGGGACGGAGTTTTAGATGGTGCTGTCATGTGGGCCTGCAAGCCCTACACCTTCACAGCCAGGCTAGAAGCTCCAATTCTTCCAAAATGGTTACTATCATCTCCTGTGTTTCCATCACTTCTCTCTCAAGCACATCTCTCTCAGGCTGCCTGATGTGGAACCAAACTAGGAATCTTCTTTAGCCCTACATGGACTTTCACTTTACAGTATAATTTCCTAGAGCCCTACCAACCTGTTGGCTTCCCATACATCCAACAAAGGAGGTGAGATCTGGATTTAGGATTCCTGCCTTTTGCTTTACTTCTGTTGCTGAGGCTCTAAGCAATCCCAGATCAGCAAAGTAATCAGAGCTGATACATGAGCAAACACGACTGTCCATGCATATTTTTTGGCAGCTAATCAATTATAAAGATAGAGCTAAGCCCATGAGGCACATAGAGTACAATGAACTGTTACTTCCTTAATCTCTTGATTCCCCTGGAAACCCTCACTGGTTGGTGACTGGATTAGTCAGGCAGTGCACCCCCTGAGCCCTACCCTCATCCTCTTCTCTCTCTTGTTGTGACTTTTTTTATCAAATATATTGCTGTTGGACACTGCTTCCTTTTGCTCTCCCATTTTCACTGTCTCCAGCATACCTCAACCACCCTATCCCAACCCATACCATAATTCTCCACTCACAGACTTCTTGCTGAAGGAATGAGCAGAGCTGTCTGTGCCTACACTCAGTGGAGACTCAAGAGATGCAGGCCATCTACACTCATGCTGCAGGCATCAGCTTCTACAATCGCAGGATTGTAAAACTGTTCCCAATGCCATTTCAAATAATTTTTTAAAAAATTCAAAATAATAGTAATAAAAAAACCCCAACAAGTTGCTCACTCTCCTGGTGCCAGCTTCTGAAAAACTTAAAACCCCTCGAACATTTAAAAACTCCAGAAGAAGACACTAGCTTAAGTTTTGGATTTTTCCCCTCCTTCTTGTCCCGATTTACAATCCAGGCTCAGATTCCCATGTCCCCAGGATCCCAGAGTGGCATGCTGGAGGCTGCCACCTGGTGAGAGAGCTGGGAGTAGAGAGATTTAAGGGAAAAGACTAACAATTACCAGGAACGTAGCAGCCGAGTTTCTATCCAAGACCAACGCTCCTGCCGACCCCTTTTCTGCCTGCATTGAGCTCACAATGCCCAGGCAGCAGGAGCTGCAGCAGACAGCCACAGCCCCCTTCTGTTTGCACACAGCTCTAACTCACCCATAGGTTTCTTGACTTGAGCACACAGCACTGTAACTGAAGTGGAAGATGGATAGATAAATGTCCAATGTGTTGAGCCCTGAAAGATGCCGGTACAACCTGACTCAATTAATCTTCCTGCAGTGCCTGAGCGCTAATGGGTGCCCAGACACATGCCGTTCATCACCCCACACATATCCATCACGCTGCAGCACACACGGGGCCTGGCAGGGCTCTGCCACACCTGGGGACAGGGCACGTCTGCAGCTGCAGAAGGTAGGTTCTCCAGCTCATTATTTAACTTGATCCTGGAATAGAGGAGCCAAATCCTCTTACCAGCATTACTGAGTTCTTACCAAGACATGCAAAGAACATAGATTCTTTGACACAACTTGCTTATTTTGACAAAAAGGAGAAGCTCCTTTGCATTGAATTTTTGAAACTCTTCCTTTTGAGAATGGGGTACCCCTCAGAGCTGCCCCCAGGATGAGTGACTGCATTTTCACACTGTGTATCAATATAATGACCATGCCACCCTGAGCACCATTTTCACATCTGCTGGGAAAGCAGCTCCTGGCACCTGATTTGCTCTCACAGAACTCAACATAGCCAGGGAACTCCCTCATCAAGGCTTAAGTGGCCAACAGGGAAACAACTTCTACTTGCAAATTGTTACAAGGTACCTTAAGTGGAGACTCAAATCCATCCCCATCCTAGGGCATACCACACCTTTTTCATGGATACATAGAAACACAACCCAGCTAATAGGCACGCAATACGGGAGATGCCAGAGCATCCCTGTGATTTACAGGATGGCTAATGAGCATATCCAACGAAGGCTTGCTGTCTCCCATAAAACCAGACGGATGTAAGCACTGATTAGAAGCAATTAACTCCATGCAGCACTAAATAACTTCCCATCATTAACATACTTTCCCACCCCATTAGAGGCATACAGGCAAATATATGATATATAAAAAATACACATGTAGCTGAGGAACTTGGTACTCCAAAGCCATCTCTACCACTTTGGGCAGCCTGCAAGTGACAAGCCTTTTCTTTTACTCATCCTGATGTCAACAGTCACATACACATCACAGTAAAAACCCATTGCTTACAGTAACCTGAGACACATCACTTGAGTCATCACCAAAACAGCCACAAGGCCTGAAAACCAGGGATGGAATACTTGAATACTGGCAGTGAAAATGCCACAGCCCAGGGAATTTAGGCCCTATCTGCTCGGACAAGATAGACAAGAAGCCTCACTAGAGGCATCTCAGGTATTGCCTAGGGCCACCAATAATTTGGGCCTGTTTTATAAATAAGAGATTAAGAAAGAGAAAAGCAGTTAATGAACTAGTGCTGCAGGTGAATATTTAAGAACAAGAACTCCTGGGTATGGACTCTGCTCAGCAGCCCAAAGCATTTAGCGCCATGAGCATGAGAAGTGCTGACTAAGCAGCATCCCTGGGCTACAGCAGAAATCAGGCTCACATAAAGAAGCACCATCATCCCTCACCTATAAAGGCAAGCACCTCAGAGACCTAGGCCCCAAAACCAGTAAAAAAATTAATGTCCTTGTTCACTGTCTTTCCCACAAGATTCCTGTCCAGTGCAAGAATCAGCAAGCAGGATCAGAGTTACATTCCAGCTGGAATAGAATCTAATCTGCAACAGCAATCCATAGTTCAGGAGTCTGCGAGAAATTCTGCCATGAACAGTAACCAACCAAACAGCTTTTGAATGGTGCTTTTCCCCAGCTTCAACTGCTAGCATAGTTGGTTTGTACTGAAAACAGCAATACATGGGATTTGGGGTGTTGGTAACAAAGGAATTTTCAAAACCGGTCCGCACTGGTATCGATCTGTTTCTGTTCCATTAACCAACAGCAACACTTACCCAAAGGAATTGTCCTCAACTGTACTAAAAATTATGTTTCTACCATAACTGCACAATCATTTAGCTAAACTTTCACTAAGTTTCTACAGAAGAAGTGCTTTGTATACATTTAGAACTGGTTAGTTAGTATTCCTAGTAGAGATGGAAGGATTAAACATGATCATTTTCCCAATTCCTCTCCATCGCTTTGCAGACTCTGCCGGTGACCAGTAACCATTCAGAGCCAAACAGCCACTGTTCCAGTCTTATGTCACAGGTACACGTTTCACAGGACTAATTGGCAAAGTCAGGTGTCAAGAGTAAAGCCCACAGTGCTGCTGCTAGAGGGGTCTAGTGAGTACCCAGCCTCTGCTCACGGCTGCTCAATAAGCTGCCATCTGCTTCACTGAGGGCCCAGGCTCTGCTTGAACAGCATTACATAAAACCAACCACCATAACATTCCATGGAGTTTTGTTTGGCTGGACCAAAAACCTCTTCAAAACATAGCTGACCACACAACAAAGAAATCAGACCCACAGATCACTGGGACCCATCCTCTCCACAACAGGCAGAAGGAAATCCTCTCCTGAATCAGAGTGCTGTTCCCAGCAGTACTGGCATATTCAGCCCACCACACACCTGGAGCTCCCTGCCAGCAAGGGGCATGCTGGTCAGATGGTCCAAAGCAGCAGTAGCTGGTGAAATAAAATCCTTTTAGCATAAGGTATTGTTCATTTAAGTTTCAGCCCCCTGTTCAAATGCTTCACCACCCTCCCAGGGAATTAATTTCCCCCTTCCAGCTAGATGGGATTTCCCACTGCTCCATTTGTCCCTCTCACAGGGCACCTCCAGGAGCATTTGGCTCTGTCTTCTCCCACCCTTCCATTTAGCAGCTGCAGACAGCAGCAATCTCTCTCTCACTCAACATCTCTAGAGTCCCAGATTCCCTTAGGAGCACCCACACCCTGCTTCTGGAACTCCCCTCCCAGACTGAACCACTGCAGGGTCTCCAGCCTCCATCCTCACCCTCTGCCTTTGCACACTCCTGTCCTGTTGTGTCAGTAGAGTGAAAGAAGCTCCTGGCAGAGGCCTGTGGCTGCCTGTCTGCCCCAGCTGCCCAGGCTCATACAGATGACAGGGAGATAACACAAGGGCTACCAGGAGAGCTCAGTCTTTTTGCAGTACTGCTCACTACATAGATTTCTGTAAAATCCCAGGATTGCATGGAACCTTTCCCTCCTTCCCTCAGAATATAAAGCCACAGAGAAACGGATGGAGGGGAGTGAGTGGGGGGGAAGCAAAGAGATGGCGTGTGGTGGTTTGAAATGAGCAAGATGTTAAATAATTTTACTTTTAATCTTCCCTTTTGCTGCAAAGTGAGCCATTCAGGCATCACATCTTCTGCATTTTCCTTGCCTCTTTCAGAGAAGCATATTGGGGCAGAACTTGCCAGCTGTCTGCCTCCTTCGCCTTCTGCTACCATTATCCTGAGGTACCACCCCACCTTCTGGCCCTCCAGNGTTACTCTTACAACACATCCATGGTGGGGAAGACAGAATGAGCCAGACAAATATCCCAATAGGACGTGGCATAGATGGAGAGCTCTGATTTCTCCAAGCAGAGTTTACACCTGCTTCCATCCATCCCCGTGCACACCCCCGTGCACAGCCAGAGCCCCGCACTGCAGTTTCACTGTCACTGCCTTGCGACTTCATTAACCCTTCCCCATTAAACCCTCCAGTCAGACACGGAGCGTGCCGCCCCTGCCCCCACCACGGGAGGATATTCTGATGCCCACGCAGCCAAAGCAGTGACTCAGGTTGGAATGATGCATTTCACTGCCTGTGGGCTCCGAGCACATCCAGCAGCTTGGCACTCCCAGCCCAAACGCCTCGTGCTGCCTTCAAGTAGGTGTAGCTGTTTGCAAAACACGCAGCACACAGAGCCTGCGTGTGACAACAGCTCCACAGCCACAGATGGATTTAAGGGATGTAGAGCATGAACACATCACAGAAATCTAGCATTTTTTCCATACCACTCTACACATTAAGAAGCACGAAAAAAAGGAAACAAAAGAGCATTTCTACTTATCCGCATGCTCAAATACTCCCCTCTGGTTTGTTTTGTTTTTATTTAATCAAACACTGCCGATCTAGTGCTTCACCTCAAACTGTTTTAACCCCTTTGGAGCTACAAGTAAACTGCATTTTAACCACCACATCATGCCCCAGTGGCATAAATGGACAGCCTTTTTTTAGTAGTAGAATTGCACAAATCAGACTTTCTGCCCAATCAGGCTATTAACTTGCACAGAAACCCAAAATACTTAATGAACAAGTTTGAAGTTTAAAAACAGAGTTTGTGTGCCTTCCCCTAAGTTCATTTTCTCCTCTGCACACACTCAGCACTCACCCAGAACCAAAACAGTGAATATTAGAGATTGCTCCACCAATGCCTTATGCAGTCAAAGACAATACGTAGGCTTTTGTCTTTTGCTGCTGCTGTTTTTCATACATCCCTTCTGCTTCCCATCCTCCTTGTCTAACCCACAGTGCCTCATTCCCCCCAAAGCTCCCTGGCTGCTGTCTTTTTCTCAGCTGGACACATTGTATGGCTCATCATCAATAGTCCCACCTGACCCAACAAGCCACTCACACCTCTAAGGACACCACCTCACTTAAGTGCTCTACAGCTTCCAGAACTGAGCAGTAGATGGACCTGCCACAATTTATCTACTCAATCTCGTTTAAATCAGGTTTAAAACTTACAGTGGAAAAAAACCCCACACTAACAAGATCAGACAGTTGTAATGTAGAATTCTCATCAAAATTATCAAGGTCATCACACATTGGGATGATTCTATTCCTACTGGAAGAAACTGGGGTTTGGATTTCAAGTCCTGAAGTCTTCCTTGATAAACAATAAGCCTCTCCCATACATCACCAAGCATCTAGCAAATGCCAGGCAAGATTTCTGCAGACCAAAACAAGCTTTCCAGCCAGAATTAGCAACAGTCTCCAATACTTTCTTAGTGACAAAGAATGCTTCAAATAAGACTAATAAATCCAAAGACTTACAGCTGAAGGTAAGCTCAAGAGGGCCTTTCAGCCCACCCTTCTTCAAAGCAGAGTTTTCTGCACTTTTAACTCTTTCTGACATGAGATGGTACCATGTATCTCCAAAGAACTTCTACAATTCCAGTATTTTGCATTATCTTCTGCCATTAACTTTGGAAAGTCTGGGTAGGGGCCAATATAAGCAAGGCAAAAAGATGAGGTTTTCCACCCACTCCAGCCATGGGAAGGAGTCTGAACAGAAACTGAGAAACAAATCAACCCATCAGGATCTGAAATATTCCACATTCCAGACTGCAGCTTCTAGGCAAGCTGGAGCCAACACATCCCAAGAGCCATAAAACAAGCCTTTGAAGAGTCCACTGCATCTTATGAAAGCAACTCATATCTCACTGAATCCATGTACCTTCCAAACTAGGTATTTGTTAGTTCCAAGTAGAGATAGCAGTCATAAGGCATCAGCTGTGCTCAGCTGTTACCAGTGGTCTCATGATAATGCTGAAAACTAGAAATCTTGCCCAAATTAACAGCCTGAAAAAAACAGGTTACCACAAAGTCACAACACCACAGTCAGAGAAGCAGGTCCTGTGTACCACAAAACTGGATCATCAACCCACCACCCCAGACTGATGGGCAGAGAGAGCCCTCACCCTTTCCCTCTGCACTGTTCTCTGCTTTGAAATAGACTCTTGAACCAATCTGCCATTGCAACATAAATGAACTATTATTCTAGTGAGCAGAACTCGGAGTTTACACATGGCTTTAAGTACAGGCTTTTTCTTCTCGATCAAGTATATGGCACCTTCCTTGTTTTTTCTGGTATTTTTTTAAGCTATTGAGCCATCTAGAAAACACACAGGGGGTCTAAAATATCAGTCTTCCATGAGTATCACCAGAAGGCAACACCACAAAACTACACGCAACTCCACAGGAACATTTTGGTTTTGTAACATGCCTTCTCCAACACTGCCACCTCTGCTTGCTTTCATGGGTGGTAACGCCACTGATATCCATGAGGTGGCATTCATTTATACCAACAGGCAGCTTGAGCAATGACTAATTGTGGGTTCCCAGAGCTGCAGAAAAGGCTCTCTTTATGTCCTGTGTATTCCAGGTATGGAGAGGGCACAAGTGGCCAACCCTGCTTGCACGTTTTTCTTCACATCAGTGTTTCTAAGCAGCCCAAGCAAGTGACTGCAGACACACATGACACTGCAGTTCAGCCCCCAATGTGCCACCTTTCAGCAATTTGCCAACAATAGAACCCATCTCAGGTGTCTGACATGCACAGACAGGTGACCTCTCGCCACATCTGGCCCAAGAGCTCCCCCTTCTCTCCAGCTGAGCACACAAACAGCTGATGAGTTACCCCAGTTTCTAGATAAGACTGAGACACTCGCTCTCCTACCAGGCAGGCAGTCATAACCTCTGCAGCCATCCTGTACTGCAGTGGCAGCAGTAGTAAAAACAACAGCATAGGAAATACAGGGTGCTAGGTCAGTGAGAACACAACAGAATAGTCGTCCCTCTTGCTTGAGCCTTTTTTCTACTCTTCCACGCAGGTTCTGTCCTGGGCGTTTTTTATTTTTCAAACATCTTTTTCTCCAGCCTTTTGAGAACAGAAATGCTTTGAACGCTACACTTCCAAGGCCTCTTATTTTTAACTGCTATTAAGCAAAGCAACCCAAGAGACATTTCCTGCACACAGCCAGTTCTGCAAACGAGAACTGAAGGGTTAGAACTAGCCTGGCTGTGAGGAAAACACCTCTGATGCTAAGAAGGACTGACAACCTCTGGTGTTCCTCTCTACTTAATCTGATGACTTACTCTTGGAGCAGACAACATGAAATCTTTTTTTATGCTATTAAAATTGAAGAAAAATTAAGGACCCTTCATTCCCAATGCAGTAAAAAGCATCCATTTTAAGTACCTGCACAGGGTTTAGGAATTTTGCATCTGGACTCCACCATCTAAAAACCTGCCTCGTATTTTTCACAGAAAAAAACACCATCTATTTATACATGCACAGAACCTTTGCTGTTCCCTTTTTTCAGTATGACGTACTGTCCCCACCTGAATTCAGTCCTGGTCTTTTTACCATAACTCCAATTTTGTTTCTGAGATAACATGTTCATTGCCAACTGCACCAGCACTCACCAGAAGCATTTGTACAAGTAAACACATCTCATAGACCTCAGATACCTTGTTTGCACAGAGAAACACAGGACTGGAAGGCAATCCATGAAAAAGCATCTAAAATGACAGAAGGATTTTCATTTTATGCTTATGAACAGATTTGCAGAAGTGACTACCAATTCCATGTGTTTCAGTTACTCCATTTTTCTCTCTAGATTAAGAAGCTGGACTTCAAGGCACTCCACTTTAAATCAGTTCTCCCCAGGAAGGAATTGCAGCACTTGGTATTTCTGGAAAATCTTGACTAACAGAGACTCAATTTTGTGTGAATTAATGATGATGTGGAGTGTGGGAGTCCAGGGCATTCCTCTGGCTGCCCTGGATGGTCACAGACCTTGGTAAAGGGGTCTGGAACCCGAGAAAGAGGGTTTGAATTCTGTCCAGGGGGGTCTGTCCGGGGGGGCTGCCTGGCATAGAGCCCAGGAAGACACAGTCTTTGATTTTAGTCCATGGAAAAAGCTTTCAACACAGAGAAGAATTGCAAGTCACAAATATGTCAAAGATAGTAGTGTAGCTAATCACTAGATAGAAAATTTAGTAGTTTTGGGTTTTTAGAATGGAGCTGAATAGGGGACAAGATGGAGATTTTAGGGCAGTGCCCTGGATTCTTCTTCTTCTCCCTTGGCATCCATCTTCTGCAGTGATGTGGGCACAAAGTAGTTTTAGAGGATTGGGTTAAGGTAGAAATGACCCCATTAGTATAGGTGATAGGCATTGGCACATAATGGTAAATAAAGTAGACGTAATTATCTGTATAAGAGCTAGTGACAGCCCATCGTGGGCAGGAGTCATCCTGTGCCTGAGCTGCTGTGAAGACCTTGGCTGGGCACAGAGAAATTTGTAAGATAAGAAATAATAAACAACACGAGAAACCAAGAAAACAAGACCTTGCAGACTTCGTTTCATTCTCGCGCCAGACTCAAAACCTTCAGAGGGCTGAGGGCAAGAAAGCACCACTCTAACCACCCACCACGAACCACCACCTAAATCTCGGGTGAGGAGAAAGAAAACCCAAAAAACCCCGAGACTGGAGAAAAATAGGTAATCCAGATTTGAAGCAGTTTTGATCTACCTGGTTCATGCACCAGAAACATTTCACGTAAGCAGCATAATTAACTCTAACACTTTATATTGCAAGGGAACAAGCTTACCTTTGGAAAAGGCCACTCTCAAACTCAAAACATAGCAAAAAATGCAGGGAAGCCTCTGTGCCACACCACAACATATGCCTTGCTACTGTCCATAAAATCTCCATTCACTTTATACCTGAAGCACTGCTGAACAGAAAGTTACAATGATGGAATAGCCCAACCCAGACTTGTCTAAATGCTGCCATCTCTTAATTTCTTATTTGTCTCCACCACACTGATGTCTTGCAGGGTCCCCTTTAATGCCTGAGCACGGGTTATTAAATAAATGACTGTGTGCAGTGGCAGTGGCCCATGACACACAGCCATTCCACACTCCTGATGCAAATGCAGCGGGATGGATGAAGCTGTCATGCTGCATCCTCGGAAGAGTATTTGTTAGCCTCATTTTGCTGCTGTCATGGGCTGTAGATGTTACTCCGGCCTACCCTCATGCCAATAAGAGTTCAGAAGGCACTGCAGGAAAAACTCAGTGTGGTAAGCAGCACAGAAAGTGGTCAGCTTGTCTACATAGCTTTCAGAAGAAAACCAAGACATTTTATTACAATGTAGAGAAAATGCAGGTTTAGAAACATACATATACGTTCAAAAAGGTGTCTCATGGTGTCTCATGGTGTCTCAGGTTTTGAGGCTGACTTTCCAAGTGTTTTTGCAGTTCCATGATAAGAGTTCTCAACATCAGCTGCTCCAGTGCATCTCTAATCCATACTGGTTGGGGATAAAATCAGCATATGAAGGATACAGGGAATGAATAACTATCCCCTAATTGACACCAAGAATGGAAGAGAAGCACAGCTCAAGAGAGGGTAAGGTGGCTGAGCACCTCCATGCCAGCACCATGGAGCACAGGGACCCATCTGCTATCCACATTCAGTCAGCTACTGGGCTCTCCATCAGGACTATTCATCCCAGCAGTGATTTCCGAGGCAAGTACTTGCGTACTCTAAACGGCTGTGATGCAACCAAAGTTACTTAAGGACAGCCAATAGAAGCTGGCAGCTTTTGACAGGGTAACACAGATAAAACTCAAGTGTCTCTGAGAGAAGCTGGGATTACTCACTGTATTTCTCCTGGAAATTCAATCCTCACAAAATACCTATTTTTACACATCCCGCTTCCCCCAGTGTGACCCAGTCAGCAGCACTCTAATTGATCCACACACAGACACACACAACCACTCCACCATACACACACGCACGCGCATCTACAAATTATAAAAGCCAAAATAACTTTGGCACAACACAAAGAGGTGGTTGTCAACAAAAACAGATGGTCAAAGAATTGGGCAAACACTCAGAGTTCCAGAAATGAAGCTTTTGCTTTCATTCTAAATGCCACACTTCTTACCCAGCTCCAGACAAGAGGATACATGGAGCCAGTCACAAGCTTGCTTCCTGCCAGGCTTCTCTGTTTTCATGACAAAATTAAGAGTCCACAGATGGAATAACTCAAAGCTAATTTTTACACAGGTTGGTTTTCCCTCTCTCCCTCCTCCCCATGATTCCAAACAACAAGAATAACATATTGTACAAAATTAAAGAAACAACTACAAGGAGGGGGGAGTAAAGTTGCAGTGAGGTCATTTGGTTGCTATGACTTCAGTTATGCAGGGAGTTCTATTTAATTTGAGAAATTATTTCTTTTGCATGTGCCTCAGGAAGTCTGCTTCAGCCAAAAGCCTGACAGTATCACGCTCCACCATTCCAAGTTCTTGCTTTTGTTTCGTCCCAGAAATTCAAGGCAACTATCTTATTGTCACTCTGGCCTGTAATCCTACTGCCACCAACTTACAACAGTCCAAGCTTTCTCCCAGCCCTCGTACTCTCACTGTTTCCTCCCCTCTCCCAACTCCAGTGGAAGTTGGAATCCAACTCCCACTGAATTCAACAGAGCCCAGTGGAAAGCAGAGAAGGTAAATCCTAGAGGTTGCCTAGAAGATCCCTTACTCACAGCAGAATATATCCCAGGTACTTGCTGGACACCCCTCTGAAACTGTGGATACAGGGAATCGAGTTCAATAAAGGAAAACAAACACAGTATTAAGAAGCAGGACTATCTAACAAAGAATGTTTTCATCCTTACCTCTTAAATAAGTAAAGTTCAGAGAGATTCCAGCAGCATACTGAATTATTTTTCATTTCTTTCAAATGGGCATTCCCAAACACTCAGCCAGCACCAGAGATGTTCAAATCTGTGGGCTGTATTAAGGTTGATCACCTCCAAGAGTCACCACTTGCCAACCAGCATTGCCCTACCTGGCTATGCTTAACAACAGAAGAAAAAAGCTGTGAGCTGCAGGGCATTTAAAAACTTAGGTAAAACATGGTTTTACTGTGACACAGAAAATGACACATTTTTTACCCAAACACCCAAATGTTTGAGCAAAAAGTGAAGGTCACTGGCAGTTTAACAGTTTGCTGGGGGTCAATTTGGTATAAATGCAGCATAATTTATAGAAGCTCTGCCCAACTGTCTAATTTTCAAATCGTAATTTTTTTCAGGCTGAAATACTACAGCCCAGTGCTGACACTGGAAGCAGCCCACATGAAGGGCCAGCAGCTGCCATGAATTTTGGTACAAGTAATGAGTTACTTGCAACTGACAGATACCAACATTTAAAGCAGCTGAAGAAACAGCCTATCAGGAGACTTGGCCACCTTCCCTCCAGGCTTTGTCAGCACTGACTGCACTGTGTGGATGCAGCAATACATTTCCACTTACAATACCCAAGGAACTACTACTCTGCTCCAACTTGAAACCACCATCCTGGTACACATGGCTCTGTG
The DNA here is from genome assembly GCA_013399915.1 of Illadopsis cleaveri. Classification (NCBI taxonomy): domain Eukaryota; kingdom Metazoa; phylum Chordata; class Aves; order Passeriformes; family Timaliidae; genus Illadopsis; species Illadopsis cleaveri. The sequence continues at coordinate 379,813 of VXBB01015265.1, forward strand.
CAGTTCACAAGCCCAAGCAGAAGCACTAAGGCAGCGACAACTTCCCCTTAGGTGTGAGGGTACTGACTTTGTGGTGGCATTCCTGGCTCTTAAACACTGGATTCAGACCCTTTTTCTCTATGTTAGTGAGGGTTTGCACACCCACCCTCCCCTCCCCCCCAGCTATCAGAAAGAGCCAGTATGCCCACAAACATCCATTATCTGGATTTGCCCTCCATAAAGCTCCCATTATGGACTGAGTGCTCATTAGGCACAGCCAACGCTACAAACGACTGAGGTCAGCTGACTGAGAGACTGACCTTTTGGAGTATCATACCTCCAAAATAAACTGCACCATCCACACCATTTCATATCCTGGTTAATTAGAACCTCTTTTCCCTGCATTTTGTCAAACACAGTAAATGTCACAGCAAATTTTAAGTGACAAGAACTTGGAAGACACATTTAATTTCCCAGTGGCATACAACAAACGAATCCAGTTTGCATTACGCTTGTTAGAGCTGATCTCAAAGATCCAATGCATAACGAGAGTTTGAGGAATGTTCATTTACAGATTAACTCCTGCCCTCTGACCTCGGCAGGAGCTTAGTTTACTATGCTGCAAACTCAGCTCCGCAGAGCTCCAAAGGCAGTCGTGGGGAGCTGGAAACTCCTGACCAATATATGGCCTCTGCTCCAGCACTGCTGTTTTACCTCACCACAGAGCAGGTGGGAAATCTAAGGATGGGCCAGGGCAGATCTTTCAGGTCACGCTGCATCTGCCTGTGAGATATACAGAGGCCAACATATGCTTCAGCTTGGGCATATTGAGATACAGCTCAAGAGTTCTGACCCTCATCTTTTCTTCCCGATCTAAGTAACTTTCAGGTATATGAGGGTTGAATATTCTCCTACAAAAAAAGTAACTCCAGATGTTGATATGGATCAGAATTTTAACTCCTATGCTGAATCTCATATTTTGGGCCTTTAGGAGTTTCTGAAGTATCTTTACTAAGCATGTCCTGTACTAAACCTTCTCTCTTCTGTCTTGGATGGAGAATTCACCTCCTTCCAAACCCACTGTACATATTGCAGTTCAGTGAATATCCATAGGAAAACAATCTCAGCTCAGAAGATGATTATTTAAGCAACCATTTTTTTCTACTTCATTAGTTATTTTCCCCACTTTGTAACTTCTGGACAACTTTGGTCACTTTGCTCTTGAAGCTGTCCATAATTTACTACACACCCTCACTTTCAGTATATATATAGTTACTTACATAAGCATACACTCAAATGCCAGAGGCAAGTTTTAGGATGAGACAACTGCTCTTAATATGTTAAATCCCAGCGTACCTTTGCAACACAGAGATCTACAGGTGGGAAAAAAAAAAAAATCCCAAATGTCCTTAGGAATATGAAATATATTTTAAGCAAGCATTACCACGAGCACCTTTTCACAGTCCCAGATGACAGGAAATATGACTCCACATCCATGATAAATTGTCTCCTTACTAGATTTAATGGCTATAATTTAAGACACTATTTTCCTTCCTGTTGGCTGCAAGATACAAAACCATCACATACCCTTTTGCTAGTTTGACAGCACCACGGGGACAGGGTGCACACAAGGTTTCACAAAGGACAGACCTACTCTAAGGTACAAAAGTTACACTTAGACATGAGAGAAACAATAACAACTAACAGTGGCAGCTCCAACCCAAGACTGCCCATGGCTTCCTCACCTTCCCACAGCTGTGATTACTGCAGCCTGCTCCTTGGGGATTGCCAGGCTCTGAACAAGTGTTTGGGTAACAAGGAATAAACAAAGCTGCCAGTAGATCCACATAATCCACCAACAGCACTTTATGTGTATGAGAGAACAGGACTCCATGGACAAACTTGGCCACACCTGCTCCTCTGGGGCTCATGGGGCTACAGATCACTTATTCTAGGCAAAAAACAGCCCTTATCAGAAAGGTGAGCAGTGAAAGACCACTGCAAAGCTGGGGACAAAGCCATAACTACAATGTAAGAATGAAGTCTTGAATCAAGATTTTCAGAGTTGTTTAGGGAATCAGAACATGACACATTTCATTCATGACTAGTTTCGATATATTTATGAGCTTTTGCATACTCCCAGGGTTATCCACTAACCCCACTATCCTGCTCTGCCTTGCAGAGGCCACCTTGATTTAACACTGCCATGGGCCCAGTATCCCTGAAAGTCAGGGGAAAAGTCATCTGCCCCTCTTCTCTAAAGCCCAGAGTGCTTCCTCTGCTTGCTTTCAACAACCAGTGAGTCAGAAAAAATTAGCTAAGTCAGTAAGAAGTCATCTATGTACTTTTAAGAATTCTAAGCTCCCTTTGTTTTACCATTTCTGCAGTAGCTTCTTTCAGAAGAACATCTATTGTAGCTCACACCAAAGAATCATCCAGCCCAGCACACTCTGACAGAGGCCAGCAGCACACACCTTGGCAAGGGACACAGAATAAAACAAGCCCATGGGGACACTCATTCAGGCCACATGCCCAGTCCCTAACAACATGTGACTCTGGGACTACCTGAGCTCAGGATGGCTCTTCTGTGTTTAACAATTCTCCATAGGTATCTATTCCAGGCACTCATCCAGACTTCACCCCTGCCTGACAAGCCATTACTCAGCCAAGTCAGACCTGTCTGCAAACCTGCACTCAGCTCCCCAGAGTCCTCCTGGCTGCCTCACTGCCCTCACACCTTCATCTCCAGCCCACAGAGTCATCTGTTCAGATCAGTGCAGACAGCTCACCCAAGGATCCTCTGCCACCAAAACAAAGGTCCCTGTCCCCTCCATATGTGGGAGACAGACAGCAGATGTATGACAGAGAATCCTTCAGTCATAGGCACAGTTCTGTCACACATTTGGAACCTGCTGTGGTGTGGGAAGATTCTGACACAATACGAGCAAGGCAACTACCCGGCGCTGTTCCCAACTGTGCTGTCTCACAGCCATCTCAGCAGCTCGCCCAAGCTTTCCTGACAAACCTCCTCATTCCCACCCTCACAACTTCCTCCATCTCTCTTCACAGAGCAATGCTGTATCTGAAGAGTTCAACTCCCATAGGAATTCTCAAAATTTCAGCATCTTTATTGCTTTGCAAGAAGATAAAGAGCAACAGCAAAAGAAGCGGGGAGGAGGAGGGAATGGCCAAATCCTCCCTGCAAGGTCAGGCAATAATACACCATCAAACTGGTAACAAAGAAACTCACAGTTAACATGTCCCCTGGGTGACATCATGTACATTCCCTTATATCCTCTCTCCTTTCCCCATCTGTCCCTTTGTCTCTGCACTGACTCCCGACAGACTAGACCTACTGAGACACATCTGACCAGGCCTGCCCAACAAGGAATGCTGCATAGGAATTTGGTAAACATCCAATGGGCACCACCACTGACCCTTCCCCTTTCTTCTTCCCTCCATCTCCACTTGGAAATGGATTCCATTTTTACCCTGCTCAGTAACTGACCCACACTGGTTGCATCCTTTCTCTGGGCAGCTTAATTACTAATTCTAGGCACTTGGTAGCAGGTCCATTTCCTTTCTCATAGGAAAGGAGGACTCTGCCACATGACCAGAGATCCTGCCCAGGCATCAGGATCAATGCTTCCCAACCAGCAGCAACAGCTCACTCCAACTCTTTCAAGCACAGCTTAATCCTTTGCAACACAATTCTTCAAAAGCTGCAGGAGGCAACTAAACAGCTTGAAGCCTCTGCTCAGATAATCTGCTTGGGATGGAGATTGGCCTTCAGCACCAGCAGCTGAACACATGACCCTGAGCCTCCTGTTCTTCCACTTCTTCACCACATCCAGTGCATATCCACCTACAAGCCAGGGCCCTCCACAGCAAGCCTGGCAACTTCACATTTGGCATGGCATTAAGACCATTGCCTTTGGCCCACAAGAGAGGAACCCTGCTCAGGTGTGATTTTACTCAAGTCACTGACCAAAGAGGAAGAATTCCTATATCCTGAAAGAGCAACTGCTCCTTTTTGGCTCCTCCACCACACTTCTTCTCTAGGTCACCAACTATTAAGGCCATAAGTTCTACTGATATAATTTAAAACAAGCCCCTTGGAATAATTTCCCTTGTTCACTCACTCTCAGGTGGCAACTTTTAGGATGATGAATTCATGTACTACACAAAAAAAAATTAATAAAATACAGAATCTGTAAAATATACAAAATGGACTAGGCTACACTGCTCCAGAAGCATAAGAGCCTCAAGCACTGCAGAGGCTACTAGCTAGAGTCCTTAGCTCTGTCCCTCTACCCCTTACAACTTTTTCCCTGGCATTTACCTGCTTCCTCCATTCAGGCTGCAGGCTCTGCAGCCCAGCTGGCCTTGCACTCTCATTTGCTCCAACACTTAATACAAGGGGCCCAGGCTCCAACCACTAAACATGCAAACAGAAAGCAATCAATTCAGCCTCTGCAGACTCCCACTTTCACCTGCATGTTCCCAACAACTCTCCAGCCACAGCACATTCCAGCAGTTTACTGCTTCAGCAAGAAACTCTGTAGTCTCTGAGCAAGAGCCTTACAGAACACAACCCTGTTCATCTCCAGCCATCATGTTTGCTCAGACATCATTTTAAGTCTGCTCGCTTCATTCTGCCTCAGGCCCAGATCACATCAAGCAGACCAACCCCAACCAGAAGCACGAGCTCTCTAAAGCCTCAATTAGCCAAGCAGAGGCTTCTGTACAACTGAGGAAGCCTCTCTAATGAGAGCTTTCCTTCCGGCTCTTTGATTAAGCAAAGTGGCCAGAACAGCAAAAGTGACAGAAACATTCACATTTAGCCTGTGTAGGCAAGCCAAGCCAAGAGCAGCTGATAGGGGATGTGAGCACACACTCCATTACTGAGTGAGAGCAGGCAGAGCTCTGCACCACAGTGCTGCCCATTTCTTACAGCGGTTACACCAAAAATGCCGCTTGCACAGCCCATTGAGCTCTGAGCTGTGTCATGGATGGTTGGTTTATCTGAAAAATGGGAGCAGGACAGAACTGCAGAGGTGTCCTCTGCTAACAGGAGCAAAGACAGGAAGGGGGAAAGACGTATGCAGAGTAAGGAAAATACCGTATCAAAGGTAAAAACGACAAATGACATACAACTTAGTGAAAGCTTAGCTCTTTACCAGAGGTTAATAGCTCTTTACCATAGGACTTTCAGAAGTCAGTATCAAGGGCAGCAGGGGCAGATTCATACTGTGCAGGTTCTGACACCAGCAAGTGGGAGGTTCCTTCATACCAAGACAAATCACAACAACTCTTCTGGAAGAGAGAAGTGGTGGATGGCCAGTCGGGACTCTCTGTAGCTCTTGGAATTCCCTTTAAACACCCTAGGGCCAGAGCAAATGCAGCACTGGACATAGCTTTTGGGCTGCGGGAGTGGGATACACTGGATACCCAGTTGCCTCTCCTTAAAACAGCCATCATCATCTTATTTAACAGCCCCACCTTTGTTTCACATTTCTCCACAGCTGTCAATGAGTTCTTCCATACTTGACCAGTACAGAGCAACCCCAATAAGCAGTGCCACTTGGAGCACGTGCCCCCTACTGAATCCAAACTTCAGTACCTTGTGCAGCAGAGGCAGGAACAGTTTAGTTACTCAAGGAAAATACCAATAACAGCTTCCTTTTACACCATTCTTCTGGAAGCCAGAGTCCACTGAAATCCATGTAAAACATTAGGTTTATCCACAATGTCCTGCAGACATAATGCCCTGCAGAAGCACTGCTACACTTCCCTCTGGAAGCTGTGGCTGTGTGCAGCAGCCAGAATCAGAAGTAGTCAGGCAAGTTGTAAAGAGCTAAATGCTCACTGCCAACAGCCACTCCTGCTTCCCTTCAACCATCGATAGCCAGAGGGTTAGCATGTACATCCTGCACCTTTAGAAATGGTCTTAAATCTAACATTTTTGCTGCCTTTGTCCTGTCAGATAGGATGATTTTTTAAGTCATCGACTGTGCTGTATGTTACACATAATTGAAAAAATTATTTCAGATAGCTATTACAATGCTCCAGTGATATTTCTTTCACTTGACCAGCAATATCTGTAACAGCATCCATCCTCCTCAGGATTTGGTGCTGTAGATATTGTCCTACCCAAACAAATTTCCACAGCGATAGGCAGTTGGTTCTGTCTTTATTTTTCCCATCAAACATTACTCAAGAACGTAAAACTTTCCTCCTTGCTAGGCTCTTAAAATCTTCCCTACAGTTAGTTTATGTATACGAAAATATCTATCAGCTCTTTCTTCCCAGTGAGAACAGCCACCTCGTGCTTTCCTGAAATTACCATACAGATTGCTTACAGAGAGACTAATATGATTTTCCTTATTTAGAAGCCAACAGCTGTGTAATATCACATGTTCTATTTAGCCTGGTTTGTGTCAAGCTTGAGCTGTCAAAAGCAGACAGGCTGGCCACAGAAACAAAAGTACGGAGTTCATCCCTGGACCACTGGGCTCGCAATAGACAGACTAGAGCAAGCTAAGACATTAACAACCAAGAATATTCTAACTATTGGCTAGGAGCTCCTATGGGAACCATGGCAACAGAGGAGGGTTGCAATCCACAAGGCTTGGCCTCACTTGGGAACACTGGGCAAGCCTGTCTTCGGGACAACCCAGGCAAGGCCAGCTGGCCAGAAAACAACTCAGCAAGGGTCACAACATTGCAAAACCATCAAGGAGCCCCTGCAGCTTGTCTTAGGGGTGGCTGGAATTCAGTGAACTGGCACCTCCTCACATGTCTAAAACAAAGCTGGAGGACAGACTTAGGATCAAACATCAGCCCCTAAGCCTGTGCCAAGCTAACAAGGCTAAACAGAGGGTCCTCAATCATCACACACAAAATCAAGCTCTCCTTTTCCCAGCCTCAAAATTTGCGACCAGAGGCACAAAGTTATTAGCCAAGAGATACCAGAGGTGTTTAACTCAACTCCACTCCCTTGGGAGAAGACTCCCCAGCATACAGCTAAGAGACCAGCATGAATTAAAAAAAACAAAAACAAAAACAAAAACAAACCCAAACAAAAAACAAACTTGGTAGGTTTGAACAGTCAAGAAAAGCATTTAGAATTTGAAAATAAAGGAGAAAGAAGTGTTTAGGGAACATTTACGTTCCATTTGTCTCATGTGCTAACTCACTAACATCACATATCCCAAACAGGAAAGTCTTCCATTGCCTTTCATTTCTCATGTCTCTGTGCTCAGACACCAGAGACATCAGTAAGAAAAACACCCCTTTGCACCACCATGGCCTGAGGCACTTCAAAACACAGTTAAGTACTTGCTCAGATTTAGACCAGTCCCAGAATCCTTTCTTTCACCACTGCACACACTCCGCAGCTCTGGAGGCACAATTCCTAGCAAGCTACAGCATAAAGGCTCCTCTTGTCTCCCTAGTTCTTAAAGCCCAATAAAAATTATTTACAGCCCCTCTGGGCTATCTGGTTTAATCCTTTCCAGCTCAAGTATGACTCTTGCTGGGACACTATTAGGTTTCTTATGGTGCTGTGACTAGCAATCACATCTGTACCTGACTGTCAAGGGACACTCTTGGCTGAGTCGGCCACCCTGGTCTAAGGCGGAGAGCTCTGAAATTTCTCAATTGAAACATTGGAAAGTTAATGAACCCTTCTAACACAAAGCTCCCACAGCTCAAGAGTTCTTTTATGAGCCCAGCACACGGTGGATGCACAGGAAAACCTGACTTCAGGCAGGCCTCTCTCTTCCAAACACACCCAGGCAGAAGGCAAGACTCTCAGGCACAGCAAGTGGCAGTCAGGACCAAAAGGCACCACCCGCAGGAGAGCTGGATGGCTCTGCTACATGGTACTCCCTTAACTCTCTGAAAACAGGCATCAACTCCCAGCCATGATCCAAATGTGAAACAAAGATAAAAAAAACCTCAAGAGTCACCTACATAGAAATGTCATTGTGGGAAACAAGAGACAATCTTTTCAAAGCAATAATTTACTTACATGCATCTTAATTTCAACTTCAGTTCATCTTTCAGGAACACTTTCCTGTCCTGTGAACTTCAAGCATTGGGATCTAGAACCAAAGCCCATCCCCTCTACTCCCCACAGTTCCACATGACCATTGGTAAGCCCTAAATCCATCACTACCCCAGCACACAGAGTCAGACACAGAGAACTGCTGCCGTTTTTACAGGCATCGAACAGGTTCTTCCACAGAAGGCAAGAATGGGAGGCAGGACCAAGGAAATCCAGTGCCTCTGCTCCAGAAGCACAATCTCCTTCCAGCTTCCACTCATGCCAGCTCATATTCCTCTCTGCAGAACTGCACACTTGGCCCAAATGACACCATCCGGCCCGGGGATACCACTGCATTTAACTGGGAGCATTGGAATGGGGGCCAACCCACAATCAAGTGCAGGGCAGACTAGGCTGTCATTGCCATGGCAGAGAAAGGGACTGGCTTTTGTCTTTCAGGTTATGGGTCTCATTTTTTCCCCTTGTTTTTTAATTGCTAAGCCTGCAATTGGGGTTGAGCATGGGGAAGGGGGAAGGGAACAGAATCTGGTGAACAGCTGGGGCCTATCACTTTTCATTGCAGGTCTTGGAGAGATGTGGTTGACAGAGTGATGCACAGAGGCTGTCCCAGTTAATGACTTCACCATTCTCCATCATTATCCCCATCATTAGGAAATTAGGAGGACAGAAGGTATTTACTGTAAACCTGCCACCTCCCAAGGAGAGATAAATAGAAACTGATAAATGGGATCTTCTGGTGCTGTTCGTCTATTAACCTTCTGCTTCCCAGTTTAGGCATATGCATGCTATCCTGCCATTAATATCCAGTAATTGGCATAGCAGTGGGCAGCACACTCCTACCTTGAGTGTCAAACATCTCCTGTGCTGCGTGCGAGCGCACGGCCACGCACACCGCGGCTGGGCTCGGGGAGGGGCTCCAGGACTGCTCACACCTCAGCCCCGGGGCTGAGCCAGCAGCCAGAGCTGCTGGGTCTGAGCATCAGGCATGGATTGGATGGCAGGAGACTTGGGAGGAGGAGAGGGCACTGTGTGTGCATGACCTGTCCTGCATGGAACCAACAAACCAGCGCGTAGGGACACTGGCACCTCCAGCTGAGCTGCTGTGTGTTCTGTCAGCCTACCTGCAACTACAGCTCACAGACGCCTCCAGGGATGAGAGTCCCACTCATTGCAATCTCTCGGCATCCAGGAAAGAAGCATTTTCCTCACATCTCAAAGCCACGTGATCTGCAAACTGCTTAAGAAAAAAAAAAAAAGCAAGCTTCTGAGGGCTTGGAATTTATGAACTTATCTTGCTGGTCAAAAACCAGCCAAGATTTCAGCAACCTGGACCAACACATGTGCAGCTCCCTCCCCACATGAAGGGCTCTTTGCATGTGCTGACTTGCTTCACTCCCACACTCAGAGGGACAAACAGAGCCACTTCTTTCCTCAGCAACCCAACCCTGCAAGGCTGAAGCAAATCCATACTCAGAGACCAGGATTTTACCCATATGGAACGCAGGCCCACTTGCAGGTCAGTCAAACAACTACAACTCTCTCAATCATTTCTCCCACCTAGAAGATTACACCTCCACTTTGGAAAAATCCTGACCCGCTGCTACTTTCCTCTACTCTTTGACATTATTAACTGCTTTACTTACCCTACCTCTAGCATTTTCCTTTCAACCAGCGTTACAGTTCCCAATCCACACAGTGTGCAGGTGACTACAACTCAGAGACACCAGCCAAGATGATAGCTGCATTTCTGATGAGGAACAATCAGAACAACTTAACTCTTAAGACTCCCACGGCATTATGGCAGTATTTATCAACATGTAACCTTTTCCAGAAGTTCAGGGCAAACAGAGGGCCTGTTCTTGCATCTACTAACCTGGCAAGCAGCTCATCTGCTCTGTGTTGGATGGATGGCTCTAACACCCTGGAAGGCAAGTACTGCAGGCAGGAGCCATGCTTGCTCCTTCTACATGCACTTGCTTGCACACATCAACCCAGTGCAGGAGACCAAAGCCAACGTGACTGTGAGGGCGAGTCCTAATGGGAACACCAGTATTAATTCCCATCTGTCTAAGCAACTGGCAGTGTCCATCAATTACAGCAAGAGCCAACTAACAGTTGCAGCTGCAAAATAATAAAAGCAGAATTAACATTTCAAGTTCCTGTCATTCACCTGAATTTTTTACAGTTGTAATTAGCAAGCTGCAGAAGCTGTCAACAATCAACATCAGCCAATCTGTCTGCACCAGGAACCCAACTGCCTGCCAGAAATTGTCTTCGACAGGCTTTTTTCTCCCCTTGCTTCCATCCATTAAAATTTTCCCTTCAAACCCCCCTAACACTCTCGTCTATTTTACCACCAATCACTAGAATTGAGTATGTCAAAACAGCAAGAGACAGAATGACTGACATTTAGCTGATAAAGTCATAATTATTTCCTTGCTCCAAAGCTCAGTATCAAAATATGCTGCTGTCTGTCTCCCCAGCCCTCTGCCTTCCTTCCAGTAAAGAACTAGTGCTGCAGCCCCTTCCCAATAACGTGACTCTTACCAGACCCCAAACATTCCTTATGTGGAGAGACTGAGACAGTAAAAGAACCTTTCCAGCTGAAGGCCTGCTCTGTGATGAGCAGGTGCAACTGTTTCCCAATCTTTAGCAGAAAAGCTTGTTACACACCTTACAACATTCAATGGCTCCATTTACTGAGGATCACCCAAAAGACCAGTGCTCCCAAGGGCTTCAATTTCTTATTTTTCTGTTGTGCCACATGACACAAACAAGAAACAAACCAAACACTAACAAAAAGTTAAAACGAAACCAAGAAACCCCAAACATTTGCTCCTTTCAGTGTCAGCCAGAAACCAATTCTTTTTAAAGACCTGAGAGTATGCAAAGTATTATCCTTGGAGACTACAAGCACCTAGAACCAGATGTTGTACTTTCAGGGTAAAGATAGGTTCTGTTGTCTGTTGGAGTTTTTTTGCTGGTTTGGTTTTCTTCTGTTGTTAGGTTTTGGTTGTTTTTTTTTTTTGTAAACCCTCACATTTCTAAAACTATTGATCCTCCTTGAAATTTGAGGCACAGATAAAATATATCTTATTATCAGTTAAGAGCTGTTTTTTAACCTCTGCATTCATAGCTGGTTAGAATACATTACACACACTACAAGAAGCAGAGACACCTGCAAATGGCCTGGGACAGATGGCCCTCACAGGTGCATTCCTTCATGTAATTGCTATTATGTGAACTTAGCACAGCTGGGGGAGCTCTCACCCCCTGCAGCATTGCTGTGCTCACCTCCAACATCGCCACCAAAGGCACTGGACTGAGGCACACCCGTGGGTAATGGTTAAAACAAAACGCTTGGAAGAGAAGACTAAGAAGAAGACTTGCTTGGAAGAGAAGCTCTAATGGTGCACTCCACGTGCACTCTGCTACCCGACCTCCACTTAATGCATTAAATCATCTGCCAGCTGACTAACCACAATGAAAAAAAAAAGCTACATTTAAAAAAACCCAAAAAACAACCAACAAAAAACCCCAAACAAACAAAAAACAAAAAACAAAACCAAAACAAAACTAAAAACCCTACACAAAAAAACCTCAAAACAAAACACATGAAAAAAAACCCAAGAGCCTCAACAATTCGTATATCCACCAACTAAAAACGCATTAACTACTCCTTTTCTTCAGAAAGCACTGCACAATTGGTTTCATAGACAGCTGGTGTAGATGGTTGCAAAACTGGTAGAATTAATGTAGGATTAATATGCTACTACACACACTTGCTCCAAATTACTATCACTGACTTACCATTGTCTTAACAAATAATAACACTGGAATAGAACAAAGGGCAGAAAACCCTTCCTTGGCACTCTTACACACATAATATTGATAAACTGAACAAATAATAAGAAAAAATTCTAGTTAGTAACACAGAAATATCTGAAGACCACATTAGAACAAAAGTTCCTTAGCACAAACATCACCCACCTGAAAGCACAACACCCAAATACAAACAAAAAATGTACTACTCCAGAAACAGAGACTTAAACCTCTTAGCACAATACTGGGCAAAATTCACCTGCTTTGCAAATTACTCCACGAGACATAAATCCCTTTTTTCCCAGCTAGAAAGTGAGACAGGCTTCCAGCCTGGGACAGAGCCTGCAACCCTTGTGCCGCCCTTTGGACCCAAACCTACCTGCGTCCCAACACAGCAAAAACCTCTTTTCGACAAACCCAGCCTGTGCGACTGGGAGCAGCAGGAAGGGTACAGGATCATCTTGGCCTGTAGGAACTGCAACCTGGAACTTACTTGGGCCTGAGGAACTGCAACTTGCACTCCCACCCCGAGGGCACCCACAGCCCAGGTCAGACACCCCTCGGCAGCCCAAAGTGCAGGGAAACAATCCTCGCCCCAGCAGGTAAAGCCTTCTGACTGACAAAATCCAACCGGAGTCCCAGGGATGAGGGGATGTTAGAGACCAGCACTTGCGGCCACGCCCTGAGGGCACTGCCTGCACCTCGGGCCCCAGGGACGGCGCCCTGCTGGTCACTCACTCCCAGCGCCAAGGGCGCCGAGTGCCGGGGCACAACACACCGGGATAAAATCCCCAATGTTCTCTTCATACTAACACTGGAGACTACAAACAAACTAG
>VXBB01015266.1:0-44424 GCA_013399915.1 Illadopsis cleaveri
TCACAGTTTCCATGTCCCACAGGACCACAAGGCACTCGGCGCTGGGGCCAGCCATGAGGCGACCTAAAGTAGCGGCGGCGCCCGCTGTGCTCCCAGGTGGGCGGCTCTGCCCCCCGCTATTTAAGGCTCCCCGGGCCAGGGGCAGGTCACAGGTGGGCTGTCACAGAGTTGTGGCACAGGTGGGCTGTCACCTGCCGGCTGTGACCCCGCTCCGCCCCGCCGCAGCTGGACGCGCTTTGTCCCCCCCGCGGTCCACCCTGTCCCTCGGTGCCGCCCGCAGCGCGGGCTGAGGGGCAGGGGCCGGGCCCGGGGTGCCCCGCCAGGCTTGGGCAGCCGGGCCGCGCATGGAGGCAGCGCTCCGGGCTTGGAGGAGGCCACTGCTCAGACACCGTGAGGAGCACAGCCCTTGACTCCTCCAAGAAGTCAAGGGGTGGCCTTTCCAGCCAGCATAGCAAGAGTTCGATGGAAAGTCCGAATTGGACTTCTGACACGGTGGAAAGGGGAAGTCATCCCACAGCAATGTGCGAAGCTGCATCAGTGTAAAACTTGGGCAAGTGACAAGAAAATTAAACTTTTCCTTCTCTGCTTCCTTCTCTTAGCTTCCACAGCTAAGAAGAACCACCAGTGACAGAAACAGAAAATTTGATAGTTGTCTGAATTATCTTCCCAAGAAGATAAACTCATTTAAAAATAGTGACTCAAAGGTGTGGATCCTACAAATCCTCTGTATAAAAAAGAGGTGGTGGCGTATTCATACAAACTGTATTTGCGCATACTATATACACAAAACACAGGGGAAAAATACCTTGGCACCTTTTTTTGCCAAAATAACTAGTATCTTTTTACCCAGGCTAAAAGGTTGTTACACAATTCTGGAAGATCAGTTTGAATAAGTGTGGTTACAGCTTTACAGTTCTATTATTACCACTGTATATGATTTCATATAGCAACAAGCAAATATAATTAGATGCTTATATGATGTATAGAACTTGAACCCTTTAATCACTTCATGCCCTTTGCAGTCTCGTTGAGTCTTAGTGGAAACAGTAACTAATGTCAACCAACTGTCCACAGTTAATGACATAAGAGGCTGATTACAGAACCCACTTACTAATCAGACAAAAATGTTTGAATAATTAAATGAAACATATCACAGCAGGCAATCTGAGAGCATAATACGAGGATTTTGATATGTATAATGTCTATACTGAAATTCTTTAATGCTAAGTGTTGTTACAAGTATTCAGAAAGGAAGCAGCTTTGGGGGAACAAACATCATATTGATTTAATGGTACACGTGAACTTATTACTACTACTCTTTATTTGGTCTTGCAATAAAAATGTAGGAAATACAAACAGAAAAAGTCTCTTAAATGAATCTTTTGTAAATGTGTAGCATACAATTACCAAAATATTGAAGTTCAATAAGTTGCTTCAAGTAAATGGATCTTTTCAAATTCAGAAGGTTTAAAATGCATGTGAATAATAGAGATCTTACAGACAACTCATTTTACACACAGCTCTCCTGTTTTATGTCATGATCATCATGATTTCAAAACAGAATCAAAGAATCTTCAATTCTATAAACAGGAATTTAAAGACACATGACTTTCCTCTTTGAAATGTGTCGATGCTCTAAAAGCATGGTGCTGAAAGGCTGCCAAGCTAATAGGCCAGTGAGCACTAGGAAGAGATTAATTTTATACCTGGAATGAGTGTGTACAGTTTCATGCTATTTAGTGGAAGGGCTAGAATGTGAACTGGAGTTTCCTTCATGATGCAGTGTGATGTTAAACCCTGGAGTTATGAGCTAGCCTCTACAACAGAGAGTCTCAATTCAGCACTGGGACCACCTACAGATGTTAGTCCACAAGAAAGTCAGTCTAAATGGGATGTTTGAGATGCTTACTTGCATTTTTTTCCCCAGTGTTTTGTTGAGTACTGGTGCTGGTACGCCAAAATCAATGTGAATATTTGGGAATGCAAATATGTTATGAGCATTTCTGTTTATTTTGAAACAAGCATATATTAAAATGGAAAGGTGTGTGCTAGCAACCACAATCCCCTCACTAAAGAGCTCTGCCTGAGGTGTAGCCACAGTTGTAGTCTCCAGGTGTGTTCTTTCTACCTTTCAAGGGATGCTGATCCATAAAAAGAGACAGAGTGAAAGCAAGGCAATGGATCTACTTCCACAAGGTTAATTAGCCAGCAGTGATTAGGAGAGGACACTCAGAGTTCCTGACCAGTTTTGAAAACTGTTTCTTTAAAGGTTTCCAGAAAATTGGCTTATTGTATTAAATTGGCTTTTGTTTTCCTGTAGCTCACTGTTGACTGTTCAGAATGGATTTCTGGAAAAGAAAAAAAACCCCACCCAATAAAACCAACCAAGCAAATGAAACCCAGGCCTTTTTATTATTGATCACCTTAAGGTATTTGGTTCAATATATTGGATTGTGTTACTAGAATCTGTATATTAGGTCAGCCTACTGGGATAATTCTGATTTGTCATTCATTGTGAGGAGGATGACATCTCCATACCGTTTCTAGGGCAGCTGGAAAAGGAGCCAAAAACTTCTGGTGTGCCAAGTTCAGTCTAGATTACTGAGCAGGAAGAACAGTGATGGAGGAGGAATTTTTTCCTAAGCAAAACTGTGAGTAAATTATATTCCTGAAAAATTATCACTTCCTGAATGACATTCTTAGTCAGAAGCAGCTGGCATAGGACACCATGAATATTTGGAATGTGAAAGAGTGGTCAGAAAGAGTAAAAGCATTATACAAGTCTTTCTTTTGTGCTGTATGTCATGAGAGGTTGCTATTCCAGACAGAAACACAATGAAGTAGGTGACCACACCTTGAATTCATGTGAGAAGAAGCATTGAGTCATCCATTTTGTCCAAGAAAATACCCACAGGCAACAGTTACAGCTGTTGATATAACATGGTCATACACCTGGAGACGTGCACAGGTAAACAAATTGAGTGCTAAATCAGTAAATTGATAAGTCAAAGAAAGCCCATTTAAAAGTATTTGAGAGAACAGCTGAGCCTAGTGGAGTACTTAATATAACACTCAATATCAAACAAATAGCCAAACTTCATGGTTCATTTTTATATTTGAGAAAGAAATGTGAGGAACTATATTCACAGAAAGTTTCATCAATAATCACTTGGAAGTTTTTTCAGTTTTGTAGAGATTCAAATTACACAATACTTAATACAATCCTGGATAAAGTATTCTTTAATTTTCGGGGTCTTTGACCTTTAAATATGACTTTGAAGTAAAAACACATAGATATATAAAACCTAAGGCCAGAGGTTTCATTAGTTTGTATTGTTCAACTTCAAGAGTATTGCCTTTTATTCTCACTCTTGTGTTTAATTCATTCATGCACTGCCACTGCAGACTCCAGCAGCCAAGGAGACCCTCTGGACCCCAGAACAGATAATTTTCTGTCTCCCTTCATCCTCAGGTTATTTCCTGTTCTCCAGCTGTGATGATTTCACTCAATCATAGTCACTCAGATGCTATTGCATACTACATATGGGAGAAGCAACATTTGTCCATAATTTGTTTAGAACTGCTTTAGAAAAAAGAAGAGTTGTGCTTATCAGAAGAGTAAAAGGTACAGGGGTAGTTCTGTTGGGAATCAGTTAGCCTTGTCATGTAAGTGTATGTTATTATATACTATAAATGTATAAAGTTACTTTATTGTAACTATAATAGACCTCAGCTATAGCATTTGATAAGCAAAGTTGAAAATTATTTGTGTTCTAGAATCTTTGGAAGATGCATTTGAGAGTAATCACACTTCTGACCACTAGGGAGAAAACAGTCATGTGATCTGTGCCAGCTGCATGTTTCTGTTCAGCCACTGAAGAGTTTCTCTGCATGAATCTTTGGTTGAGGTTGGATTTTTATCACGTGTCAGTATATAAATTCAATAGAATGAACAGCATGTCTTTCTTTTTCTTCAGTAAAAAAATTGACTAATGCCACGGTGACCTCATACATCTATGTTTTATGCTTTTGGCATTTTGGCTCAGCACAGTGAGTAGATAAGAAGGATACATGTCCAGCTGTAAAGAAATAAGCAATGTAATCATACTGCTGAAAATGGTATGGTTCTGTTTCATTTCTGGTTCATCTTGTTTCCTCTTGTTCCTCTGTTAAGGAGTGAACATGTCAGGCTATGCTATCATTCATTAGGAAGGCTATGCCAGCTACAGAGTCTCTGTCTTGAGCCAGCTGAGAGATTCTTTTCTTTGTGGGTCCATAAATGTGAGTGGCAATGGTGAAATTGGAATTGCAGGAACACAGATTTTTGGTTTGTCATTCAGTGGTTGGCAGATGGAATACTGCATCATACAGTGGACCTTATAAAATGCAGAAAAAAGATGGCATGGTACTTTTCATTAAGGTGTGTGAAAAAAAAGCTTTAAAATGATATTAATTTGATTTGGGTAGTGTCAATGATGTATCAATCCAAAGGAAGCAGAAGGCATTTTGAATTTAAGCTGCTGACTCTACTGATGAGTTTTGTGAGGAGCAGGTCCGTGGCCCTTTTCCTTTCTAATGGCTATCTCTGTAACAAATGTAGCAAAAGGAGTACTCTGGAGTACTGCTGTCTCCAGGTTATATAAAACAGGTGAGATTCCTTGGGGGCTGCTCTCTACCCAGGCAGTCAGGGGGCTTCCTTAAAAGTGGCTGGGAGTTATCAAAACTCCAGTGTTTAAAAAGATAGGAGAAAGTTTGAGTCATCATGACATGATAACTCAGGTAACGCTTTCTGAGGCAAATGAGGACTTTTCTGACTATTACAGCTCCAAAAGTAGTGTATGTCAAGCCCTCACAAATTATATGCTCTTCTCTATCATTACTTTCTTTCACTTTGAGCTTTCTTTAATAAAGATCTTACCATGTGGCATTAGACCAGTTAGGCTAATTTCATCTGTAGGAATGACATTTGAAAGAATTTTAACAGATTAGGGGAAGGAGTATCTTGTAAAAGCATCCTTCATCCTGATTAGTTGTATACACATGGTTTAGGAAAAAAAAAGTCATGCTTCACTAGCCTTCTGGAACTCTTTGAAGATAACACTGCCAAGATAGGGTGTAGCATGGACATTATATTTTTAGATTATCAGGAGTCATTTGACAGTGTTTTACCCAAGAGATTAATGCTTAAAGAGAGGGGAGTAAAGGGGCAAGGGAAAAGTTTGCTCATTAAATTGAAAATTAGCTCTAAGCAAGAGCAATGAGGAACTAGAAGTGTCATTTTTACAGATGGGGGGAAGTAGAATTTGTAAGGTTGCAGCACTCCTGTGTATCAAATTAACTTATTTACATAAATGGCTTGGATGGATGTATTCTTCTGAAACTAAAAGAGGCTCATTATTGTTAATTTATTGCACTAAGAAGCTCTAATAGAGTTTGTAATCTCGGTACACTGAACCTTGTATTTTTTGAGGGTGTCCCAGTCCCCTTCTAGACACTGTGGAACAAAGGCAGAATGCAAGTGTTGTTTCCTGATGACACAGAGGAGGTTCTGAAGCCTGGACAGACGTGATCCCAGCCACAGAGGAAAATCAGGAGATCTGCTGAGTGAATGTGTTTTCTTAGTCATGATACGAGATTTCTGACTGGGAGATGATACTTCACAGGAAACAACAGTAAATTCCAAAAATCAGTAAAGTGCTGAAAAGCAAATATTGCCAGGTCAACAAATGTGAAATGCATCTCCACATAATTATGCAGTCTAATTAGAAAAGAAATTTATAGCTTTTTGTAAAAGCCTATCTTTTAGCATAACTTATGTATCTGTAAAAAATACATTTTTATATAGAAACTACTTCAAAGAACATGCTTAGAAGAGTTCTCTCTTCATGATTTATTAAAAATGCCTTAAAAATGGTGCAACATTCCTAATTGAAATTTTCTTAGTTCAAATATAACTTTCTAAATAAAAGCTGTATCTTAGCTGTTTCTATATGTTAGAAAAAAGGAACTAAGCAGAAAGGAGCACTTATTTTGGCCCATGGCATATTCGTAATGTTACAGCAGTGACAAATGGAGTGTGAGCACCACTGTGTCTGCAACTTGGGTTTGAAATATTAAGCTTAGCAAGATATGAACATGACCACACACATCAAAAGGATGTTCCAAGATGCTGCCCATCTCTTTCTGTGCATCCACTTCCCAGGATTGTTAAAATTGTTAAGTGGTAGATGAAATTTTGGAAGGAACTACCTATACTGTTAAAAAGAATTCTATTTTTAGATTAGAAATGTGTCTTGCATTTCTATATGTCTTTCTCCTAGTTTAAATATCCTCTTTCAAAAAAACCAAGACCCTGCCCTTCTGCTTTGTTTTTGAGTTCCTAGGAATCCTGCCTGACTACACTTCCAATACAAGATCTGAATTTACTCTTGCAAAGGAGGCTTCATAAGACTCCAGCATAGATAATACCCATTTACCCAGCTGTGAAATGTAACAGACTGAGATACTTCATCTTAAAAATATCTTGTCTCTCTTCTCATTTTGCTTCTCTCCCTTAAACTTTACTGAGAGTTCTTGGAACTGCTCAGTGCTCCTCTCTGCCTGTTTATAGGCCCTTGTTTCGTGCATATAGACACTTAACTGGAATGTAGCTGTAGGAACATATTCCTGTGAGGCAAGTTAGGGTGGTAGTTTGTATTATTCAATACTGCATGCTTAATAATTAGGGTATGTGCTTTTACACCTTGATAAACATAAGGTAAGTTTAGTGAGTTTGATGGTCAATGAAAGTGGGATAATCAACCTTGTACCCACCACAGGAAAACAGTGTGTGCATGAATAGCTGCCATGGATTACATAATGCACTGTAATTTTTACCTTCTCTTGCTTCACAGTTTATGCCTGGAAATAACTTGTTCTGGTTGCTGTATCTGACCTGTTGAATGACTGAGTGATTGTAGGAACTAATCCATGCATTACCTATAAAAGCTCTTCTTTAGCTGGAGTTGTGCATGCTAGGGATTTTTATCTGAACAACAAAGGCTCTAATCTCAGTTTTTTATCAATGTCATTAATGTAATTATGTATGTTTGAGACCACCACATTCTTTATGCAATATGGCTGTGGTAGGGTCTTTTATGCTAAAGCTCCAGTATAGAGCTTACCCATGCCTGGCTTGGAAGTGCCACACCTCTTAGATGGCATAAAGAGGTATCTAAGTTAGAAAAGCTGCTCAGTGTGCTGTTATTGCTTGTGTTATGTCCTAAAGGAACATGAGTCAATCAATAATTAAGCCACAAAGTACTGCCTGTTGACATGGCAACATGTTCACAGATGTGACGTGAACTTAATGTCCTTCTTTCATGTCTCCTGTGAAAGTAAGAGTCTCCTAAACTCAGTAACAAAGAATTGGAGCAGACATTGCCAGGGGAAAAGGAGAAAATACAAAAATTAGATGATTTCTTTTATAAAAATGGATGCCTTGGAACACTTTCTCTCTCAAATCTACTGTAATAAATGGTCTCTCTCTTTTTTTTTACTGCAAGGACCTTTCCCTGATAAAAAAATCCCCAATTGCTTATTGCCAAACCCTTTCAGAAGCATGAAATGAACTTCCTTATGGATCGCTTTTATGATTGCTTCTTTCCCATATATTTCACCCCACCCACATTTTTTAATGGAGCTGAAGTGAACACACTCTTTTAGGTTACTGCTGTTTAGGCAAGACTCTGTCTAGCTCCAAGAATAACATTAGCTGCTGCACCACAGATTAAGGGTTGGCATGAAGGTCCAAATGTGAATTTGTCATCGTCGGTTGGTGCCTGTTGTTCTGAAGACGAGAGAAGCGCAAGTTTGTGTGACATCAACTTCCGTACGTTGGGATCGTTTTTCCTGGCTGTTCTGCAGTTTCCCTGCACGTGCTCCTGCTCTCCCACTCTCTCTGCTTGCCAGTTACCCTATTCTCCTCTTGGCTTGCCTGTCTTTCTTCCAAGCTTTCTGCAGCAGATGTTAATGGGTCTCGCCAACACGTTTTGTTTGCCACATGTGTTGCTACCTGTGTCACAGTATGTGAGGTTAATTTTTCTTTTTTTCCAGGGCATCTTTTTACTTCTGCCGGAGTTGGTCTCTTGATCTTTCACACATTAAAAGTTTCCTACACGTTCTTTCCTTTGTGAGCTTGGTGTCCTCCATGGAAAGGACATGTCCAGTCCAGCAGAAATACGCTTTTATAAGATTGCTTCAACACTGTTTGTGCAACCACTTTGCAGAACTTTGTTATTCATGATTTTATCTTGCCACTTGATATGCATAATAGCTTGAAGGTGCCGTTGATTAAATTTTTCCAATGCTTTGATGTACCAGTACTAGCATTTCCATGTTTCTCAGCTCTAGAGTGAGGTAAAATTTAGAACACTACAGAAAAGCCAGCGTTTGGTCTTATGTCTAATAATGTACTTATTCCAGATTTATTGGATGTTATTCTCCATCTCAATGTACAAAGACTAATTGATGTATAAAAGCCAAATGTTTTGAAACTCACATGAGGGAGAGACATTAGAAGCAGGGTTTAAAATTGTCATGTATATTCCTTGCCCTTTAAGATATCAGGTAACAGTTTTGATAGCTTAAATTTTATAAAAGTACAAATCTCACCTGCAGACTACTGTGCAGCTGGGCAGTCTGAATGTTTGATGGACCTTACACCCTTCAGCAAGTGTTAAATCCTAACCTTCCAGACATAAAATATGTGGAAAAGTAATACCTAAGTACAGTGATAAAAAGAGACAGACAAGATTGCTGAGACAGCAGAGTGACCTCATACTTTATGAAATACATCCCTTCATTTCTCCTTGGCTGCTTTCTTTTTAATGCTTTTCTTCAGCATCCTAGGTGAGTTCAGATCTCTGAGCAGATGAAATTTTATTTTTAAACAAGAAACTTCTTTCTGCTTATATCACTTTTCAGATCAATTTTGATTAAAAGTGTACTCTAGCAATATATTTTGATAGGATAAGGAACAATTCAAGAATTTAAGATCTGCAGCAGCATCTTTGTGTTTAGATTTGGGCAAAGTGTACAGCTGAATGACATGTTTGCTGTGCCCTTAATAAATAAATTGCTCACTGGCTGTGCTGCTTGCAAACAGACAGCCTTTGGGCAATGCCCAATTGTCCTTTGTAATATTTGAAAGGCAGGTTCAGATGAGCTGGAGAAAAGGGCCCAAATCTCCATTTTAAAATACTGACATGCTATTTTCATTTACTGAAAAATAATACTCTAAGGCTCTTGACTTGGAATTCTTCTGTGAATTTTTAACACGCAAATCAGTTCATAAACCTTACGATACATATAATTTACAAACAAAAGCTAGACATTTAATGGGATTTCTGCAGGCACATTATAATTATACCTGAACAATAGTCAACAGGGAAGGGAGTGATGGTAGCACCATTAGGAAAAGAGAAGCATGACTGCTACCTCTGCAAGACTTAACTTGATGGGAACTCAGGTATTCCCATGGCAATTCAAAACACTGAAATTATGCTGATTTAGTACTTGGTGTGCATTTATGACACGTTTTGGTGGGGGTTTTTTTTAGCTCTTACTTGAAAAATGTCGCACTGATATAAGTGGGCCTCATCACACACAATAAAATTCCACCCATACAAAAGAAATTAATATGTGCAATACCTTTGGTTCACTCTCCAGCACATGTACATGTTGGAAAAAATACAGTAAATTATTGTACCATTGACTGCATTTGAATCTCTTCTAACCTGTAAAGTATACTTTATTTTGACCTTTAGTACTCAGAGACTTACATTAATTTTGCAAATTACAGTGTTTCTCTGGTTCATTCCTGTGACTTTAATAGCCCCATCTGCTGGCTGAGCACCAGGTAAGAGAACGAGCATGTACCTTTGAAAGTCTCTTGTAACAGGGCTTCCATAAACTTGCTACTGAATTGTTCTGGTTTTTTTTCTAAGTGAGACAAAAGGGAGAAAATTGTAAACCTGCATTTTATAGATTCATATTATCTCACAATGCTGTGGAATTCATTTTGTGTTTGCAAAATTCTTGGTTTCTGCCAGTTTCAGTCTGCGTTGCTAATGATGAAGATGCACTTCTGTTGTTGTAGGAACTTAATTTGCTAAAAACAATTGACAGTGTGCTAAAGTGAAAAGCTGTGAAACTGTAGAAATTGGAAAAAAATATAAGATTAAATGTAAATGGCAATGCTCAGTGAGAAAGGAACTAAGCAAAGATTTGCCTGCAGATGCAGTACATCAGTAGCATTGGGAGTGTTGTGTTCTGGAGTTTGTCTCATTGCTGCCCTTCCCTAGGCATCCATTTGTGTGCAACGTAGGATACAGGGCGGGAGAGACTCTTGATGTGGCTCAGAAGGCTTTTTTTAATGGAAATAAATGTGACAGACCTCCCAGAAATAATGAGAGTGGCTTGATTCACCCCCTCATTCTTTAAATGGAACTACTCTGTACTGCTTCTCGAGGAAAAGTGTTTGATGTTACCTCTGTGGCCATGGTACTACTTATTCTACATAGCTATAAAGTATCTTATAAGATAGCTAAAGAATATGAGCATGTTTCTTGTTCATCACTGAAACAACACAAATTTGATCTTGCATCTGCAGATTGTCCTAAAAAAGTACTGTAACTATAACCTGTGATTTATCTATCTATTAATACAGCAAAATCACTTTAATCGATTTCAATGATATTTTAAAATATTTTCCATATGAAAAATATATTCTCTACAAAACCTGTCAAATGGCCTGGGAAAGGAAAATCCTGAAAAAACAATGTTGGGGGAGGGTGTATATTGGAGGAGTACACCAGACATCTGATTGTGGTCGCTATGAAGGAACAAAAGCTTGAGGAGGAAGAGAAAAGTACTAATGAATGTACAGTGAATAGGAGCCTAAACTGTATTATAATTTTTGATGTTGTCCATTGCAGTAAAGATCACCTTAATTCTTTTTCAATGTTCAGTAAAAAAAACTATGCTGAATAAGACCAATTTGTCTTTTTCCAAAATTTAATCCAGTGACTGAAGACAGAGAGAATGATTTAACAAAGCTTAAAAAAGCACTAACAGAAAAATAAGTTGTTACAGCCATCCTATTAATCGGTAGATTCTGGTCTGATAAGATACTTGAGGGTTTTTTAGGGCAGTGAAATTTACAAGACAAGTCAAAATCACTTATGATATGGTGGTCTCACCAATGTAGCAATCCTCATTTTCTTATGATTGTGAAGACATTCAGTAAGTCCTTACAAGGAAATCGCAGTGAAACTTTTACTGTCTTAGTAAATTGATGTTTACAAATCCTTGTGACCTCAAATTGGTAAGTAAAAGTTATCTTTGCTTACATCCTGGTCTAAAATACAAAGGGATTGAGTATCAAAAATAAGTAAAATATTTATTTCTTAAAGATTAAGTACAAGATTGTGTTCATGCTCTTTTAAAAGCTTGTTCAAAACTCAGCTGCTGAAATTTTCAAAACATTTAAATGTTTCAAGTAAGTTTTACTGGAAGTCACATAATTGCTTGGGAAAATATCAGCTCCTATCCTGGTTCTATAATAAATAGCACATGGCTTAGGAGACCAAAGGAGAGCTTCCTGCTGACCATCATGCACAAATACTGGCATACCATGGAAAATTTTCTGGTGGCGTCAGTGCAGAGGATACAGCACAGGATGCCTTTAAGTGCATTAAAGGAACACAGATGATCTTAAAAGGAAACCTGGGAAATACATTGATCATATGTTCAAGATCAGCATTTTCCAGGTAGTAGGAGTGTTCCTGTAATATCTTTCTACTTGTTCTCTTTTGCCTTCCAAATGCATTTAACACAGTGATCCAAGGAAATCCACCCTGCTGCAGCTTTCCCAGCCTCTGTGCTGCTCCTCTCCTGCAGAGGTGTTCTTTAATGAGCACATGTTTCTCGGTCACAGGTAGTCCACGTTATGCCTGGCTGCATTTCTTTACAGGCTTTAAAACCCTAAGCCTGGAGGCACAAGTGCCATATGTACACTGGATGGAAGCCTGATCCTTCAGTGGGCAGCTCGAGTGATTATGAATTACCCACTTGTGAAATCCTGGAGTGATATAAACAAAAGGACTGGTGAATCATTTAAAATTTTGATTTCTGTTTTAAAAATAGTTTAGTTCATTTAACAATAAAGTTTTAAAGTTAGATGAAAGATTTCTAAACAATTATCCTGTATACCTTGAGAATAAAAAGTATATGTATAAAAGAGCTTACATAAATAATTTTACCTTTTAAATACCACATAAAGACATGTAGAGAGGTAATCATCAAAGAAACTGTTACAAACAGCAGACCCTAAACTTTGTTTTGGTAGGATTGGCAGCTAACACTGACCATTTCTGCTCAGCAAATATCTGGATTTGTCTTTTCCTAAGACCAGCTAATCCATGCTCTCTTCTTCAGGAACTGCACTCACATCTTTTTGTACTCACTTGAAGAACAGGTGGCTCAGATCAGCCAAACCTTAATCCTAGCAGACCTTGAACTTACTGGAACGCTATTGCTCTTCCAGTGGGCTTAGAAGTTTTCTTTTTTTCCCCTGCCATTACTATGATTAATAATGATCTTGATGCACAGACACAGATGCACTTATATATACACTAATAAACACAAATAGGAAACATAATATGTTAAGATATTTAAACCAGAAATCAGTCAGGAATGCTGATCAGCACGCTTTTTTTAATGTGATAGGCAAAATATCATATTTTTACTAAACAAAGACAGAGTTAGTATTTTAGATAGGCCTACAAGTAAGAGAGGAATGCTCTTCATTATCCATTGATTAAAGGAAAGGTGGTTTTCTATTCCACCTTAATTTACTGAACAGCTGAACAAATCTCCAAAACTTGAAAAAGATTATTACCAAATGTTTTGAAATATATTGTGCTTTGCCTGTTCTAAATCTGAATGTTGTACAATTTGATGATCAGAGATAACCAATTTGTACTCAGGGCAGTACAGAGCCCATGACAACACTCCTCTTATGATTGTCTCTCCTTAGTAACCGTTTATAAAATCCTAAACTGTCCACCACGAGCTTGGAGTACTAAGACCACTTACAAACACTTTTCCAAGTTATGACTCATTATGTTAAGCCTTCTTTTCATGAAACTCTGCTTAACTGTGCATGTGCTGATTGTTTTCTTTGTCATCTGACTTTCAGACTGGTTACTGATCTCCTTTGATATACTGTACATGACATCCTAACAAAACCAAGTCTTTAATCAAAATGATGAGGATTCAAATGTGTGCCACTGTCAGACAGCAGGGTAAGGCTAACATGCAGCAGATGTGTACTTGCAGGTCAGATGGAATGAATGGATTTAAGACATACAGTTGGTACAATCTTTAGTTTAACCCTAGATCTGTTTTTAAAATCCAGGCAAAACATTTTCACAAGGAGCTATGTTGGTTTGAACTGCCAGCTGGAAAAAGACTGGCACAAATATTTTTTACATGGGATAGTCCTGACAAGCCCTGATTGTCACAATCTAGAAAGCAACAGGAATTCATTGCAGAGAAAGAGATCAATGGCTCTTGATGACAAAAAACCACTTTATGACAAAAATCACTTGCATTAGTAGTTCTGTGTCAATATTTTCTCTTTCATGCTGCTAATCTACAAGATCAAGATGTAGAAAAGCAGAAGGCAGGTGATTACTTCTGACAGATTTCATTAATGCAAACCCAAAACACTGATACTGCATAAATGAAATCTGCAGCTGTGTATCAAAAATAACACTCAAGGATCAGGAAGCACAAAGAGCAACTGTGTCAGAATAGGATCTGCTTTAATATAGTTCAGAAAAGAGGCTGCAAATTTAAACATTTATTTGTGTGAGCTGAAATTTTCTCAAGAAAACAATATATAAACTGTGGGTGGGATAGACTGATCTATTTTTCTCCTACACATACACAAAAGTTTTAAAACTGTGCCAGCCTTACTGAGCTCAGTGGGAGTTGTGGTGCTCCATACTTTGTGGAAATGCTTTTGCTGCAAACCAGTTCTGAAGTGACCAATGCCACTGGTGTTTAAACTACAGCAGGATTAGTTTTCTTAAGTTCATTACAGGCATTGAATTTAAAGTAGTAAAGTCTGGTGAGGGCACTGCTATTTATTAGGGAAAGTGTTACCAGATAGTATTTTTATTATAGGGAAGTACAGTAGATAAACTTAATGGGCTCTAAAAAGAAACAGGTAGGTTATGCTTTTTGTTCTGCTCTGGGAAAATATAGGTTTTTGTTCACAGTAGTGATATTTGTTTAATGTGGTTGATTTTGACCTGTCCCCCATTGCTATTGGTACATGCCAAGATTTTGTGGATTCAAGCTGTGCAGTGGTTAATTGTGAATTCACTGAAAGATCCATGAGAAATGCTGATGGCAATAATAATGCTCAACTGAATAAGCAGCTAAGCACTTCTTAACAAGTTATCTTGTTGATGAACCCAGTAGAAATACTGAGATGGAAGAATTAATCAGGGGATAATTCCTGCTCAAGAGCTCTGAGCAGAATGTGCTGTTCCAGGAGTACAAAGGAACAGAGAGTTCCTAGGTACCTCCAGATGTCGATTCCTCTTGTATAAGGATTTTTCCTATACAGCATTTCCAGCAGTGTCACTGGTGTGCATGGCTGTTGATCTCCAGCTGGAGCATCAGTCCTTTGATGGTTATAGGCAGAGGGATTGAATTCACAGCAACCCTAACGGCACTCTAATATATACCAGACAATGAAATGGCTTTTGTCAGCCACGAGTTAGGGGAAATGTTACCATTTGCAGACTAATCTTTTGCTGAGAATAGTTTTTACTCAGAAAACACAGGTGAATGAGTCCACTGAGGTTAATGAATTCGTAAACATGAGTCAGAGATGTAGATCAAAACTCCTGCCTTTATTCTCTTGCCGTATGCTGAAGTATTTGTACAGTCATTGCTTTCCTTTTACGTGGAGAAAATAGCAGGATGATAACTTTTTTTAAGTCATCATAGGAAAAATATCCCTGTTGTTTAGTCATGTAGTATAATGGGTCTACCAAAGCATGACGTGTAGCAAAAATGTTTTTCAAGAGCACTCAGAGACTACAGTAGCCAGTTTTGTACTTGGGTGCCCCACTCAAAATCAGTGGAACTATTTTCAGAAGAAACCCCATGCATGACCATTTCCTTTATGATGGCTCTGCTCCTCATATTGCAGTTCATCTGCATCCTGGGGTCTTTGGGTAAAAAAAAAAAGAATACAGTTCTACGTTTTTCCTTATTCCACTGGGAAGAATTTTGTTGAAGCTTTGGATGAGAAAGGGAATAACTTAAAATGTAACTTCACCTTTGTGATCTTACTGCATTTTCCTCAGTTCTGTTCAGCACATTGAAAACTAACAACTAGAGGTCATGATGAGAATATCCACAGTCGTCAGAGAGTAAGGTTATACAACGAATACCTTAATAAGTTAATGCAATCACATATTGCTGAAAAGCTATTAAGTTCCATAGTGTTTTCATCTTTATTATCATGGAGCATTTTGGCTCTATGATCATCAGGTAGACTCTGTTTCATTATCTTAAAATACTTGAATTGGTGATTACTGTAGCTTCAAGCATCTGTTTAACCTAGAAGGTAACTTATGCCACCGGTGTATATGATGACCAACACAGTGAATGCCAGTGGAAAGTCCCTATTTTGCAGTTGCAAAATGTTCTAAACCCCAGTCCTGTTCTTGGTCACATCTTTGCAATGGTACAGTTTGTAGCAGGGTTGACATAGCATGGTCAGTGCAGGCTTTGCCTTTAAAGCACACTGGAAAATCTCTGGTTTGGGCTATAAGTGTTTTGTGGAGAATATTGTCTTAGCTCTCACTCATGCCATCTTTGGTTTCTGCAGTTGGATATAGATGCACTGACTTCTGACTGAGCATCTAACAGATCTGATTCTCAGATACACATTCTTGTCTTAAAAATCTGAAAGGAAGAGTTGCACATTATTGATAACCACTAACTACACACCTTGCTGGTGATGAAGAATACTGTCATGAGTCAACGCCTACACATTTGTCTTTCAATGTTATGTCTCTGTAAGGCTCCACAATGGTAATATCAGCTGCTTCCTCTCATGTACTTTATGATTCTTCTATCCAGGACCTCAAATATTCCACCTGTGCTTTCTTGTCCTCTCTTGCTGTCCATACACAGTATCCTGAGGTCTCATTGCTGTACCTAATTACTAGCTGAGCAAGAGGCAGCATGTCCTGTGGCTGCTTGTGTGTTGATTGTCCAGCTGATGAGCCAGACAAAACAGAACTTTTAAGTTCACGTTGCAGTTTTTCTCTTAATGAGGCCAGTCATCTATCTAGTCATCAGTTTTCATGTAGCTGGGTAGAACTTTGTATCTTGGAGATCACTGCTCTTCTATCGAATTTATTTGAGATTGCCCAATAGATTCAAAAGTTAGTGGGAAAGACAGAAAACAGAGTTGCATAAGGTTGGGATGATCAGGTTAGGAACAAAGTAATGCTTTTGGAGTGCCAGACTAGACTGGTGCACTGTTTAGGTGTGTACTCACTAGACTGAAGGAGACAAACAGATTCAGAGATCAGATAGTTTCCTAAACACTGTAAATAATGCTATCCCAGGAATGGGTCAAGGAGACCTGCTTGTGTCAGCATATTCACATTGCCTCTCCTTCCACATTCTGCATCATGAAATGACTTTGAATCTGGAACAGTCTTTAAGGCTAATTACACAAGCATCTGGAGGAAGATTTTGACATTGTGGAGATGTGCAGTGGAATCCTCATAGGCAGATCACAAACTTTTTGGTGCTTATATTGAACTCATGGGAAGTTTCTGAGATTTCATTCAAATGTGTGAAATTTAGACTCAGAGTTCACAGACTGTCCTTTGCAGAAGAAATACAATGACATCTCTGAATAACCCAGGTAATCACACTTACTATAATTATGTTATCTATTATTATATTATAATAACCCAAATAATCACACTAGGTTCAGGATGGTTTGCTACTGCTACTGGATTCCTGCAGGACCAAACTCACCGGGCCATTAATTTTCATTTGCATCACTTCCTCAACACAAAGCATGCTTGATGCTACATTAACTGGCAACCCAGGGGTTCACAGTGTGCTGGGGAGTCCAGGTGGTGCAGCTCTGGTAAAGAGGCTCATGCAGTCCCTTCCTTGCAGTTCTAGTGTAGATGTTGAGCAGCAGAGGGTGGGCAAAAGCAGGAGCAGATGAACTTCTCAGTATAATTTTCTTCTTTAACTCACAGCTTCCAAAATTCTGTGGTTAGGTAAGAATCTCCGCTTTCATTTAAAAATTAAATCTCAGAAGCCATAAAGTAAATCAAAAGAAAAACAAACAGATATTAATCTTGTGATGTTTGATCCAATTTTATGTTTTGGGAACTGTCTTCTGGTTTTTGAACACCTGGATTTGGCAAGGCTGCTATCATGCCTGGAACAACACACATAAAGGGTTTTCTTACTATCACTATTCCCCTCCCACTCCCTGTCAGGCAAATGAACTAATTTGGACACAATATTTCAACACAGTTTTTGCGTTGAAGATGGCTAATAGCCTGCTACAGAAGGAATATATCTAAAAATCCAAATAAATAGCTGAATAATGTGCTCTTCACAAACCAAATGATCCAAATATATAATAAACCAAAATATTAAAAATTAATTTCTCTACTTACATACCAAGCCTGAGTTTAGGATTTAGTATCTCAAAAAATACAAGGGTGGCATAACTGCTATGCTAGGGGCTATGAGTTCTCCTGCTTTAATGAGTACCTTGTCAACTTTAGGACATTTACATTAGAAATATTTTATATGGTAGTACAGATAACGTGGGAAAGAACTTAGAGTTTATGGTTCTGTACTATTTATCATCTTAAGGAAAGTAAAAAGCTGAATGTATGCATTTATTTAAATTAGTTAGGCTTTAAAGACCTCGAATTCCTAGATCTGTTAGAACTAAATCCTAAAATGTGTTCTGGCAACCAGCAGTTTAACTGAATTGAAGCATGCATTTGCAATTTCTTTGCTGGATCACTCTCACATTAGAGGTATCCTGCAGATTTGAGTCCTTTCTGTCTAAATATCCTGAGACTTTACAACAGTTACTTACAGTCCCAAAATACAAAAGCAAAATATTGCACAAAAATCTGAGTTGAGGGAAAATAATTTAAAATCCCATTTTTGAGTAATGGGATCCTATTTTGATATTTGCAGATACACTCCATTAATGTCTTAGGATTTAAGAAAAAGAAATGTCTTTAAACTTTACAGTTTATCTTGGTATGACTTAATGAAGACATTCAAATGCCTTTTCTTGTGTTAAAATGCACTTGAGGGGCTTCTGTGAATCTTTTTATTTACTGAGCACACCAGAGTGACTCACTTAGAAAAGTTAGGGACTATCAAGTAAAAAAGTATTTAGAGATTCCTCTAAATGTCTGTTATTCACTCAACAGACTGGAGATGCTTTTCTATCATACTAATTCCTAGTTAATAGTTTTTTTGCTGTTTTATATAAGAAGGTATCTGTATGCTGAGAATGCATTATCAGATTGTGAGTGAAAGAATTTCACACTCTGGATGGTGTTTAACGTGGTCATACACCACACATGCATTTTACTGAAATACCTGGTTTAGTTTCCTGATTTTTTTTTTCCTTTCTTCTTTTTTATTATTTAAAGGCCTGAATGCAGCGGTCAGAGGGACTGGAGAGCTCAGAATGTTAGTAATGAGATATGGAGCCCTTTTCTTCTAGGTCACTGGCATGAATTTGACCCTGGTTAGTAATAACCCAGAGTCATTATCAGCTGGTGGCTGTTCGGTGGCCTACGACACACAAGCTGGTGGTTTCACTTTGTGTAATGACCCATGCCTGCATACACATACACACAGTCTGCAGTTAAAACATGTGCAAATAGCTGGGGAAATACCAAATACCTCATGATTGAACTTCAAAACTCAGGCTGAAAGGTCGTCTGTGGTGGCAATTAAGAGTGACAGGCTTTATACCCTGTCAGCCACGGAGAACAAGGTGATCACCAGCACTCACACAGGTCATTTGCTCCTGCTTGGACAGTGGAACTCACACGTTTAAAGCAGAATAACACAAAATAATGGATAAGTACTCAATTAATTCTGTACAAGAAAAAGTGACAAAGCAAAGTCCTTATAGATCTGGAGTCTGCAAGCAAAAATGAGAGCAGAAAATAAAGGGGAAAGCAACCTAGGGAAAAAAAAAAGTGATGGAAAAGGGAAGATATGGAATGGTAAAATAGAGAATGTAAAGAAATGACAGCAAATACACTGATGGCTCATGCTTCCCAAAATACATGAACTCCTATTCTTGCCTCCTTTACAGAGTTAATTTACTGCCTGTAAAAAAATGGCTTGTTATATAAGATTAAAAAATACAGCAGAGTATTTAGGCACATTCTTCACTTCTAGCATGTGCTGCTTGTTTCAGCAGGGAGTCTGCTGTTCCTTACAGTACGTATTTGCTTATCTACCTTACCAAAGTGAAGGTTTATAATTAGGCTGTGTAGACTCAGCTAAAGGGTTTGGTTATGATGATGGATGTGGTTTTACTACATCAGCAGCAACAGCATGATGACCAGGAAATTAGCAAGGAGTAACAAAGAAATAAGAGCTCCACTGATGTGACAGGAACTTTAGAGAAGGTTGGGAGGGCTTTTGGAGCAAATGCATGCTGGGTCAGGATTTTCCACAAACTCGTTCATCCATCTCTACAGTTACTGTTAAATATCTGTGACACACGTGTGTTGATTCAATGGTGAAAGGCTTAAAGATCAGGCTGGGTTGACATTTCTTCTTGTAAGGCTCAATATCATGAAAACATTTGAAGTGTAAAGAGCTGCAGAACTGGCTAGTTTCACATGTCATGCTGATGCTGTGTGGCTTTGTAAAAGAACTGATACACTTTGACGCTCTAGGCCTGAAGCAAATACAAAGCACAGGACTTCTGAGCATGGCAAGAGACCGTGAAGCAGCAGCACAGAGCACCAGGTATGATCAAATTCCTGGCTATCTTCCATTTCCCTGTCACACCATGTATGTTTAATAAACTGCTTTTACAATAGTGATAGGATGTGACTGCCACCTGCATGCTATGTAATGTGTATCCTCTACAGAAAGAACATTTCACAGCTGCAAGATGTAAGTACTTTAAGCCTAGAATACCTGGATGTTCTAAGGTGAGCTCTCTGCTTTCTAAGCTGTAAAAATGCTTAATCCCTGTGTCACTTTATATTATTTTGTAGTTAATGTTGTCAGTGAGTTGACAAAGGCACATAACCAGGGGCAGAATCTGGCCTATCATATTTATAAGCATGTGATTCCTCAACTAGACACTACAGTCTCGTAAGGGCACATTCTCTGCTTTGTTTTTACATCTGAAATGTGAGGGAGTAACCTAGTCTTGGAAAGCTGTAATTGCCAACTCTGTGACAATTATATGTGAGCTCAGTGCTGGCACACGATAACCTGCAGATGCTAAGATTAGTTTGATTTAAGAACTTTAAATAAACCAAATTGACCATTTAGCAATATATTTTTTTCTGACTCTTTTGACTGACACTTAGATAGGAAGCTTTTTGGAGCAGGAAATCATCTCTTATTTGATAATTTTACGAGGCCCTGTTTCAAACTAAATTTTCTACTGAAACATTATATTGTTTAATGATTTTTTTAGATTTAGAATAGTGCAAACACTGTACATAGCTCCTATTAAGTTCTGAGACTTATTAATAACTGCTGTGTATAAATACCTTTCTTCTCTCTAATTCTCTTCTCCTCTGCAGTCACTTTTCTTTAAGCTTTAGTTGTATTACCTCATTAACTTTTTCTTTTTTTGCAGAAGTTTTTGCAGTAGGTTCTGCTCTGCTCAAAGACAAACCTTTTTGCTGTAGCTGGCAGGGAGCTGTTTGCATGTAGATCTTCACTTCCTGCTCATTGTGCCCTTTGGTGCTTCTTGCAATAAACTAAGGATTATTACATTCTTTGGTCACCTTTGTTCTTGTCTTTAGCAGTCCTTCATTTCTAAATAAGAAAGCCAAGATTCTTTCACAAACTCAAGAAGCATGTTGCTGCTTTCCAATAGGTAACCACAGATACTTCATACGTAACCATTGATTTTCTATCCAGGGATATGTAGGAAGTCTTACAAAGAGCATGAGTAAGGACGCATCTAATAACATGTCAGACTTTTCCTGTTTCCACACTTGAATGCTCAGTCCAGAATACTGATCCCCGCACCAGAGAACAACCACAGTTTACAAAGTCAATATATACTGTATGAAGTAGCTGTATAGTTATGATAGTTACCACAGGGAATGAAACCTAAAATTTTTAGATGCAAGCAGAGGGCATAGGCAGGATCTGACTTTTCTCTGAAGTAGGCTCAGCTAGAGGAAAAATATTGATTTTCACCACAGCCATCCTTCCTTCAGAAGTTATTTCATGTTTGAAAGGAATGCATGAGGCTATAGAGAAAAAGAAAAAGGGTGGTATTTTATCTTAATTTATAATTTTATTTTATTTACAGGGTTCAGTTTTTTTATGTGTTCTCTTGCTGAAATAAAAGCAAATAAACCAGAAGATTTTCTTTAACTGCAGTGTTTGATGTGTACTGCATTGGAAATTATTAATTAGTATCAGTGCTTAGTCTTGGCAGTCATGATATCTTCCAAGCAGGTATTGCAGAAATCAAACAAAAAAGAAAAAAAAAAAATAAATTAAACTTGAGACTTCTATTTGTGTAAAGTACCCAAACGTTAACAAATTTCTCTGAACCAACTGCTATGTCTTAAATCTCTAAAGTCTGAAACCAGCTTTTCTAAGACTGCATGAAAACTGCCAGCTTCAGTTCAGGAGGTCTTTGCAGACTGAAATCAATTTCTTGGCTTCAAAACCCTGTAGTCAATACTGGCTTTTCTGGGAGAAGGGCTGCTGGGCTTGGTGGGACACTGATCAGATGCACAACGAGGTTGCTGTTGGGGTTGGGTGGGTTTTGGTGGAACACATTTATGCTGAAATGCAGGCTCTGCTTTCAGATGGGTCAGAGGGAAAGTGGAAGAGGGTATTGGGAAAGCTGACATGCAGATTACATTCTCTAAGCCCCCTGGAAAATCTAGTTTTGCCTGTGTTCTTACACTCATTTTTTCGATGTGCACAATTGACAGCTTGATAATCATGGGCAGTATGAAAAAAAAAGAAACAAAATCAATTCTAAACCAGTATCGTATGTAATTCTCATGTTATGGCATTTACTTGAGATAGTTTTATTAAAAGCAGAATTGCACAGTGTACCCAAATGAAAATACATTTCCATTTCAGTATATATGTATATGAACTCCCTTTTAAAAAAAGAGTAACTCCTTTTTAAAAAAATTTAAACAGTTTCACTTCATGTTCTTTTTCCTCATTCTTCTGAAGAATTTCTGCCTGAAGCACAGCTACATTACACTCATAAAACATATCAAGGTATCAGCATTCTTCAGTACTCCAACCACTCCAATCACTGCTGTGTGAACAGCTGCGAGTGCATTTTTTTAATATTTGAAACTAAAAATACTTCTGTGCTTAGAAGTGTCTAGTTCTGCAAGCCTTCCTTGGCCAGGACACTTCCCAAATATTCAGTGAAATTCTAAACCCAGTAGGACTCCAGAATGAAAATCAAAATCTTGGGAATGTCCTTCAGGGGCTAAAAAACCAAAGCAGTAAATAAACTTTGAGGGGAAAAAAAATCCTTTTTGGTTAAGAAAGCAAAAAGCAAATTCTTAAAAATACTGACTGTCAAAACACTGCTCTATTTCTGAGAGAGTAATTTCTCATGGAGGAAATACCTGTGTAATTAACGTTCACTAAAGCAAAAGCTCAAACCTGCATTCTGCCCATTCCAAACTACTGCTGACTTCATGCAAACAGAAGTGTTCTAAAGTGTCCTATTTTCCTATAAAGAACAAATGTGCATTTTATAATAGTGTAAGGAAGCATAAATCTTACTAATACAATACTCATACAAAATTGCTAATAATTGTGTTAGCATAGGTAGCATGAAATAAGCAACAAAAGATGCTGGATATTAAGAGAAATTCCAATGTGATTGCAGTGATGGACCATGGCACATTTTGCTAAAGATGTCTGGCTGCAAAGCCAGGGATTCCAGCAGAGGCAATTAGGGGAACTGAAGGCAAGGTTATTCATTCCTCAGTGAAATAATTCTGCATGAACTGAATGTACCAGGGTTTTCAGTCACTGATACTTAGAACATTCAATATTTAAAATATTAAATATTTGCATGTTATTAGGTGAGTGAGTAGTTTTCTGCCTATTCAGCTGCTACTAGTAATTACAGACCATTATAAACAAAAATGCTACACCTATCAATAGAGGAATATATACTGAGACTGCTTCACAAAGCACTGTCACAGTATGAGGTACATAAATAGTGATTTGGCACCTCAATTGTACTTTTAAGCATGGCAGCTTGTTAATCCTAAAATTGGGTAAAAATTAATGCAACAGTAAAGAGAATATCTGGACATTTAATTAACTAATAATTTGAAATGCATTTTGTTATTATTAGTTCAATTTATAAAAGCACCATGTTTAAATTAGGTGAGTTTCTATGTAGTTCTTCTCTACTTACTATACCAACTTAGCAACACAAGAGATTTTTAAAAGATAATGAGAAAAAGATTTTCCCCTTCATTCTCAGCTAATTTGGTTTTGTGATTACCATGGCAGTCTTATTTGAACTGACAGATTCATAGGATGTAAGGGATGAGGTATAGAATGAGATTTTTTATTTTCTACATCATCCAACAGTCAATTAAAGCCCTGCATTAGTTTATGAAAGAAGTCAGTTACTCTTCTCACAGCACACAGGGTAAAAAATGGGTCCAAAATTTTTGGATCTTTATGTTTGTTTTCAGTTCTTGAGGCAATTAATCTAGCCAGGTGCAAAAAAATGACAAATTGAACTCTTAATTCTTTGGAGAAGTTAATTATTGGAACAATGTTGTGATACATCAGCAATAGAGCCCGAGTGTGTATTAGTTCTTGTCTACTCAGTTATTCATTCCTCCAACAAATCTATGCCATTTCATGTGTTTCAGTAGCTCCTGTATTTAAGACACACCAAAAGATGTAGATGTTCAGGGGTTTACAGTTCTGTCTTAAAAATGGCTCACAAAACACCTCTGTCTGATCCATTGAATAGCAAACAATGAAAACCCATGGCATGAAATTGCATTTTGTGGAGCTTCTTGTTGAAGGCAAAGAACTATAAAAGGAGGGGAAACCAGCATTGAAACAACTGGAGTAACTAGTCTAAAGATACTCCATCTACTCTTAAAATACTGTTTCTATTCCAGCATAAAATGTAAAACCCCCAGTGCTCTAGGAGTAAATCTGTTCCAGATTCACAAGGCAAGCAGCTCTGTGTTCAGTTGCAGAGTAGTTCAGTTGTTTCTAAGCCACAGTAATTTCAATGCCACAAGGAACTTAGACTATTAAGTAAGTGGTAGAACCTGGCTAATTCACATCAGTAGTTCAAAGCACCAATGTCTATTACTAAAATTTGTAAATTAGTAAGTTATCAACCAGCATAGCCCATTTTCATGATTTTCCCATGAGCGTTAATGATATTTGATGTTGTCCTAAAGTCTGCTCCTGCAGGCTACTGAGTAGATGCAAACTTTAGCTTCCATCAAAAAAGAGTTCTCGCCTTTATGGTTAGAGATAAAACATGAAAACATGAGCCAGCTGAACCCTGGAGTACCAAAAACCAGAAGGCAAATAAGCAGAGCCCAAATTTTATTTATTTATTTTTTTTAAGACCTGGCAAGCACAAAGCTAATCTTTTGATATTTGATGGACCACTTCATGCTTTTTAAACACCTGTAGTTAGCAATATTGAACTGGCACAGTATGAAACAGAAGTGCTCTCCAAATACCATTGTACCAGGTCCTGATTTTGCAAGTCGATAAACACCATCCAGTGGGAGCTTACGGCACTGTGCAAGTTTGAACCTTTATTTAATAGATGCAGGTTAATATTAATTATTTATTAAAATATGGTGTAAAATATTCTTTTTTTCCTGTATAGAATTAAAGTAATCCTTGCAATGTGAAACCTGAGCACAGCTCTCTAATTTAGCACAGCCCATAATTATGGAGTTAAGCACGTGTGAAAACGCTGATTCAGCTTTCTTCTTCTGTGTGTGCTGAGAACTAGGGAAGAATCTCCAAATTATCTGAAGTTTTATTTTATTATTCATTTAAGAACAAAACATGACAAAAATTAAAAGGGCACTGAAAGTATTGGAGGCACGAATCTTGTGACTTACTTCCTTTCATGTGAGAGATTGTCAAGCTCCTCTGAATGCATCCATGAAAAAATTATGAAATAACTTTCTGTATGTAGATTCCAATTTTTGCAAATGATGAAGTAATGTTTGTAATGAGACTCAGATTTGCCTTTCTGAGTCTTGTTGACCTAGTGGAATATGGCTCATTTTCCTTCAGGATCATTGCAGGAATCTCAGCTAAAACCTTACATCTGCCAGAATAGAGGATTAGACAAATTGGCAGGTGGTAATAGATTCAAAAGTTAAAAGGAAACAAACTGAGCAGCAGGATAAAATCAGGGCAAGGTAATTAACATTCTGTTTATATTTTCAAAGAAGAAACAACAGGAAAAGAGCAGATGCCGGTTCAGATTTGTGGACACTCCCAGGAATTTTTTGCTTTAGGTAAAAC
The DNA here is from genome assembly GCA_013399915.1 of Illadopsis cleaveri. Classification (NCBI taxonomy): domain Eukaryota; kingdom Metazoa; phylum Chordata; class Aves; order Passeriformes; family Timaliidae; genus Illadopsis; species Illadopsis cleaveri. The sequence goes on from VXBB01015266.1 coordinate 25,891, forward strand.
AGTAAGAACTGCCCAGAACCCGTGGGACTCAACTGGCCACTCTGGTGAAAGAGGTCAGATTGCACTGAGGCACAAGTCCCCCAGAAGGGTGTCATTTAATACACATTGTTGCTTCCTGCACAGAACTGCTTCTCAGCTCCAGATGTGCTTGTGGAAAAAAAAAAAAAAGTCACAAGGGAACAACTAGAATTTAGAAATTATAATATAAATTAAAAGTGATATCAGAGCTATTGGGAATTTGTTTAAGGCAAATTTTAGTCTGGCATTGTACCATGGTACCTTAACACACCTGAAGATATATAGCCCAAGAGCTACAGGGGAAAACAGAACAATCCTGCAGCAATCAGTCATTTTTTAAAATACCACATGGGGCATATGGCAGAGAACAAAGATTATTCTGTGCACAGTACCTACTGCCAATGCAGTGTTCTTTGAGGGGCTGATTCAGAAGTCAGATGATGCAGAAGGGACTAGATTTATATCAAAATATGTAAGGTTTTGGGGATCTTACCAAAGAAAAGAGAAATCATAAAAAATGCTCGCCCTGGTGAGGGCTACTACAAAATTCCCAGCTGCCCAAGATGGACCAGACTGTTCATTAGTGATTGTGTCTCTGCAGCTTTGCAGAAGTTGAATAACTTCAGTTTCACCCTGTTGGTGACAGACTTGATCTAGTGAGAGCTGAAATCTTTGTAAGTTTTTTTTGATAATCTCAGAGTGCTTTAAAACATACACCCATCTGCAGCCTTTCACCTGTAGTGAGCAGAACTACCTGTGCATCTGATTTTCGTGTCTACACCTGCAACATTAAAATAATTTCACCAGTTTGTTGGAAATATATCAGTTTTATTTAGGTCTGTAAATATATAGGAGTTGTATCTAGATATCCAAGCAGAAGTGATTTCATGCAGAGAGAAAGAGAAATTATTGCTTTTCTCCTGTGTAGCAATTTATACTGAAGTAGGATTGTCTTCCACTCTAGGGAAGAGATAAAAAAAGTTTAAATATCAACAAAAGAAATTTTGAGGCAAGATACTTTACAAAATTGTCACTGCAGACTCCAAAATTGAGAATTTTACCTGTAATTTCACATGTATTTAGGGTGAAACTCTGGACAAAAGAGCACAGTGACACCCTGTCAGTGAGGTGTGGACTGAACATCAGGTAGGGCAAAGCATTTGGCTAAGGCACAGCTGTGGAACATGAGAGAGAGGTTCAGTACCCATTTCTGAAGAATTTTCTAGATCAAACCCTTTAACCAGTCTGTATCTCAGTCCCTTCCCTGGTAAAACATGAATCATATTCCCCAACTACACGCTGAGTTAAATATCACATCATCTTTAACACTTAATAATGCTTGTAATCATTCACTGTGAGGTAAAACATACTCACTTGCAAGGGAAAACATAATCCAAATACAAGGTAATCAAAGTCAGAGCCTTCCATGCAGTAAGAATACCCAGTATTACTCACTGGGAATAAATTTCCATTCCAGCCTATTTCAAGTGTTCTTGCAATGCTACTGTTATGCCATCTGAAGTTTCTTATGGGAGTATTAATTTCTTTGCAATGGATTTTAGCATGGAGCTACAAGGGATTCTTGCCTAGAAGAGGGAACTTGTTGATTTTCATGTCTATTAATGCAGTGTAGCACCCATAGTGTGTCTTTATTTTATATGAACAGATTTGGTTGTTAAGGCAGCAGAGTGTGTTTGCTGTTGCTTTTCTGTGTAGTTGTTTTATTTCTAACCCAGTGACCCAGATCCCAATGAGTTTCCTTAAGATCAGAAATATGATTTCACAGAACAATCTGTACATTGATACTAGTTCTACCTTTTAAAAGTTTTTTTTTCCTTATGGATGGTATTTTCTTCTGTTTTGTTGCACATTCTTTCTGCTTGTTTCAAAGCAAAGCTAAGATAATAATATTTCCTAAATCATCAACACGGCCCTAATTGATTTCTCATCATCTTTTTACTAAACTTTTCAAGAGAATTTTAACATAAATTTGTTACTGAAAAATTATTTCAGGACATCATACTACAGCATAAGAACTAGATTTAAAGGACATTTACTCAACTTAAATAAGCAGAATGCCAACAGGCAGAAGATATTTCACTGTAAATTGGAAGGAAATCAGTAGAAGCTAATTGATTTATAAAATAAATGATTGGAATGATTTTTAAATAAATTATGAGCAGGTATACAAGAGCTTATAAATAAACTCCATATCCCTCTATATAGTTCCAACAGGCTAATCTTAGGAAAATAAGTATCAGTAAATCAGAGCAAGGATGCTGTAACATTGCATGGGTAGACATCCCCTGATATTCTTGGCACTTACCAGATGTTATTTCATTTATGGAAACTAAATTTCAACACAGACAGCACTGCACTTCGCATAGTGATAAAATGCCCAATGTGCCATTCCAAAAAGAGATGTGTGTTTTTAGACTTCCAGGGAAACTGCAATAAGCCTCCCACACGCTGGAGGTCAGGAAATCTAAAGCTCGTGGAAGTGCTACAAGCTGTGTATGGAATCAGCTTTTCCAGAAAAGCTGGAACAGTAGGAGGTATCAGAGATGTCTGAAAGGGGTGAATAACCCCTTTCAATCATATTCTACTGGATACATTTGCTGAACACAATTTTTGCCAGTTTTTCTGGAATTCTGTGTATTGATTTAAGTCACGCTCCAGTGGATGTTCAGTGTGACTTCACTGGATGAGTGAGTTTACATTTAGGGTTGCTCAGTTTAGTAGCAGGCAGTGCTTCTAATCCCTGTGGAGCTGCTATTAGCCATTGGTTGACCTGAAATTCACATGAGTTGGCTTTAATTCAGAGCCTGGTTTGCTCTGCCTGGTTTGCTGCTTTGGGTGGGTTTGGTTTAAATGTGGACCAGCCACTTAAGCCAGTTTTCCCTGAGTTTTTCTTCTTACTCTTGAGAAAATCTGTTTTTAACAGTACTTTCAAGCACTCCTCCATGATCATGCTATTTCTTGTGCTGATTGTCTTTAGGGTTTGGCTAGAGTGGTAGGGAGGGCTGGGGACAAGAGGATGGGCAGGGGGAAGCAGGGCTGTGCTTTCAGTGTGGCCTTTAACATCAGCATGTTCTGTTCCTTGCCTAAGAGGAGTACCTGAGTGTCCAGAGAGCATGCAATTAAATTCCAAAGGTACTGCAGGGAACATTCCACGTGTTTTTAATAATGACCCCTAGAAATTTAATGTGACCTTTTTTTTTAGTATCTTTGAGATCTGGCAGTCTAACTTTTGATTAGGTTGCAGAAGGGTTGCGTTTTATATCAGAAAAAAAAAAATTATGTCTGTATTTGGCCTGCAGAGAAATACTTGAAATCTGTGTGCAATCCTCAGCAAAGAAAGGTTTTCTTTTATGAATGCAATGTTTAACAAGCAAATACATTTCATCTGTTCTTTTAATACGGGGAATATTGTTGTGATTTAAAGTCTGAGATATTTTCTCGGAGTATTTCTCTATGTTCTTACTGCAGATTTCTTTGTATTTACTGTACTGGGAGCAACTAGTTGATGGGACAAAATGTGATTGCAGGATCTTTTAGCTTTAGAAGGTCCTATTCAGTATTCCCCAAGTGTGAAAATCTCACTAGCTGGCATTACAAGGGCAGAATCTTAATGCACTTCTTTGGGTTTGCTCTGTAGAGCGTTGGTTTGATGTGGCCTCTGCTTTTTTACTGGCTAATCAAGGTCCACTGGGACTGGAGATGGGTAAGTAGCTATTTCACTTGTCTTGTACACGTCCATATACAAAGATACATGGTTACTTACCACGGAGATGGACAGGAAATAACTGTGAGGGGGGAGATCTTTACCTCATTAGTAACATTACATTTCCTATAGAGCATATTTTTCATATATTAAAAGTTAATAAGATGGTGTTGGCTTACAAGACTTGAAGAGAGAAGTGATCATAGTAAATATGTCTAGAGCTTCAGAAAATATTACTAAGGTATTTTAAAGCATTTCCAGAACTCTTTCCTTCATATTCTTTATATGTCAAGCAGTAGCATTTTTTTTTATTCCTTGTTTAAAGTCTTAATGCTTGCAGCTACCATAATAAAATTAATGTTTCATATTATATTGGATATAACAGTTACAGTTGGAGCCCCCAGTCTTGACTAGGGCTGTGGAGCAACACCCATAGCAGGATAGCTGCTCTTAGAAGACACTGAAATGTGCCTGGACAAGACTCAGAGAAGTCCTGATGCATCCCTTTTATAGATAAGAAATTGATAGATTAAATTATACACTAAATTAATGACTAAGTTACAACAGAAGTGAATAAAATCTTCTTTGGAGGAAGCTCTGTTTATCATTCCTATAGGTATTGTGTATGTTTTGCAGTGGGCACACTGTCAACCAAAGCTAAGTTTAACCCACACATAAAAGGTACTTTGCTGGCATCTTTTCATTGCCATTATATCAAAATTACTGTAGCTCAGATGCTGTGGCTTCAAATTGCTTCTTCCATATATGAACAGAGTGCTGCTTGTAAGAACAGATCTGAACCAAGAATATAGTTGGCACTAAATAAATAATACTTAATATTTTCATCCCTTTATAAATAACTCCCTTGCATTCTTCTCTCAAGTTTACACACATACCTGGATGGGGTTCTGTTTAACACAGATATTTTTCCATTATTCAGAGAAAATGTATCGAGGGGAGAACTTTTCAATTAAGTGCACATACTGCAAAAGTTAGAAAGGTCAGTCACTTCTCAGGAAGCTTTGGAACTCCTGTAAAACGCTTCCATGTATTTATGTATCTGAAAATATGAAGCAAAAAACAGATTAACAAAAACGTTGGGAAAGAGGATTGCTCAGAGAGTGAAAAAACAAGGAAAAACCCCATCATGGAAGTAACTGGCATCGTCTCAAGCCTAGCTTGGTGTGAGACTCCCAGCCTTTGCACACCGACTGCACTGCTGATTTCCTTTGTGCAAATGGTGATTTTTGAGACAGTTTTGGAGGAAAATCCAGTAAAGTGCAATAGCCTTTGTGTTATATTCAGAGTATGAACAGCTAATACTGGTTATTTTTGTTAGTGCTCAGTATGAAACACACTTCTTGAAACTACCTGGACTGAGCTCCTTGCACAGCATCTGACTGTGCAGTCAGCAGCTGTAACTGCTGTGAGGGTGGAGGTGACACTATTCTCTTTACTGTCTCTCTTGCACAAAACATTGAACACAGACTAAAATACATCTGTAGTTTTGTGGTGACTTGGTGGTTGGGCATAGAGGCAATAGAGCCTATTTTTGCAAAATTTCAGCAGGCAGATTAAGTCCTCTGATGAGATTTCTGATAAGGGTTGAAGTATCTTTTGTAGCCCGGTAGAAATGCTACTTTCACAGTTCTCTGATAGATCTAGAAACTTTTGATTTTGCTGCAATGTTTTTAATACTGAACAGAAAAAAAGCACTAAACTGATTTACTGAAAAAAGGCTTTCTTATGCAATACCCATCAAATTTACAAGGACTGTAACTTAACCTTTTCTTCTTAGTGTTGACATTGTATCTTGCCGTATTTTTGCACAGTTCAGTGGCAGTTATGCTTGCAGCAGAATGCAGGCTCTTCCTGCATGTCAGTTTTGAAACATTTTCACGAGGCAAAGCAGTTTGAATCCCAAGAACAGGAGATATGGGCTCACTACCAGAGTAGTTTTACACAAACATTTAATTTGTTACTTTTCTGTTCTTTCTCTTTTTTTTTTTTAACTTCATTTGTAGTGACTGTATTTGGTCTACAGAAAAGTGCGGAAGTAATCAGAATGTTTATTTTATCACCGAGTTTGTATAATAACATTTGCTATAAACCGATTTTTTTTAGGTTCCAAGACAGTACAATTGATTAGATGCATATTTTCTGCATTATACAACAGATCACACCCAGCTGCACAGCTTTTCTCAGGTAAGTGAGCTATTATATATTCCCTTTTTTCTTCCCTTCCCCAACTCCCTTAATTAATAAGGAAAACCAGACATCTATCTGCATGAGGCTTGTTTTAAAGTCAGTACATATATCCATGGAAAATAAATATCTAGTTACTAGGATTTATCCACTGGGGCCAGCTCTAATAATGAATTTGAAATAGGATTTTCTTACTACAGAAAAAAAAAAAAAAGAAGAAAAAAAATTCCTCAGACTCAAAGATAAATCAAAGGAAAGTGGCACCCCGGTGGACCAGACAACCCATTGGCAGCACAGTCACATGAAAGCCTCAGAGGTCACTGCCTCAGTATCAGCAAAGCTATTTGTAGAGCTCACTGTGGAGTTTCACACCACAGCTAAATCAGAATGCTTAATAACCTGGCACCCAAATTTCACATGTTGCCAGCCTCAGTCCTTATGTGAGCCTTCCTTTCACTGCTTTGGAAGCTTCCCCTTTGAGTTGTAAAGCATGGATACACAGTCCTATGTTTTGACAACTCAAAAAAAAATTAATTTAGAACCAGCAGTAAGAGACTTACTGTGTGGATGTACAGGTAGTGAATTTTATTGCAAAAAGCATGCTGGCTACATCTACAGCAGATTCTGTGAAATGAGAAGGACAAGATAACTCTAATGTAATCTTAGATATGTGCTTTTCTTCCAGTCTATGATATAACTAGGGCCATTACAAAATTTTCTTCAGATGCCAGCATTTTTAACTGGATCATTAACAGAATCATTAACTGTTTATGAGCAAAGTATCTGCTTTGCATGATTTTTTAAATTTTTTTTTAGGATGCCTTGGTTTCTTTTGGGGGAATGGAAATGTAGATCAGACACTTGAACCCATTCCCACACACATTCTCTTTTCTACCCATCCATTAATTTTGATTTTGAAAAGTTGCAATGGGATTTTCTGAAATTTCTGAATTTGTGCCTCATGTCCCTGTTCTAATGTAAGAAGAACCTCCCCAGCCAATTTCTATCTCCCAGAAGCCAAAAGTGCTGGAGTGATGGCCTGTCCTCACTTCGAAAAGAGACTGTGGTGCACTGCAGGAGATGTAGTTCGACAGGAATGTTCAATCTATACAGCAGATCAGGAGCCAAGAAATACTTGAATAGAGCTCCCACGGCTAAGCAGGGCTCTGAGCACCTCACTTAATCTACAGTGTGACCACTCCCCACCTGTAAATTGACACACACTTCCTTGTTTCACAAAGGCTTCAAGAGGATAAAAATCTGTGAAAGTTATGAGATTCTCAGATACTGTGATAAGTCCCAGGATAAACAAATGTTGAATGCAAAACAGCAGCTTGCATGGTACATATTCAAGGGCATGTGGAATGAATTAGAAAGATGAAGAGAGGGAGCAAAAGAATGAGAATGGGGAGAAGCAGAAGGGAGGAAGGATAGACAGAAACACTGCAAGTCAGGCAGTGTCACTGGGAGCTATGGGACAGTTACACTGAGTCCTGCACACTTTGAGTTCAAGTTCCAATCTTGGACGTGTTTATAAAGCTAAACTGAGCCAACAGCTTACTAAATGAGTTTTTTGCAAAATTCCAATGTTGACATTTTTGTGAAGTGACCAAAAGTAACTCCCAAAGAAGGGATCTTACTGTGTGCATTTAGAGCATGAGTGGAGATATTAAACCTAGGTTTTACTTAATATCTCACAATAGTCTTAGAACAATATAAGCAGTTTAAGAAAATTAATTTTCGGTGTTGCGCTCTGCCAGTGGTGTGAGGGAAAGGTATGGATATAGACATGTGTGGATCTGTAAATAATAAGCAATAAGGACATACACAATTCCTTAGCTGCCCTTTCCCTTCCTTTTTATTTTTTTCTGAGAGGGCATGTTATGGAACTACATACTGGGAACTGATTAATGGATTATTTTTTCTGATAATGGAATATAAAGATTAACCATTCACTCATTAAAAGAACAAATTCATTTTTAGAACTGCAGGTTTAGCAATGTGACAGATCAGTTAGAGAAACTGCTGCTCCTTTTAAAAGAACTGAAGAATGTGGTCAGTAAAGAAGAAGAAAAGCCATTTGGCATGGCAAGAAAGAAGTGACAAAACTCAGAGGAGAAAATGTAGGATTTATGTATAGAAAGCTTTAATACAGTGATGCCAGGTAGGTGGTTTTATCTTACTGGGAAGTGTGGAAAGCCTGCAATTGGGATGGAGAGTGTGTGTCCTTTTTGCTCCACAACATCCTGATGTGATACATTCCTGTGCAGAAGGACAAAACTCCCGCTCAGCCTTCCAAAAAGGATTTAGGCAATGCACAGTAATTTATGCTGGCTTTCTGTGCTAGAGATCAAAATTGCCACTGGTCATACTAATGACAAGCCTCTGCTCGACTGCAGTGAAACAACAGTGGCTGCAGATTAGGTGTGCTGATATTGCAAAACCTCTTTCAGCAGCAAGGAATGGAACGGCTTAGCGTTAAATGGAAGGACCTGAAACAGAGAGTTGCTCATGATTTGCTGAGGAATGTCTCAAAGTCACTCTAAGGTATCTAATGCTCATGCCATTTACACTAGGTTGGGCTGCCTTAGAAGCAGCTGAATATTTTGGGGGTTTTTTTTCTCTTTGTAGTGACTTTCTACTAAAAATAATGGCTCTTAACAAATAACTGGCTTAGGTGCTTCTCTGTCCACTTTGCATATACATGCATTACAGGCATCTTCAGCCCTATAAAATCTCCTTGATATTTATAAACTTCAGAAGCAAATTTTAAAATACTATTTAGATGGTGTTTGAAATTCTCTTAGGCACCTCATCTGCATTTGAGTGTCTAGATTCCATTTAAAATCTGACGCTAGAAGCCCATGTGACACTTGAAATAAAACTTCAAAAATGTAGTTTTTATAGTCTGATCTTCATGAAAAGTATTATCTTTTGAAATTCTTCAGGCAGAACTGTTAATATTAAAAAAATCCACAACTGAAAACAGTGATTTAATGTTGTATTTTGGAGATTCTCTCTGCAGGTCACCCAGCACCCAGTAGAATTTGTGAGGCAAGATCATCAGCCTATTGAAATTAATGAGAACTCTTTGCTTTCAGTGAGCTTCACATCACAACCTTCACTGAAGTATATCCAGATAGACTTACACACTGTTTACTGCATTTTATTTGAATGAAAGTGAAAACTAATGCAAGTGTCAAGAGAGAAACAGCTAAAAATTAAATGGGTAATAGACCTGCTGAACAACTGATGAAGGAGGTAGCTAAGTATCCAGAGGGGTTTGGAAGGAAAACAGCAGGTATTATTTGAATAAACATGTTTAAAATACTGAAATGTGTCTAAGGTGCATACAAGAAGTCCAGAAAGCCAACAAAGGGTTTTAATCATAGATCAATTTTAAAACACAATATTCTGGAATGTTGTCAAAATCCTTTGGTACAGAAATTTATAGATTCTAAATGGCATGACACATCTTCTCATCACACGAATGAAATACAATAAGGCAACTTCTTTCCCATATCTTATGACTTCTCTTCCCCATATCTGTTTTGCACAGTGGTTTTTAATTTTAGGATTTCATCACCACCACCATTCCCCCTTTCCTTCTGGAGCAGGCAGTGGGAGATCACTGCCATCTACAGATAGAAGATAGTATCACGAATGGAGAAAATTGTTGGAACAGTTTCATGTTGGAACATTCTTCTCTTTTTCCGTTGAGCACTTGTCTCCCCAACCCTGCCTTCCTCTTAAAAAACCCCACAAAGGCACCCAACACACGCTATCATTTCTTTGGCACCCTGATCATAATTGCCCTCAAGAAAGAAAATGCATGGTACTTTAAGAGTCTTAGAAGCCCTGTAATGTTTTGAGTCAAAGTTGAAAGAAAAACAAAAGGAAAAATAATTAAAAAAAAGTACGATTCACAAATGTGCTTTCCATTACTTATTATATTTGTCAAAATTTAGTATACATGTCAAAATTATAAATGGCTTCTTACAGCTTTCTCAGAAGGCAGCAGAGAGAAATAACAAACTCTGTGGACATGTGTAGAGATGGATTGAGTAAGTGGGTACCTGCTTTCCATGTACCACTGCCTGAGTCATTGTTTCAAGATGACACATCAGGAAAGACAAGCAAGTATGGCACTGTAGGAACAGCAGAGATAAACAGCTTTATCTCAATTTAATATCTGTCTTTTACTTTCTTCCTCCAAAGAACAGTATAAGAAAACTGATAAAGCTTCATGTTATTTTTATTTATTGTAGAAGAACCACACATCTGCAGCCTATCAAAACTCATTAGAGTTAATATAACTTTAAAAAGGAAAAGGAATAAAATTCATAATTTCCATCCTGTATCTTCTGTATTAGATAGAAAGTTTTTAATTGTAAGAAGAATGTTTATCAAACATGTCAGATATCCGTTATTAAGATACAACAGCATTCACTATTTTTTAATCTCTTCCAATAGATGCTGTTCCACTGAATTCTTGAAATTACAGCCTATCTGATAACATTGAAAATATTAGAATCACAGATCTGGCAAATTTTTAAAAGCAGTCCTGTGTCCCCATTAAGGGTAAGTGATTTGGCAGCTTGCATTTCCATTTCTGCCATGTTATACTTGGCACAGTAAATAAACTGATGTGCAGAACCAGAAAGAACCTATTTCCCTCTGAAATATCTAGGTGTAGGATTGGGCTTACCGTAATTATTTTTACCTATGAACTTAAGAATTTAAGTCTTCAAAAGATCACACAGCTGTAATACTTAGGTTGAAAAAATGCAGAAGCTAAATGCAGTAGAGTTAATGTAATCTGTAATTGCAGGGGCTTTCATCTGCTGTCTGCCTAAATAGTCTTCTTCATGCACTAGAGAAATGCTTCTTATTTGCTTTCCAGGTGAGAGAAATTCCCTGCCTTGTTTGTCCTGCTGTCAGTGTATCATCCTAGCAGCCAGAGTAGAATTCTGCTTTGATTTGGGAGTCCATTGCAGCATGATGATATGATTGGTTCAAGGAACATATTCCTGTACTAGCAACACCAAACAAGTCTATTTTTGAACAAGTTCAAGGAATAAAAGCAGCAGTTAATCTGGTCTGATCATAGGGAAGGAGAGATCTCTGACACTGAAAACCTTTACCATGATTGTTTTGCACAACCAGTTTTCCCTTTATAATCCTGTGCCCACTGAAATGCAGAAGATATGTCTGGTTTCCTTTAAAACTTCTGACAATTTGAACCCAGTTCATAAGAGCAGCTTTCAAAAAATACAGGCTGAAAGTTTGGGCCCCACTGAAGTCAGTGGCAAAAGTGGCAAAAGTCCTGTCAGCTTCAGCAAGGTCAGATTTTCATTCCTGATATTGATTCAGCTGCTGCCTTTAAATACAACAGCTGGAAGGTTGTTTCTACAAAAAGTCAGTGTCAGGTGTGTTTATTATTTTAAACCACACCATTTCTTTAGAAAAGTAAATATCTGAGTACCTTTAAATTTCAACGAGAAAGATAGGAAGTCTGATAGGAGGCATGCCTGTGTTTCACACATTTTTAACCTTTATTTAATTGAAATAGTTTTATGGAAACTGCAGAATGAAAGCTGTTTTTTTCCCCCTCCCTCTCAAAGGGCATTTCTGTATGTAGCCAGGAGGTGGCATTCCTGGGTAACAGTTAAAGGAATTCATAGACACAATTTCTCTTTTGCATATGAGAGAGAAAAAAACGTGTATTGCTATAGTGGCAGTTAGTCAATTAACTGAGGCTTAAACTAATGCAATAAATTTGCTTTATATATTCTTTGTTTTATGAGAAGTGGCAGAGTTATCCAGTAGTAGACATTAATCTTCATGATGAGACAGCAGGGATCTGGCAAGTTGTATTCATCTTCCTGTAAAGTATTTGATAGTAAAAGTCCTTGTCTTCAGTTTCACCGTTTTGTTCCTCCAAATAAGCCAGTTTGCAATAATTCATTGACCACAATAATACCCACTATAATACTGTTATAAGAACAGTTAGGAAATCTGAGGGGAAAAAAAAAACCCAAAAAACCCAGCTGAATTTTATCCAGTCAATGAATCTTCATCAGATTTTTCAAAGTCTGATCATTCCCATTTGTGATCCAGTTGGTCTATGGAGTATTGCCATATTTAACATCTGTGTCACATCATGCCTTTCCTGTTGCCTCATTGATCAACAGACAACATGTGATGTTTCCCAGATGTTCAAACACGGCAGATCCCAAAAGACCTATTAAATTACACTGAAAGCAAAACAACATCTATGTTGTAAAAGTTTTGTTAAATTCAGGTATGCCTGAATATTCACAAATTTGCTACAAGATACTTACTGATATTCAAATTGCTTTTAAAAATCAGTCAAGCTCTTCGAAATATCTACGCTGTGTATTATATAAGGACTCTGTGTCAAAGAGTTGATAAAATTTTCTGTTCTGCAATATAAAGCAAGTTAAAATAGAATTAAGCATCTACTTACAGATGGAGAAGATAAACCACTGGATTTTTGACTTCATTTTACTATTTGTCTCCTCTCACTATATGCAATCTGTGTCCTTGCAGATTTTTATTCAGATTTCTTGATGGTTTTTTTTCTCAGATAAAGCTGAATAATTAATGATTTTTAAAAGCTTGTGATTGCATTCTCTAAACAAGGCAAGGCAGTATGTGCTGTTCTTCAGTGTGGCCTTTTTCCACTGAAAAACATCATTATAAAGATCAAGACTTACTAAGATGTTACTTAAACCTTTGTTCTATACCTGAATAACAGTGACATGAAATTCTAGATCACATCTCAGACAGCAAATTTGATCCAGTTTACACCAGCATGGTACAACATTCTGCTTCGAAACAGAATGATACAGTAGTTTATGATACAGTAATTTTAACATTACAATGAATATCCTCCTCACCTTTCTGAAGCTAGTGCTACTCTTCTAGCAACATCCCAACTTCAAATTTTGTGCTAGCGTTTTCAGCCATGAGAGTCTCAGGATTTTCTGATGAATACAGGCAGCTGTATGCAGAAAATCAGTACCTTTATTTTGTCACCTGTGAATCAGCAACACAGAGAATTCAGGTGCAATCTGCTTAAATCAAAGCAACATTTCTCCACGTTACTGCAATGACACATCAGAAGTTTATTTTGCTTTACTCTTTAATAAGAAGGAACACAGCTACTTTAGGAAGGGCGCCTCAAAGAGAGATGTTTCTTCTGAGCTTACATCAACATTTGTTTTTCTCTTAAATCAAACAGGTTTTTACAATAGGTTGCTTTTTCTTCCCCACAAAAGAGGTTAAGAAATTGCAGTTGAGAAATGGCCTCATATTTCTTTTTGGTATTTTCCAAGAGAAAAAAAGGTTAGTTCGTTGGGTTTGTTGGTTTTTTTCCAGCCCAGGGTTTGCTGGTGGATTTGTTCTCTTGCTGTAGCTCCATGGAGCAGCTCCCGCCGGGAGCCAGGGGCGGTGCTCAGGCTGTGGCTCGCACCCGCTGCTCCCGGGATCTGCACTGGGGGGATGCGGCCCCTGGAGGCATCACATCCACAAAGGGATCGAGCAGCCACACCCGCTGCTCGCGTGGAGTGACGCTGCTGCACTGACAACGATGGGATTCGAAGTTTAAGAGATGTTTTTCTCCAATTTGATCAGAAAATGGAAATGTTTCCATTTAGGGTAATAGACTTATCCAGAATAAAACATCTTACACGTTTTTTCCCAATGGTTTATCAGGTTGAAAACTGCGAGTGAGGAGGAAATAAAAATGCTCTGAGTATCCTGGATTAGTAATACTCCAGTATTTTCAGGTTTGTCCCCACTGTGGAGTAATTTTGGACAGTCACATCTTTATTTCAATTTACATACATAACTAATTTTTGTTGAGCAGTCTAGCATTGTCTGAGAGCACTGAGTACCCAGATATATGTTAATTACAAACCCTTTTTTTTTAGTGATACCAGAAACAGGTACCTAAAAGTTGCAAGATCTCCAAGTTGGAGCTGTCCAGGAGTCCATCCACATGGTATAATTTGCAAGATTAATATTGCTAATTTTTAGAAGCTTCAAAATGACAGGAGTGCATGCACAAAAAAAGTAGGTTGTTGAGTTTTTAAAATTAGAGTATCTACTTATAGTATGGACATATGTAACTCATAAAAAAAAAATTCTGTCTAGATTTTGAACTCACCTGAATTGTTTATATGTCTTTAAAGAAGAAATACATAATCAGAAGCATCTTTAAATCTTATTTAAGCATTATTTAATAGCATAAGACTTAACAAACTTTTGTTTTGCTATTGACACTTGCAGAACAACAGCCTGAGATTTAGCAAAGCGAGGACAGAAGGTATGTGCAGTATCACAGAAAAGCATGTGGAATACAAACACAGGAAGGAGACAAGGAAAGCAAAGATCTGGATAATGGTAAAGCAAGACATATGGAAAGTCAGCTTGAGAAGAACAGTCACATATGCCAAAAATAATTCACTAGCTACATTTAGTTAGAAGATCTGGGGAGCAAACATAGGCATCCTAAACAACGGCAGTAGGTTAGCCAGAGTGTCTGCTGGCCCCAGGGTCACATCTTCCTGCTCTCACTGCCAGCAGCGTCCGCTTGGAATGAGGAGCTTTCCAAGTGCTGGCCAGTGCTGGCTGTGGAGAGAAAACTGTCTGCTCCTTTCCGTTTCTCATGATCTCTTATGAAATGTATACTGCAATGTAAGGCCCTGTCAGAAATACCTGAGCCAGTTGATCTGTGCAGAATGTGCTGATCTGCAGAATTGCTTGGTTGTGTTCTAGAAACAAAATCGTAGCGTTGGCCTGCTCCTGCACATGAACATATCTGCATTTGACCAATTCTTTCTGTTTAATTATAAATAATTCTTTCATTTAAATATATAGAAAGGCTGCTAAAACAGGAACATGAGATATCCTAACTGTCCTGGGCATATTTGCAGAAGGATTTTCTTCTGTTCTTGTTTTTGGGGTAATTTGCTGTTGGCATTGCTTGCACAGTGTCAGCTCCCAAGTTTGTTGCGTGACATCTGTAAAATAATGAAATGGATGACATTTGGGACCAATTTCACCAAGTGTTCTAGTCCTTTGGATTTCACCCTGGAGCACTATGTTTTATATTACTTCATTTGCTTGGGTCAAAACTTAAGAATCGGTGTCAATTGCTTTAGTAATCCCCTCTTTTTTCTAGAGTTGTCAAAGTAGATGAATCTGAGCCTGCTTTATTTTGAAGGTTTTCTACAAGTTTGCTCTTGTAGAGTGATCATTGACCAACTGTTCTCTCAAATGGCATAGTTTTCCTAGAGGATCATCTTTTCCAAACACTTGTTACCTAAACAATAATTTTCATGTTCTCTTCCTGTGACCAAAAAACACAGCCTATTACCACAATTTTGATAACTAATATGAAAACTAACCAGGTAATCTGCACTGTCATTACACACAGATAATCCTTACAGACCTTTAATGGATATCACATCATGTCTGAGAGTCTGGCTCACTGTTGTTTGTAGTTGCTCTTGTCCTGGATCAGGTGAGTACATCCCAAGTCTCCTTCTAATGCCTTGTGTTGAAATGTATTGCATGATAAGCTGATGCACAGAAATTTATCTTTTTCTTACAGCATAAATATTAAAAAAAAGTGCTTTAATAATGTAGTCAGCATGGCCCAGAATCAGATGCAATAGAATTTCATCCCAAACTCATCCTTCCTCCCTTTTTTGATGTTTTCTTTTATTATACTTTGTGTGGCTGCTACTGTAATTTCAGCTGTTGCAAGATGATTTGTCCATTGAAAACCAAACACCTATGAGATTGTTTGCCATATCTTTAGACTGAGTTTCTGATGACAGTCTTTTTCCCATAGTATTAGCCACGCTGAAATGCAAGTGAGTTATAAATTTAACCTTTTATCCAAGACTCTCTCTTGTTTGAATTTCACAGGACCAGTTTTCAAGCACAGTTCTCCCATGTCAGTAGGCAGTGCATATTTTCTAGTCACTGCCTTGATTTGAGCCCAGTTAGGATTTCTCAGTTTGTACAAATTCCATTGTCCATTTTAACACACCTGATTCAGCAACAAGCTGGAGCCATTATGAATTCCTCTCGTACACTTTGATGTTTTCTGAGTAGTGGAACAGTAATTGTTGCCTAAATACCCAGACATCTAGAACTTTTGCCTGGAAGGCCCCCTCTGTGAAGCATCTTTCACTCTGCCCTTAGTACTATGCCCTAGCCTGTCTTCTAACAACTTTAGGAAAGCTTTTTTTTCCATCATGTTGGCATTTATTTGAACCACTTCCCAAATTTTTTGTAGTATTTCTCATTTCTCTCATTTTATAGACTAAATCACTAACTTTGCATAAAACTTAGGGATTATCACCCAGCAAATACAATCCTTTTTTTTTTTTTCCCATGAGATATAAATATGTGATTATAAAGCCTTCTAGACATTCCTTAGCCACTGTGTATTGCTGGCTACAAGCTATAACTTTTACTTGTATCTGAACTGAATACCAGTGTCTTTTCAGGGTGCCTCCACCAAGTCATCAACACCTGGACTATGCAAGTTGGCTCATTAATTAGGTTTTCACCTTGTCTATATCACTGAGAAATTTCACATGAAGTGAAATTTCCACAGGGCATTTCCCACTTGCAAATTCTTGTACCATTTCAGCAAAGACAACATGGCTGCTATCCTTGGGCTACAAGCAGGATTTTTTCAAAAGAAGAAGTTGTAGACATACAGCCTTACTAAAGTTCTTTATCTAATCCAATTTTACAGCTAACAGCCAAAGCAACTCCATAATCCATTCATTCCCCTCCACAGCGATTTATTTCAAACTCCTTCCTTCTTTGCTCTGGTCCAGCCGTTCCTAAAGCCGAAGATTAGCCAAAGCTGCCTTGTCTCCCTAATTCCATAGTACTGCAAGAGCTTGCTTTAATTCCTTTTCTGGAGCTCCAAAATCCTGGTTTAGGTCTTACTTCTCGCCTGAGGTGTCTACAAATGTGTCACTAATTTAAGCCATAACTAATTTGGCCCTGACAGTTAACATCCTGCTGCCAGTTTCAGTTAGGGAGGAGAAACAACTGCTGAAATCAGGTGTCTGTGGTGTAATCATGTTTACTTGTAAGGAGGTCAAAAATGCTCTTTCCCTAGACACAGGTGGCACCAGATAATATGGTGATGGCAGGCTTCTTTCAAACATTTCCAAAAACCTGAAGGACTTCACCTAACAGTTTGTCTTCCAGAGCAAATCTTGTCTCCTCTTTGCTTTTTCTGACTCTTCTCTACAGAGAGTTCTTTGTCAAGTAACAGCCAGAGCNCGTCTTCTAGAGCAAATCTTGTCTGGTGCTCTTCTCTTTGCTTTTTCTGCCTCTTCTCTACAGAGAGTTCTTTGTCAAGTAACAGCCAGAGCCTTAACTCATTAATGTGTTTGTCTTTACATTTTGTTTCTTAGTGGTATAATAATTTTTTCTAAGAAGTGGGAACAGCGATTCCTTTCTCCCAAATTACAGTGTGACAATCAGTATGAAAATCCTTGTATTTTTTCTTCTTTTCTATTCTAAAGAAGTAACTCTTAACACACTCTGAAAATGTCTTTCTCTCCCAACCCAATCAAAATGCAGTGAGCATGACAGTGAGTAACAGAGAGCCCTGCTGCAGCCAGCAAAGCTTATCTCTGAACTGCTCCCCAGGTCCCTGCATAAGTTTCAGCTGAATCATAACTCCCAAGTATCCTTACAGCCAGCATTATCACAGAGCTTATCTTCCCCAGAATCTAAGCGTCGCTTGGAATTGCTTTACCATGAAGGCAGAACCACATCTCTAATTTATATCAGCTCAGTCCTGATGTACAGTAATATTTCAGTATATCATCAATCAATCCCTCCTATAACAACCAACTAAACAACTAAAACATGCTTTCAGCAGAGCTCTTTGTAGTCTGTCTGCACTTCTGAGTGAGAGACTGTGCCCTGTGGAACCCTGAGCAGCATCACTGCAGGTATGGAGTCACACCACCAAGTGGATTTTTCCTGGTGCACAGCACCAGCCAGGTATGTTCCGGACTGCTGCGAGAGCTTTCATGTTTTAAGAGCTATAATTAAATTACCACCTACAATAATAGACCTGAGGTTAATGAGCTCAGGCAGTGTGCTACGTTGAACCACAAGAGATGAGACAGGCCCATAATGAGACATTTTCAGCCTTATTAGAAATAAAACAGATGAAACCAGGCAGCTGACTGGCCTTTTGGTGCCGGGGCTGTGCTCCCCGCGGGCATGGTGCTCTGTGGGGTACCCTGTGGGTGCCCGGCAGTGCTCCCCGCGGGCAGGGTGCTCTGTGGATGCTGTGTGGATGCCCTGGGGGTGCCCAGGCGGTGTTCCCCACAGGCAGGGTGCTCTGTGGGTGCCCTGACGGTGTTCCCAGCGGGCAGGGTGCTCTGTGGATGCTGTGTGGATGCCCTGGGGGTGCCCAGGCGGTGTTCCCCACAGGCAGGGTGCTCTGTGGGTGCCCTGTGGGTGCCCGGGCGGCGCTCCCCGAGGGCAGGGCGCTCTGTGGGTGC